>JAWWEU010000050.1:6681902-6703371 GCA_035583155.1 Acropternis orthonyx | reverse complement strand
TGTCCCTCCATCCCTTGTCCCCAGTCCCTCTCCAGCTCTCCTGGAGCCCCTTTAGGCTCTGGAAGGGGCTCTCAGGTCTCCTTGGAGCTTTTTCCTCTCCAGGTGAGCATCCCCAGCTCTCCCAGCTTGGCTCCAGAGCAGAGGGGCTCCAGCCCGTGGAGCTTCTCCATGGCCCCCTCTGGACTCTCCCCAACAGGTTCATGTCTTTCTTGTGTTGGGGACCCATGAGGGACACCAGGGGAATGTGTGGCCTTAGAGGAGATGGAGAGGGGAAGGGAAGGTTCACCAGCAGAGGAGCAGGAGCTGCTGCAGTAGCTCAGCTCATTTGCTGAAACATCCTTGTAGTCCATGCCTTGTGTCATGCTTTACCTTTATAAAACACTTTGGTAAATTATATCTAAGTAATCTTTGTAGCAGCAATTCCTGTGTTTTACCTCTTCATAGTTGAAAAAAAAAAATGAGAAGAAATTAAATGTATTGCACAGGCCAGAAAGTGAGTTTGCATCAGGCTGAAGTGTTACAATTGCAGAAACAAGTACTTAACCTAATTATGTATTTAATAGTTAAATTAACATTTCCTTTTACCATTTCAGTAAGTGCTCATTCCCCATTATTAAGGCTACCTTTAAAGAGTAGTGCTCAGCACGACTCCTGCTTTGTGCCTAGACAGCCTTGCTGATTTGGATGTGATGTTTTGCTCCTTTGGAATTAACACTGACCCAAAAGAGTGGGATCTGGAGCAGAAATTTACATGTTTCCACTGAAAATGTGGGAAAAAAAATTGCTGTAAATTTTTTAATAGCTGATATTTCTTGAAAATCCCATTCTCAGTTACTGGCCTTTTTACATCCAGAGCTGGCACTTCAGAACTTCCCTTGTACTAGAGGACACCTCTCTGGCTCCTGGGAGGTGGGAAGGGACATTTCCCTCTCCAGTTCTGCAGGAATGAGGGGTGGATGTACTCACTGACCTTGTCCAGGTCCCTAAAAGCCATAGGGCTGATGTGACTCCCATCCTTGTGTCCTGTCGGGTGAAGCATGGACCATTCTTCTTACCTTCAGACTCCATCACCTCTCTTCTCCCAATGTTTTCCTCATTTGGATCCTCAAGTCTTTTCCTGCAGGAGCTATCTGGGCTAGTTTGCATGTTACCATCCCCAGAACAAATTACTAGTTCATCAAAATAATTAGCTTTAAATACCAGTGAGCTTTGCAATTTTCTGCTTAGAAAGAAGGGGTAGTGACCGCAAAGCTCCGTCTCTCTCCGTTGTGTCATTAACACAAGGTGTAAACTGAATTTTCTCCCAAACCATGATAGTGGGAGAAATTAATCCCTCCCCTGAGCAGAGCAGGGTGGGGCAGAGGTGGGTGCTGGAGGTGACGGGGTGCTGGCAGCACAACCCAGCGGGGTGACAGCCCCTTCCTCAGCTGCTGGTCCAGGGCTCGGTGCTGTTCATCCACAACCTTGAGTGGGGTTTTATGGCAGGACTGGTCCATTCCCACTGCCCAAGCTCAGAGTAAGGTAAGTACCCCCACTATGGGGGTGAGGTGGGTGTCAGCGGTGACCTGGGGAGTAATCCTTCCGCTTGAAAGTCCTGGAAGGGTTTTTTTAATATAAAAAATAGTGCGTTTAAAGGGCTGGTTCACCTTCCCCTGCCTCAAGAGGAACCATTAGCTGATGACATGGAGCTTCAGGAGGGGTGTAAGGTCTGAAGCCAATAAGCCCCACTTGCTTTCATGGTAGGATGCAACAGTGCCAGACAGCAGAGCACCTGTGGGTCCAATATGCCCCTCCAATCCTCCCCTCATCCCTGAGGCTGTGTGACTGCACAGGACTGAAGTCACAATAGAGAGCTAAATGCAATAGCAATGGATTATTTTCACTTTGCTAACTCTCCAGCTCAATAACAAAACTAACCCACCAGTTCCCCCTCGCATTTCCATGAAGATTTAATAATGCTGTAGTTTGGGTAAGGGACTCGTTTTATTAAGATTTCATTTTGCACAATAAATCACCGCATATTTTCTGATATGCTACGAAGTATAAGAATAAATAATTAAAACTAAACTACCCGTACTTGTCAAAATAAATGATTTATCATAGTTTGGGATACAGCATCTTTGAATTTTTTATTGTTTGATTCCCAGAATATTCTAATTTCCAATCAGGGAAGTTAATGAAACTCCAGTGTACTTTCCTGCATTCACAGCAGTTGCAGCTGTGTGACTGTTTATTTTACACAAGTATTTATGGTTAGCCCTTTTCTGTACCTTTTCAGGCTTACACCTTTCCCTTAAGTGTTCATGGCAGTAAGTCACGAGTCTTTTGGCATGACAGATTTCTTCCAATAAATTATCATTCTGTTTCTGTGCTTCATCCAGCAACCTGGAATCACCCAGCTGTGCTTGAGAAAAACTGAGGTTTCTGTTGGAAGGAGTAATTCCTAGGTTGTGAAAACAGAAGTACTTTGGAGCGTTACATTTTTAAAATGACAGCGAGGCTCATTTTAAGGTTTTAATATCAAGTCTGAGTTTGTGGTTTCACGTCACTGATGTATCCAAATCTGTTTGCTGGCTTTATATGTTGTTCACATAGGTTTTTTTTAAACTGTGTAATTTAGGATTCCTGGGGGAAAAGTGCTTTTTTGCATTTAAAAGAGAAAGAGAAAAACTTTGGTTAGGTTTGGTTGATCCTGGGTTATGGTATTTTAATCTGGAGGAGGAAAAGCAGGCTCAGATATAGGTATCCTTAGATTTTGGGAGTTATAACAGAAAGAGGACATGAGACCCTTTTTTTTGTGCACTGCATTGTATAAGCTATAGAAGAATTGATTTTTTTTCCTCTGTTATCCCCTCGGAAAAGCAAAATGCTTCCATTGCTTTTCTTTCCGTCTTCACAGTGCTGATAGTGCTCCCAGATTTCTCCTTCCTATTTTTTCTGGGGAAAGAAAGTCAAATATAGAAACCTATGTTATCAATTAAACAAGAACAACTGTTCTTTCTAAAGTACAAAACCATTTATTATGGAATCTGGACTGGATTGGTACTGTTTATTCCACAGAAACTCTGTGTTGGATTTTGAGGTCTGTGAAGGAAGAGTCAGTGAATTTAAGCATTTTTTTGGAGCCAAACTGCCACTAAAATGCATAAAACAGTGTCTGCTATAAAAGTAGAAAGAAAACCTCACCAGGGTGTTTTAGCAGAAATGCTGTTCTCAAGGTTATTTTTTATTTCCTTGGGTATGGCACCTTCCTGTCTCCAACAAATCACATTGGAAACCGGTTTGAAAAGATATTCTTGCTAAGTGAGATTGCCATAAAATATGCATGTTTTTGAGCAGCAGATGGAATAAATTCTCCTTTTCACTTAGCAACACAAATGCAACACAGTACAGGTAGTGCTGGTGCTCGTGGGAGGGTTTGCTCTGACCCTCCCGTGGTCTCCCCACCTGTGACGAGGCATCCTCAGGTTTGTACTTCCATGAGGAAGGGGATTCCTCTTGCCATGGCTCCTCCAAGGCTCTCACAGTCACTGACACAGTATTTGCTGCTTCTTTCTGACTCCTTTGGCAGTGAACGGGATGCTCCACTCCCCTGGTGTGCCATAGCCCTGTGGAATTGCACCATCCCTGGAAGTGTCCAAGGCCAGGCTGGACGGGGCTTGGAGCAACCTGGCATAGTGGAAGGTGTCCCTGCCCACGGCAGAGAGTGGAACAGGATGATCTTTAAGGTCCCTCCCAACCCAAACCATTCTGTGAATCCAGTGAAGTAATGCTGCTTAATGACAGATGAAGTCATTCACTTAATCCAGGGATTTCACTGTCTGTAAAATGGGAATAATAACATTTACTTTCCAAAGGGCATTGAGATCCTTGCTCAGAGAAGTGCTGTATAAAGGCAAAATATGCTTAATATTATTTTCATACAAACATGGGTTTCCTGTAAATGCCTGGCTTTCGGTTGGGAATACATTTATCTGGCAGCCTTTCAGTGCAAGAGGAAAGTGCAATAGCCTGGAGACAAGAATGAAGACAACCCAACCTCTTCTGGTTGGTGGAGTTTTGTCTTTTTTTGATGTAATTCTCCATTGTTGGAAAAAATAGGTGCCACAACCCCAAAGAATCCTTCATATACCCTGATTTCCTGCTGACCTTGCCACTGCTCTGTGGAAGTCGGTGGCATTTAAAGATTTTGCAGTAAATTTTGCTATCTGAAAAGTTAGAAAATTAAAGCACATTGAAGCAGTGTGTTTTAATTGCTCTCATACTCTGAGAAACACAGCTTTTGCAGCAGCTTGCAAGTATGAGTGTCAGCTCCAAGCGTGGTGATTACTGCTTGAGCAGCTCATTAACTGCAGCAGAATTCCTTGTGCCAATACCCATTCCTCACTCATAGGAAGACTTTGCCACATGCAGCTCGGAATTTAGCACGGAGTAAAGAAACTGGTGGGACTTTAAGGGAAAGGTTATACTTTTTTTTCATGAAAGTATCTCATTTTGCTGTTCACCCCACTGGTCTTTGATCAAATTAACATTTTACTGTAAGTACAGAAGAGCACTCGGTTCATGCTATTCATTATCTTGTCAGGAAACAAGGAGAATAATTTAAACTGGATATATTGTGTGAGGCACTTTTTTTCCCTGTTTTTTAATTGGAAAGCACACAGCAGTGTTGTGATCGTGACCTCTCAGCTCCACTGTGCGCTGAACAATATTTACCTGCTGTATGAAGCAGAATGAAAGTATTTTGAAGTATTTTCTTACCAGGGAGGTAGTTTTGTGCTAGAAAAACAGCAGTATGGGAATTAGGAGGAATTGTAGGACTGAACTATCCAGAAAAATAGGGTTCTTAGAAAATGCTAGATTTGCATGATCTTCATCAAGGCCACTGGTGTGACTGCAACTGGTCATTGAGGGTTTTCTAGGCTGTGCATAGGATTTGGAAGGAAAAAAACAAGAGTTTTAGCACTGATGGATGAAAAGCAACTGTGCTGTGGCATATCCAGTACCTAAAGGGGGGGCTCCAAGAGAGCTGGAGGGGGCCTTTGGACAAGACCCTGGAGTGACAGGACAAGGAGGAATGGCTTCCCACTGCCAGAGGGCAGGGTTATATGGGATATTGGGAAGAAATCCTTCCCTGTGAGGGTGGGCAGGCCCTGGCACAGGGTGCCCAGAGCAGCTGTGGCTGCCCCATCCCTGGGAATGTCCAAGGCCAGGTTGGATGGGGCTTGGAGCAACCTGGGCTGGTGGAAAGTGTCCCTGCCCGTGGCAGGGAGTGGGAACTGGGTGGTCTTTAAAGTCCCTTTTAACCCAACCCATTCTAGGATTCTGTGAATCTCAATATATATTTCTTAGCTGAAGTGGGATAGTTTCACACAAACAGAAGGTTACGTTAACTTCCCAGTAGCTCCAAGTTGTGCAAGATTCCTTGGGTTTATCCATTTTCCATACTGGGCGCCTGTCTCTGGCTGTGCTCTCTTTTCTTATTTCAGGAAAAATTGTTCAACCATTTCTAAGAACAAGATTAAGAGGGAAAAAAAAGGAATTTCCCCACATGTTATGAGTTTTTCTTGCTGTTTTGGTGAGCAGCCTGCTGTGCCCGGATTTAATAGAAGGGACTTGGCGCTTGAGGAAGGAGGGTTTGCTTTTTTCTCAGGGTTGTATCATCTGTTGCTTCAAGTAGAAAAATAAAAATAAATAAAGCAAAACAAACCAAAAAAACCCAGCCCCAAGTCTGGCCAGCCTATAAGAGTCTGGCAAAAAAAAAGAGTTCTCACAAACTCAACAGAATCTGGTTTGAATTTGTCGGCTTTGCTGTCGGTGCCCGTCCCAGGCACGCCGCAGTCTGTCACTGGGTGAACATTAACCAGCCAGGTTTTCCTTCTCCTGGGTGGGATGTAAGATTCCATGCCACTTGGTCAGGGAGCACAGGGAGGGGAGACGCTCCCCCAGACTGCTCCTGCAGCGACGGGATACGGGACACGGTGTGGGAGCAGGAAGGGGAGAGGGGCTCATGGTGGGCAGGGAGAGGGGAGAAGGACTGGGACACTTGGAGGACATTTTGTGAAGACTTTTGGAGAAGAAGCCACAAGGAAAAGAGGAAGGAGGAAGAGAGGAAGGAGGAAATCGTGGGGGTAAGGCTAATTCTGGAAGTTTGTTATGTTTTGTGAAGTATGAGCTTGGCTTTTGCCTGCCTGGAGCTGAAGGCACTGTGAAGCTCAGAGAAGATAAAAACGATGCTTCCAGGAGCCAAAAGGAATTAGGAAAGGGACAGAGTGACAAGCAGGGAAGGGTGGGAGTCAAGGAGGCAAATCCAGAGGGTTTGGCAGGGGAGCAGCACCACAGCTGCTCCGTGGGGTCTCGGTGCAGGGGCAGCCCATGGCACGCTGCGGTCGATGGTGCCGTGCGGAGTGATGTGCCAGGGGCTTGGGGAACCCAGATAGCTCCAAGTGGGGGTTGTGCCCGTGCATTCATTAACGTTTCTGAAGCACTTGGTGGTGGAGCAGAGCCCGTGAGGAAGTGATGAATCCTGTTGCCATTAGTTATGAGTTGAGGAGGTCACACGCAGAACAAGGAGGACAAAGCAAAAGATCCTTTCAGCAAGCAGTGTTCATCCCAGAGGTGGATGGGAAGAAGCAGTAGCAGGCTCTGTGTAGTGCCACCCCACCTCCCAAACCCCTGCACTCGGGGTTGGCTTTTCCAAACCTGTAAGTGCTCAAATTTGAAACCGCTGGTTCTTTTAATATAGGTTCTTGTGTTTCATTTATAATTTATTTTGCAATAGCACCCAAAAGTGCTTTCCAGACACCAAGCACATCTATAATTCTGGCTCTAAAAAGCTTCCATTCTGAGGGACGGGGAAAAAAAGAAAAAGGAGGAAAATTGACCAATATTTCCCAAATAGAACTGCCCAAAGTTTGTGCTGATGCATTTTTAACAATGCCTAGTGTGAGATCTTGTCGGATATTATTGCGAGGTTCACAACAGGTGTTGTGAATTGGCTGGGGAGGCTGTGCAGAAAGGGCAGCTGACAGCTCACTGTATATGCAGATGTACCACCTATTAGCGGCATCCTCTGTGGTTTGCTCGCATGCGAGCTGAACAGATTCTCCAAACAATGCTGCAGTGAATGGAGCCCATCAGCAGAATTGCTCAAGGCTGCAAAACCCATTACTTAAACAGCACTAGATGCAAGAGCAAGTGCCACAGTGTAGTAACTTGTCCTGCTTTGCTGGAGTTGTTTCGCAGTTATTAGATCAATATATGGAGCTCCACATCTAATAAAGTACAAGAAAATAATTCATCTCAATGTGTATTGTTAGCTCAGTATTTATCCTAATATCGTCCAGCTGCATAAACAACATAAATTTCTCTTTCTGTGCCTTTTTAGTGCCGTTGCCATTTTTCCCAAGCACACAATAGGTTGTGTGCCCTGCTCTGATTATTAGAGCCACATCACTGTACTTTTTACAATCACATTTTAATTACAGCTGTAGAACCTATGCAAAATCATTTAATACAATGTTGTGAGCAAATAGCGCAGATGATGTGTTTAGTATTTGATTGCTGTTCGTTTACTCATTGATTAAACATGCAGAGGCTCTGCTTTGACTGGTGAGGAAGTCAAAGACCACACACACACATGGGTATAGGGTTTATATTTGCTACAGATTTATATTTACCATAGATTTATATTTGCTATAGATTGAAAATTCACTCTAGATGTTGTATTTTCACTATAGGTTTTATAGTCGCTATAGATTTTATATTTGCTGTATATTTTATATTTGCTATTTTAGGTGGCTTAGGTTTTCCAAAGCATTAACAGAGTCTGGCACACAAAATGTGGCACTTTTGGTGGCAGTGGGAGTTTGCCATTCTGTAAAGGAAGGGACCCATCAGTGTAAATGGTAAAAGCTGGTGGAGAAAAGTGCTGACCTTCACTGGTGGCAGCTCATGGGTTTGGAAGAGTTGGTGATAGGTCTTTGCAAGTGGAGATAGAAAGTTATTTTGGCAATTTTCTGCTGAAAGCGCAGCAGGATTTGCATGGAGTAGCCCAGGTGACAAGCAGTGATTACTGAAGGAGGTAGGCAGTGTGGTTTTGTAACAATAAAACACATTTTTTTAAACAAAGAGAGAAGACAGTCTGGCCAGGAGGAGGATATACTGTAAAACAACCAGGTTTTGTTCCACTTCTAGCAGAAGCTTGCAGACAGTTATGGAAAGGACTTTGCTGCTATTTATTGCCTGAAGTTACTGATCCATCTGTCTCTACCCAAACTCTTGTACAGACAGTTTCTCCTCATAATTCTGCCTTTCTCCTTTCTATTACTATTCAGTATTTAGATGGGAATTTTGACCAGTAGCCAAGTCACAGGCTTATCAGCTATTGCGTAAATCCTCAGCAGTTGGTAACTGAGCTGTGCAAAATTGTCACTTTAGGGCTAAATATTGTTGAATAAGTAGACCTGCTGAAAGAACAGAATCTAACAGTTCATGTTTGGGGGAATAGTTACTGCAGAAAGACAGCCCACAACATTGTATGTGTGTTTGAGAGAGTGGTCAGAATGTCTTTTAATTCAGCATTTACCCGTGAGAATTACTCCCGTGAGGAGCCTTGCAATAAAATCTGCTTGGTCTATGAGAATAGAAAGAAATTGAATAAAAAGACTCCATTTCCACTTGTATTTATTCAGTCTGGGAAATTCAGTGGGCCGCAGCATTAGTATCAGCAGGGGATTCCTTGCTCCTAGCGTTAAATTACTGTCATAATCGCTCAATTATTTCTTCCTTGTACTGTTTAAAATAAAAATCCATCACATTCTATGTTTTTTTCTAACATTTATTAGGTTGAGTGTTTAGGAAAATCAATTATATTCAGTCAGGCATGAATTGATGAATGTTCTTGTAATAATTGTCAGTTGTTAAACTGAATGTACTTTCTCTTTTCACCCCTTTTCATTTCCTTCAGAGGGCAGAGGTGGCTCAGAGAGAGGCAGAGACCTTAAGGGAGCAGCTCTCATCAGCCAACAAATCTCTCCAACTTGCTACGCAGATCCAGAAGGCACCTGATGTGGTGAGAGAAAATATTTACTGACTCTTACAGGTTTCTGACATTCTTGCAGTACAGCTCTTTCAATTTATGCTCACAGCTATAAAAATAGCTGTTTGGAGTCGTGTTCTAACTGAACTGGAAGGGTGTCCCTTTGGGATTGAGGGCGGGTTCAGCTTCTGAGGGGGTTGGTGGCCGGAGAAGACACCAGGAAGGACAGAGGTCACTTGGCTCCTTGGTGTGCCATCTCCAGGTGGATAGCAGGAAGTCTCAAAAATTATTTCACATTGCTAAGAGCATCAAAAGGGGAAAAATAGAGGCGGCAAACCTGGAGGGCCTGTGGGGGTGTGTGTGGAGATTCAGCCCGAGGGGACCAGCTTTGCCCAGAGCTCCCGCTTCTGCCTCTCGTTCCTCTTGGTGCCTGGGCTGCCAGAGGAACTGGAAATAAATTTGAACTCGCTCCAGTTTTCACTGGATATATCTAAAACTGAGAATTACACCTCTAAGTCCAAGAAAGGCACCTTAGAAAATTGAGAAGATATCCTGCACTCCTGCTCGTTGCCTCCTCTGTGTGGTTCTAAATGAAGCCAGCGCTGCTCTGCGGGGAGGTTGGCAGTGCTGGCTCTGCTGATGGGACCTGCGGGCACAGGGAGCTGTTACAGGACTCCAGCTGGTCCTGGGTGAACAGGTATCACAGATGAGCAGCCAGATTATTTTGATTTTTGTTTGCCAAAGGAGAAATAGGAGTATTTAAATGTAAATATCCAATTAAGCGATATTTTAGTCTGGTTCTAAGCAGCAGATTTAACAGACAAAAGAAATCGTTGCTTGTTTTTTTTCTTTGCAAGCCATCTACAGGCTTGACACTGATAGCAGAGAAACACATGGTTGCCTTTAAGAATCATTTGCAGAGAATGAGTAACAAACCATAAGTCCTCCAGATCTGTTTGGTTGTCTATTAATATGACCCAGCATTTTCTCAGAGAAGTCAAAAGATAGACAAGTAGGCTGCAAAACAAAAAATAAAAAGCCTGAATATCACTTGTAACTCTGAATTACCTGCCTCTTCCTATCTCGTGTCCTAGTCTTATCATTATTTTAACATTAGGTCTTTCTTGTATTTAATAGTACTTCTGCACTTCATTTATATTTAATATGACAACTACTGCAGGATGAAAATGATCATTATCTATCTTATTTCAGACTCCACGTTCTAGTCTCAATAGGCACAAGCAGCAGATGATTATACAACTTGTGATGTTTCATGCAAGCAAATTAGAGGTTTTTTCAAGTTAAAAGTATAATTCAGTGTAATAGGAGAGCGTTGTTAACTGCTGTTCGTACATGCAGCTTTCTGTGAGTGCAGGGGGGTGTAGTCACTGAGAATCAATCTGAGTGTTTAGAAGATACGGAAAAGGGTATTTTGTTGTTCTGTATTCCCAGAAAAGAGGGTATGGAGTATAGTTCAATCTGCTGCAATGTCATCTTGACTTGTCAGGGAAGTGTTTGGGTGACAGCGTCAGTGGGTTGAATTCTCAGCTCTTCTGCAGGATCTTTAGTTTAATGCTCACCATCATCATGTCTCTTGCTAAATGGATTCTCCCCTAGTTCACTGGTGTTTCTGAGGAACAGCCATTAACCTTTGTCAGATGCATTTTAGGCTCTCTAATGGAATGTGTGCTCCCCACACATGCACAAGGGTTCCCTCACACTGCTCATGGGAGAGGTTCAGAGCTCTCCAATGTGTCACAGCTATTGATCTCTTGGCACAAAAGGAGACAAAGAGGTGGTACAATTAGTCTCTATTCTCCTTTCTGAATAGATCTGCCTTCTTCTGAACCTCTCTCTCTTCTCCAGTTCCTTGTCCTACTGGCAAGTCCCTCTAGTGAGGAAGTTTCCGACCTGAGGACAGATTTGGCAGCTGTGGGAAACTGGGAGAAGAAAGGTTTAGGAAAGAGAATTTCTGAAAGTGGTGACCAGGGGGAGAATGGCCTTGTCTTAGAGCTGTCACATCTATCTTCTTCCCCATGGAGGGATGCTTGCAATAATGTTAGCATGAACAATTTTCATGCGAGGAGCAAGTTCATTGGAAGGAGCAGTTTGGGGCAATTTTTGACGATTTTGCCTGGAACGTGCAGTGTGCATGCAGAGAGCCAGAGGCACATGGCCCTGCCGTTCCTGATTAAGAAATTCTGCTCCATTACTTCAGAATATTTTATCTGATTAGTATTTTGTAAGCACAGATTTTCATAGTTGTCAGAGCATTTGGGCTATTAATAATAAATAGATCTAAATAGAATCCTTTGACTTTCACGGCTGCATCTTTGCAGTGCACTTATGAAATAGGGGAATTTATTCTCTCCCTTATCCCAGTTTTCCCAGGGAGCTGTCCAGGGCAGTAGAAAGGTTCATCTTGCAGTTTCACAGTGTCCATCGCAGGAGTCCCAGATGTAGGAATTGTTGCCTTTTTCAGTTGGTGTGGTCTAATGATGTTTTCCCACTAGGAGCAGGCCATCGAGGTGCTCACACGGTCCAGCTTGGAAGTAGAACTGGCTGCGAAGGAGCGGGAGATCGCCCAGCTCGTGGAAGATGTCCAGAGACTCCAGGGCAGCCTCACCAAGCTGAGGGAGAACTCCAGCAGCCAAATCTCCCAGCTGGAGCAGCAGCTGACAGCCAAGAACAGCACACTCAAAGTAAGGCTCAGTTCTGTGCTCGGCAGCTTCGGAAGGATAGAACAGATAGAATGGCATTGGGGTTTACTGGTGTGAGTTTGCTGTGGTTCTGCTTCTTCAGGATGCTGCTGAATTCTGGTTTCTGTGGCATCCACAGAATCACAGAATGGGTTGGGTTGGAAGGGACCTTAAAGATCATCTAGTTCTAACCCCCTGCCGTGAGCAGGGATGTTTTGTATTCTAAGCGATCACAGTTCTTTTAAAAATCTAGATTACCCAGTTCTTAATGTTTTGAAATATGTTTTTGCAGAACATGGCTACCTTTAGAATTAAAACCACCACCAAACCCCAGCATTTATTGACCATGGATGTGGAATGAAATAGCTGAACTGAAAAGGCACAGAAAATCCTTCTTAGGTTTTAAAACTTCTAGTTCCCATTCCAGTGATTGGTATTGAAGATTTGCCAGGAATGTTAATGGTTTATCTTCGAATTTACCTTCTACCCCCTCCAGTTCTCTCCACTGGAAAAGGGAAATGTATCATTTAGAGCATAGCAACAAGTAAAATCAGGACATAGAGAAGGCTTTTAGCCTTAATAGCCACTTCATTTTTTGTTAACTATTTACTGCACAGTAATTCCCATTTATAATTAGTGGTCTGCCCCTATCCCTCATTTGCATACAGCACTGCATTAGAACCAGAGGAAACAGCTAGGAATTTTGGGAGTGACCCTTTTACCTTTTGCTTGGGCAGCTTCACTTTCTTTGTGCCAAGCCCACACAGTTCTGATCTCTCCGTGAGCATGAGAAATGTTTCCTGACATGTGGTATGAATCAGTTTCCTGTAACTCCCGTCTCTTTCATTGTTCTACCATCTCTGAGCCCCAAAGTGTAAACAAGATAAATTTATCTATTCCATTAAAGACGTGGTGGTTTTGCAGGTTTGATAGTCTGAGAGGTTTTGGAGAGAGCAGGCTGATAGTACCCACTCAGCTCTGACTGTGGCGTGGGCAGCTTTGCTCTATCAGAATGATTTAATGTTCAATTGAAACTCTTACAAATTGCTCTAATTCTGACATTTTTTTAGCAGTTACTGGTTTTGCTGTGCTGGAGCATAATTTCCATGGAGAGATGTGTGTTAGGAGTGAAAGCTGAAGTCTCACATTCAGTGCTTTCTGCCTGTTTTAAGCCAGCTTTGCAGAATTTTTACGAAAATTCATTATAGCAAAGGGCATTTATTATGTAACTGTAGTGCCAGTATCAGTCTCTGCCCACCTACCACCGTGTGGGCACCACTTTTATTGAGGGGGGAAGGAGCTGCCCTGCTTTAGAGGGACACATTTTGCTGGCTACGCCCATGTTAGAGGGTTTTTTTCTTTTCTTTTTTCATAAAGCCTGATAGAAAATATCTTGAGTCCTTGCACTTGACAGATTTTCTTGGAATAAAGCATGTTCCTGGTGAGGTCAGTATTAGTTTAGCCATTAACTTCAAAGGGAGTAGGATCACAGAAATGACAGAGCAAGTCTTTGATTTCCATTTCAGTAATCTCCTTCCATTTTCTCATAGCCTTGCCCAGCTAATGCTCTGTATTTAGCTTTCTGTTGATAGTGTCTGTTGCAGTGCCTCTATTGATAAAGTTTTAGTCGTTTCAACCCTCTTTAACCTTATTTGCTGCAACTATAAAAATATTTCCAAGTACTTGCTTCTCCCCTGAAGTGCTGGGAAAGGCTGTGCCGGAGACCTGTTGTACAAAGCACCAAATCTCAGTGAGAATGTGTCGATCTCATGTTTGATTAGGGAGGAATTGCTTCTAAAATATAACAGAGGTTGTAACAGTTGCCTCCACAAAAAAACCCTACTCCGAGTTTCACAAATTAAAGCAATGTTCTCAGCCTGTATCTTGGGGGAATTGTTTAATACTCTATGACTTAATGAAACAATACAGAAATACTTTCAAAATTATTGCTTCTTTATCTTCATCTGATCTAATAATCAAAACATGTCCTCTAGTAACAAGACTTTTCTAACTCTAATTATATTAACCCTTTGTGGGTGTTAGAACGTGCCTGCTACCCAGTTAAAATACAGCACAGAGATACATCAAATACCCTGAGGTAATAAAATGTGGGATTTTTAGTTTATCACTTCAAATTAGACTAGCATTAATCTGTTGGGGTTTTTTAATGTTTTAAGCCCTTAATACAGCCCCTGCTATTTACCTGTGACACTTAGGTTGAAAATACAGTAATTATTATATTTTTTAACTAGCATAAGAGGGGGACCCAATCTACGCATGGTCTGACATGGGTTCATTCATAGCACAAATGCACAATTCTTTAACATGGAATATATTTGCAAATTTAACATGCAGAAATGCCACCAGTTCATTCCTTCTGCCCTCTGGCTCCTGCATTTTCCTGTGTTGGAGGTCATTAGAATATATTTTGTCTGAATTAACCAGGTGGATATTTAGTGCAAGATATTAGTTCCTCCAGATTGTCTCACAGCTTGAACCTTTGTTATCCCGTGTTCTGTGCCTTTTACAGGGTTCTTCGAGACAATTACCATACTAATACACTTTAAAACAGTCATTGACTGGGAAGATGCCAAGTGCCTAAATGTTCTGCTTATACACAGGCACTGCATCCTCAGTTGTTAGTTTATATTGTTTAGTAAAGTATACATTTAGGTGCAGATTTTCCATGGCAACAATCTCTATATTAGGTACTTGGGAATGATGGGTGTATGTGTTTTTTATACAATTCAAAGTTAAATATTGCTGGTTGCCATACCGCTATGGCAGCACGTGAGTACCTGAGAGTTCAAAACAGCTTCTTTCTGTCAATATCTATTTTTTTCCTTTATTTTTCTACCTGTGCTTTGTACCTGAATTTTCCAGAAATGCTTTATCAGGGTATAGCTTATCCCTGCACAGAATTACATTCGACATAGATTGCATTAAAATGGGAATCATGAGCTTTTCTGTGTTTCTGCACAAGACTGTTCTCTTAGCATATCCTTGCATCAGTAACTAACATATTAATCCAGGATATTGTTTGTTTTAAATTTATTCTGGTACTTTTTACTCCAAGGACTAGCATAGATAGCCAGTTATCCTGCTGTAAAAGCTTGTCCTGCTGTAGATCCAAAATGTTACGAGCCACAGAGTTAAGGAAGAGGTGACTTGTGGTGCATCTGTGCTGTGGAGCTCCAAAGAGAGTTAGAAGCAGGTGGCAAAGTGACATGACCAGGGAGAGCAGAAGGATGTCTTGTGGTGTTTGGCCGCTCCTCCCATTCCCTGCATCCAGTTTGGAAGCTCTCAGTTGTGATGCTGAGTCTCCTTCCAGTACCAGGGGCTCTCTGGTTGCATTTAAAGATCCCTCCAGCCTGATCTGGTGGATTAAAATTTCTCAGTGAATTCCACGTTAAAGTAACTCTGGCTCAGCATTGAGCTTTAGCTTGAAAAGCTGCTTGAACTCATGGCATGTTGTAGCTGGCCCTCCTTAAAAGTCAGAGGACTATGTGACATCTCAGGCCCTGCAACTACAGAGTGACATTTCAACACGTGCTGGAGGTTATCAAAACCTCCAGCATCTTTTTCTAGGATTTTCCTGGTCACATCAACCAGGATTCTCCTAATTACATCAAGTATAGGGCCAAAACACCTGTAGCACTGTGTCTGCTGTCCAAAGCAAAGTCAGTGGTAAGTCAGAAGAAATGACTAAAACTCATCCTGTGTATATTCCAGGTGGAAAAAACTCTTTTAGCTAAAATAGGCACTTTTTCCCCCCATTTAACACAATGGGAATGACTGCACAAGTCGCTGATGGCTGAGAATGCTGGCACAGGGGAC
The DNA here is from genome assembly GCA_035583155.1 of Acropternis orthonyx. Classification (NCBI taxonomy): domain Eukaryota; kingdom Metazoa; phylum Chordata; class Aves; order Passeriformes; family Rhinocryptidae; genus Acropternis; species Acropternis orthonyx. Next base: position 6,687,795 of record JAWWEU010000050.1, on the reverse strand, counting down.
CTTTTTAAGAGGCCACTCATTTCATCAGTGTCCCATAGAGTGCAAATTCCACACTGAGCAGCAGTTCCTGCATCCCTGTGACGAGCAGTGGTGGTGATCCATTAAGAGCTGCTTGTTGAGCAGCTGCTGGAGCAGGGCCCGTGTATTCCTGCCGGGAGATGCCTCTTGTCAGCAGTGACTAAGGATGGTGGATTATGGCATCAAACAGCAGGAACAGGAGTTTAAGAGGGCTTGTGTGTTGATAACATGGATGTCCACTTTGTCACTGCTCTTTAATATCCATGCTAATGGCAAGGCAGAAGTGTCAGCAGTGTGTGAGCTGGGCAGGGCTGGCTAGGAAAGCCTTTAAAAGGTGGCAGAATAGCTGGAGGTCCCACAAAGCCCCACCATGCTGCTGTTTTCATCAAAGAAGCCTCATTTAAATTACTGGGGTGGCTCAGATGGGCTTGCTGACCCATGGGTGCTGTGTTACATAATTTTGGGGTTTGCTGCTTGTACACGTTGGGTAGATTGAGATGGGTGATACCCACACACTGACTTACTGGGGAAGGCAGCCCAGAGTTCCCAGTTTGCTTTTTTGGCCCTTCCCCGCCCCACCTCCACACACCCATAGCTGTGCTGCTGCACAACTTCGTGGGTTTGCTAAAATTATCCAGGTTCCCAGTAGCCCTCCCTGCCCTCCTGTATTCAGCAAGCAGCCCCAGAGTGAGTGCAGGGTCTTGATTTCCCTTCTCCCCTGAAGGCAGCCCCTCCTGGACATAAAAGCCCTATTTTTCTCTTTCATGTGGTATGCTCCTTCCCTTTTCAAAGTAGACACTCTGTCTTTGAGGTGTTACGTCCTTGTGTTATTTCTGTTTCCCATGACCTTTGGGATTCTGTGCCAATTTTAACACAAAAAAATGAAGTGAAGCAGAGCTCGCCTGAACTTACCCATGCAAGTTGCAAGCCAGTACGTTCTGTTCTTTGCTTCGATCAGGTGCGCCTGCACTAAGCAAAGAAATTATTAGTGGGAAATTATGTGGCTTCTGCAAGCAACGTAACGGCATCAATTATGTATCACTATGTTTTAGGCCTCCTGAAGCATTTATCCTGTAGTGATGAGCACTGTTGTTGGGAGCTGGGTAAGGTCCAAGTGTGTGGCATTGCGTTATGGATTGTGTTAGGAGGTTTGTTTCAACGTTTGTGGCATCCTCACCCCGAAGAGGAGCCATTGGGACCACCCCGGGTCAGGGAGACCTGAGCCAAATGACCTGCTGGGCTGCTCTCGATGCCTCCTCTCCGGTGTGTAATCCCACCAGTTCCTGCAAGAAGCAGTCCTTGTGAAAGGGCCTGGTACAGCTGTTTTCTCTGGGCACGAGGCATTGTGGAAGCCTTGCAAGCCTAAGGCGTTCCAGCCAACAACAGCTTCTTCAGGCTGCTCTTTTTATCATGTAGATCAGGTTATCAAGAACTGTCATGTTAAGAATACAGTTTGTGCCAAAGCATCCTGCTTGTTTATTCCATTTACCAGTTCCCTAAAAATTCCAGCTGCCCCATTTTTTTAATCCCTTCTTCCCCGGTCACATGGCAGTGACATTGCAAACAGCAAAATTGGGGCCCACTGAATTCTGTCATGCTTGGCACGCTGTAAACAAAGGATGAGCGAGGTATAATTGTGTTTACGTTTAATTGGTTAGAGTTTGTTTTCTAATATATGTAAATTAGGTATGAGTCATTAACCCTCACTTGTGCGCTGCTGTATATATGGAATAATTTGAAGATGATTTTGAAAGCCTGCACTAAAAAAAACCAATCTAAATAATTAAATCCATGTTCTTTCTTTTAAAGCAACTGGAAGAAAAACTGAAAGGACAGGCTGATTATGAAGAGGTTAAGAAGGAATTAAAGTAAGTGTTAAATGCTTACATAATTTTTTCTCAAACTCTTAACAGTGATTGTTAAATGAAACCACAAATCTGTGTTCGTAGAACAATAAAGAATTCAGTCAAAACCACAATAATGGGGAAATTAGGAATATTGGCGGAAATTTCATCCAGGACTGGTGGAACTGCTGGGTTCTGCTTGTTGCAGCAGAGGATCTTGATAGCAAATGATGCATGTCCATGGAGAAAAAACACTAAAACTGTTGTCCACAAAGAGAAAAAAGTTTGAAAATCTGTGGTATTTTAGTTGACCACTCTAAAAGTCTCCAGCCAACAGCTGAGTGTAATATGGACCAAAAATGTAATGCAGAGTCTTTGGCCATGATACCTTTTCTGTGCTTCTGGCAGCCAGTGTTCAGCACTTACCAGTTTAGTGCTGGGCTCGTTTCACTGTATATTTTTGCTAATATATTGTGGGTTTAAACTAAAGCCACAAACAGCCTCTTCCTGTTTCAAGGGATTTTTCTTAAGAGACTTAAAAGAGCCTCATTTTAAACTATAACAAGATAAGCTGTCAGGTTCAGAAGAGAACTTTCTTGACTGGAAAGATGTTTAGTGTCAAGGTTTTAAAAAACTGCGAGAAACTCCCATCTCTTCTTTCATCATTCTGGCATTTTCGTGTGTGTTTTAAGAAGACTGAAATAACCCGTTACCTTGTTTAATGAGGTATTTCAAATGAGGCTGATAGTCATGTGCTTTTGTTTACACATCCCTGGAGAACATGGAAAGCAGCTTTGGATTTGCAACCCCCACAACTGCCCAGCCCCTGGTGCTGATATATTCAAGCCACGCTGGCTGTGGTTCTGGTTCACTGCCAGCTGCAGCACAGCCTGATGTAGGTGTATAGTTTCATTTAAATGAAATGAATTGACCATTTCTTTGGTCATTATACCTGATTATTAACTGGTCTCAAAAAAGCATCATTGTTTCAGTAAAAGGGGTAAACACATCCGTGTTCTCTCCTGAGTTACGGAAGCAGCTTCAGATTTCAGGCAGTTTATGCCCTCATATGTAAAGTAGTGAAGGGGAATTAGGCCACAACCTTCCAATTTGCTACATGAGATACTAAATGTAAACGTGCTGAAACAGCAAATGAGTTTTGAATCCTACCTGGTTTAATGCAATGTGGGTGGGATGCAACAGGACCAGGGCTTTAAGCCCAGACTTTTGGTGCCAGGAACCCAATATAGACGCTAAATACATTTAGGCTTCCTTTGCATTTGTACTTTAGATACAAACCTTGTATTCCTGGAGGTATTGCCTTTCTTTAAAAAGAAAAAAATTATTTTTCTTTTTTTACAACACTGACTTACATGAAGGCAGGAATGGGAAGGCAGATAAGAGTTCTGGGAGAAGTTGTGACACAAGAGGGTTCAGACAGTGTTTCTGCTCAGGATGAACCTGCAGTGAACTAGGTGGGAGAATCTCCTGGATGGCCCTGGTTGTGTGCCCTGTTCTTCCAGCTTTTATATCCCCTAATTAATGGATTGCCAGCTAGCTTGGAAGTGACCTGGGGTCCATACACTGTTCTGTGGCGTGGTGCAGGGGGTTGAGACCCTCTCTGAGACCACTGAAGATGTTCGCAGTGCTGCTTCCTCCAAGCAGCTCATTCACAACACCCTCTCTGCTCCCACCTAATCCCAAGGATGTGCTAAAGGCTGCAAGTGCATCACCTGGCAGTGACAGTCTGATCTGAAGTGAAACTATTGTTGTAAATGAGACTATGAAAAGTCTTTTGCTGTAGATCAGGATCACCCACACTGAATCCTGCTACACCTGCCCCGTGTCCTGAAACACTGACAAAAATGAACTGCTTCTAACATCTGCACCAAGAAAAAAGATACCTTGTCAGTAGGTCAGAAAGAGAATACATTTCTCAGGGTTTTTGGCACTGATGTCTTTTCCTTAATCCTCCCCAGGATGTCAGAGACATGCTAGGCTGAGGGATCTCAATATCAGCCAACATCTAACCTTGGAGGAACTTAACTGGGCCCATGTCAAGATCTGGGATGGGAGGATCCTTCACTATCTGCCTTGGCTTTTGTGCCCAGTGGCTTTTAAACCTATTTCTGAGATCTGAGAGCTCTGTGTGCCCTTTCAGTTCCCTCTCGAGTAACACGACAGCGCTGACCCTCCTGCCTTTGCAGTCGGGATCAGACAAACAGAAAGTCGAGCTGTCCCAATGCACACTTTGCTTTGCAGTGAGATCTTTCAAGTCATCTTAGATGTGCCGATTCAAGTCACAAGATCATTCCTTTAAAAAGCAGGTAACTGATCCTGAGCCACTGATTGAGTGGAGATCTCATGGGCAAAGATATTCCTGGAATCCAAAGAGGAAACATTTTGCTTCCTCATATTCCTGAGGAAAGCATCTCTTTTGTGACACATTTGGAGAGTAATTTTTGACATGTTTAACTTTTACATTTTTTAAAAAATTAATCTGCTGGAGTGAATTTTCCTCTTAGGGCAATTGGAGATGCCATCAGCTTGATTTTTAGTATATTTTGGGTTCTAAATGTACAGGAAATTACCTGTGAAACTGCCAGAAAGCTAGTTCAGGGAGCAAAAAATCCACTGTAGATGGGCAGAGGTCAGTAAGTTTCCAGCCAAGGTTTGAATACACATACCTGTGCCAAGCTCACTGGAAATGCAGCTGCTGCAAGGATCAGGATCCTTCCTGAAGGTCCCAGCTGGCAGCAGGTGCTCAGAACCAAAGTGCATCAGCTGAGCAGCCTGTGCAAGGAAAGGAAGGACAGGATCAGGGCTTTAGAGACAGGCTTCTGGTGCAGAGAACCAAATATACACCCGAAATAGGTTTAGGCTTAATTTGCACTTCCTCCCCCACTGTCAGCCTGGTTCTGGAGGCAGCACAGCGTGGTCAGGGCTCTCACACCTGCTCCCCAGGGGAGCAAGCAGCTTCTTTTGGTTTAGCCTCATCCAGAAGGAAGGTGGTTGGGGGATGCTGCCGGACTGCTCCGCATGGCAAACCCAAGTGTGGTAAGTGGGGGTCACTGGGAAACCCGTGTCACAAGTACTGCTGGCCTGGGCTGAACTGGGAGAAATGCCTGGGATTTGCCTTGGGAAGTTTGCCATGTGATAACCTGCGGTTCAAATTGGAGTTCTTCTAAATTCAAATGAGTTTCCTCATTTGACCACCCTGGGGTGTGCATTAAGACTTGCTGTCCTTGCAGAGGCCATTCCCTGCAGAATCCATGGGAGGATGGAATCAGTGACCTGCCAGTGACTGGGGCTTTCCCTACCTGAGTCTCTGGGCATTTATCTCTCCTGGCACCTTGGAGTGCTGGGAGACAGAGCTGTTCCCCTGACGGGGCGTCCTAAGAAACACTGGCTTTCAGCAGTGATTTACAACCTGAATAAACACGTCTGTGATGTCAATACAATGTCAGGATCTCTAAGAACTCAAGCCATTAGTGCACAGCCTCCCTTCTTTGACTGGCACAAGTCCATTGATAGCAGCAAAGCACCTGGGTGAGCTGCTGCGCCCTCAGAGTCTTTATGTGCCATGTGTGGGATGATGGCCCTACCCTACAACCATTTCTGCTGGCAAAATGCGTCAGGTTTCTGTCTCAGAATGACTTATTTCCTTGGATTTGCTATGACTTTGAGTGATTTTGAATGACTCAGAGGACACAGATTTCCAGAGTGTCACTTAATGCACATCTGGCTCTGGATTAATGCAGGCACAGGGTCACAGAGGAGCTGGACACCGCGTGGTCGGAGGCAGTTAATGGGTGCCTGGCTGACTCCTCCTGGTATCCACAACTAATGCCTGTGTCTTAATACTGGCCTTCTATCTTATTTTTTGTCTCAGTTTCCACAGTTCATAGAATCCCAGAATGGTTTGGGTTGGAAGGGACCTTAAAGACCATCCCATGCCACCCCCTGCCATGGGCAGGGACACCTCCCACCAGCCCAGGTTGCTCCAAGCCCTGTCCAGCCTGGCCTTGGAC
>JAWWEU010000050.1:6628683-6675646 GCA_035583155.1 Acropternis orthonyx | reverse complement strand
TGCCCTCCTTTGCCCTTCTGTTGCCTCACCCCCTCAAAAAAAAAAAAAAAAAAAACAAAACAAGGAAAGGAAAAAGAATAGATCCACATATGTTGCCATAGAAAAGGAATATCTGACCAGCTAGTCCTTCCTCTGATGTTCCCACCATTCCAGGACAGCTAGAGACAGGCACAGCAAGGATATTTTTCTTTTATTATGTTAAGTACATTGTGGGTGTTGTGACTGTTGGTAAAGGCCCTGTTGTGGGCTGTCCTCAGGTTGTGCTGGAGGTGTATCAGTGTACGCAGTGTGTCTCTGTGTTACAGAAACAACCAGACAGAAGTTTTCCCAGTGTCATTAGTTCTGTTTTCCTCTCCAGGTAATATAACCACCAGAATCCGAACCACAGAGACTGGCTCTGATGAAGCCATCAAATCCATTCTTGAACAAGCCAAAAGGGAGCTGCAAGTACAGAAAACAGGTACGGCCTCATTTTGTCTCTGGCTCCTTGTATTTCAGAATTTAATTAAAACAATTACCATGAGCTTTCGGGTCAGTTAATTATATTCTTAAAACCTTCAGTGTAGGTTTGAAGAGCTTTTTGAGGAGTTTTGTCGTTATTTAGTGGAGTTGTTCGTGTCTTTAGGACAGCTGAAGTTAAGGGCACACGTGTCACGGCGTGGTGGGGTCTCTGCTCTGCTCCCAAGGGAGCAGCACTGGGATTTCTGAACGCCTTTGTCCCTGTGCAGAGCTCTGCCCTTCCTTGCAGTCCTCCAGACCGGCAGGGGAACTTACGGAATCCTTCTGCCAGTTTGCTGCTTGGAAACGGAATGGCTCCTCCTTGCTCTTTTCTCTCTAACTCAGGCCCCAGGGACACAACTGCTGGGAGAGGGAGCTGGATGGATGGGTCGGAGTGAGGGTCACACTCTGGCCAGCAATTACCAGTCACGCAGTACCACTCTACATCCTGTACCCAGGGTTATTGTACAGGCAAACTCAGTTCTCACTCTTAGATGACTTTATTTTTGGTTACAGAATGCATTCGGTGAATGAATTGGTAAATCCTTTCCCAAAAAAATCCATAGTTTAACGTCTTAGGCTGAGATGAGTTGAATTTCTCATTGTATGCTGTCATGGAATTAACATTTCTGTCTGTTCCATGGCCCTCCCAGCTTTAAGAGAGTTCCCAGTGCTGCTAATGGGCTGCAGTGGAAATTGCTGTTGCAACACTTAGGCTTCGCTTTTTAAAGTAAATACTGATTTACAGTTTTGGATAGTTGTCTTTTCATTGAAAACCAAGTTAATCTCATGGCAGAATATAAAAGACTAGTTAATATATGATCTAAATAATACGACCTTATACAAGGAATTACTGCACAGAGAAAATACAGGCTGTGTGCAGGAAACTGGAAGCACATTATTCAGTAACGTGTTTCATCTGAGAATCTCAGACTTCCTTTCAAATATTAATTCAGCCTCAAAACTCCCTATGAAACCAGCAGATAAAACAGAAGAGAGAGTCTCACTGTCTTTTTTTCCCATTTCTTAGCTTTTCATGTATTTTATAGTGCGTGACAGGAAGGAATTTAGGGAGGCAAATTCAGAAATGGATTCAGATGAGGCATAATATTACTAGAGTAATGCACAGCATGTTTCACATCTTATTTCACTTTGAGGCCACTTGCAGCGTGAGGGTTCCTGCTCCTACCTAGTGCTTCACTTTCCCTGCTCCCTGCAGAGGAGCTGTCAGAGGAATTGGTTTTCAGGCACTGGGGACCTCAGTGGAGACTGACTTAAATAGAAGCAGATGCCATTGCAAAAACCTCCTGGCTCTGCAGAGATAACTCCCCACCCACGTTCCAGTCTCTGCTCATCCCAGACTGCTGCAACACGGCCGCCCAGATCCTGGTTCCCCGCTGGAATACTGCATTTGGGGGTTATCTCTGCTGAGAGCACCCGTGGCTCCATCCCAGAGCTTCAAATAAGGAAGGGACAGATGACCAGGTGTCAGCCTGGCTTTGGTAGAGCTGTTTATTTCAGTGGTTGAGACCATGGAACAAGAAAATAGGAAGCAGGAGCATGTTTAGCTTATCAAATGAAATAATGATGATCTCTTCCCAAAGTTCTGGCTTTGTTGTAATTTGTGTGTTACGTTTTTGGAGTTAAAAGGACTCACCTTATTTATACTGTAAGAGGGTATTAATAGTCTGTCCAGGTGAATGCAGCTGTGTTCAGTTCTGAGTGTGTGTTAGATTCATTTGGGGAGAAAGAGAGAAGTGAAAGGTTAAATAACTCTGTAAATGCAACCATAAAATGTTATTGACCACTTGGGGCTGGGGGAGGAAGAGGTGAAGGCTTGATTTTCAAAGGCATTTATTTGAAAATTTTTACAATGGTGGAAGTGCAAGTGATCCCAGACTTGTGCAGCTGAGTCTGTGCATGCAAACATCCAGCCCTTTGGCAACTATCAAAATTTTCCAGTGAAGAACTTTGGAAATCTTACCTTATTTTGAAAAGTGCAAATCTTTGCTTATTGAAAACTCCTCCCTCCCATCCAGAAATGTATTTCAGCCCTTTTTTTTTTTTTTTTTTTTGGTTGTTGTTGTTGTTGTTATCTGTCAGGGAAATGTTTACAGTAGCACGTGTTGAATATAAAGCATATTCCTCTGTTGCATTTAGTCTTTTGGTTGTTTTTCATAGCTGAGCCGGCTCAGCCACCTTCTGCCTCTAGCAGTGGCAATTCTGATGATGCTATTCGATCCATTCTGCAACAAGCCCGACGGGAAATGGAGGCACAGCAGGCTGCCCTTGAACCTGCCTTAAAAACACCACCTCTATCTCAAGCTGACATTTCTATCCTGTCCCCCAAACTAGTGTCTACACCTGCAATGTCTTCGGTTTCCAGCTATTCTCCTTTGGCCATATCCCTGAAGAAACATTCATCTGTCACTGATTCCAGTATCTCTGCATTGCAGAACCTCTCTGGGCTCAAAAAGGAGCCTCAAGAGGCGCCTGTTTTAGAGCTTCATGGAATAAGTGATTCTGCCCAGGGTATGTTGAGGCATGTTAAAAATGAGTTGGGACGTGGTGGTGTTTGGAAGGACCATTGGTGGAATACTGTGCAGCATGAGAGAAGAAATGCAGCTCTTCCCGAAGATATAAAAGTTGAGGAGGCCAGTGGTGGAAAAGAAAAGGTCAGCAATCAGACTAGGCCAGATCGTAGCCAGCTCCAAGGACCGTCTTCTTCCGAGTATTGGAAAGAGTGGCCAAACGCTGAATCTCCGTACTCCCAGAGTTCTGAATTGAGCATGACTGGGGCGAGTCGCAGTGAGACACCACAGAATAGCCCCCTCCCTTCATCCCCTATCGTGTCCTTGTCCAAGCCATCCAAACCTTCGGTTCCTCCACTGACACCCGAGCAGTATGAGATTTATATGTACCAGGAGGTGGATACGATAGAGCTAACGCGGCAGGTCAAGGAAAAGCTAGCAAAGAATGGCATCTGCCAAAGGATCTTTGGGGAAAAGGTAAAGAAGTGGTTCTCTCTTGTGTTGTGAATGTGCCTTCTGCTCCTTACGCCCCTGTTGAACGGAGGGGGATGTGCCACGTGTGTCTTATGGAAAAATGGGGTTTTCTTCGTGTTTGAAGTATTTAAAAAAATCAGCTCACGAAGGGAAGGATTAGTTTCTCTGTGTTTTGGGGATTGCAAAGGGTTTCATACAGAGGTTGGCTTCAGCCTCTTGGAATTAGACATGGGGCCCCGAGTCTAGAAGCCTTGAAAGCTGAAGCAAACCTTATTGAGACTCAGTATTTCATGCTTAATGTAATGAATTCATGGAATATTTGAGTAACACCATTGTCACAACTGGAGAGTCTTAAATCTGTTAAAAGTGAACATTATGGACAGGAGAGCATTTTTCCTTTTTTTACTATTTGGAAATGTGCACAGGGCTATTTAAACAAACACATGGAAAATCCCGTATCTCTTCTCAGTCTGAAGTCAGGAATTCACAGTCCTTTCTTACACCTGGTGCTTGGTATCTCAGCGTGCTCTGAAACATTTTTGAGCAATGTTTGATTACAGATACAGATAAGGCTCCCTGAAGTTCTCACATTGTGGGCCCTAAGCCTCAAGCACTTGGGATTTTGAGGGTCCCCAACCACCAGGAAACCCCTCCCAGGCTGTAAGAAGTGTTGGACATTTGCTGTTTCTTCTTCCTGTAAAGAACTGAATCAATGTAATAGTATAATAGGAGCTGGCATCACACTATTACCTTCGCACTAAGATGTAAAATGAAAAGCCTGACCTCTCAGGGTCATTAAAGATCCTGTGGCAGCTTTCATTAAGTGTGATTTTTAACTCCTCTACCTGTGCTGAATTCCAGGCAAGTAATTGCATTCTGCCTGTCTGCAATTCCCCCTCCACTGCAGTCAGCTGTATTCTTAAATATTTACTTACATGGAGCAGCCGCTGCTACAGGTGAAAACACACATCGTTATAATTCATACTCCAAAAATCAACCAAATATAGGCCTACTCTCAAAAGTCCCAATTATTTTTGCTTGAGAACAAAATACGTGCCAATCATTGCCTGTTTTATCTGCCTGTGTGTGCCTGGACTCGGTGTTTTTCCTGTTAAAACTGATGAAACTATTTGACACAAAATATGAAAAGCATGCAAATCCCGCACCAGCCTGCTGCTGTCCTGATCCTGCAGGAAAAAAACCCACGTTCCAGAAGGAAACACGGCAGGAAAAAAATAAAAAGCATTTCCATCTGAGTATCTACAGATGTCATTTTGCAGTTTTTATAATTGTCCATATCAAACCAAATTGAGCGATACAGTAAAGGAACCCCAAATGAGTTCCAGTGTGTTAACGTGCCGTTCTTGGTTGCTTCACTTCAGGTATTGGGGCTGTCCCAAGGAAGTGTCAGTGACATGCTCTCCAGGCCAAAGCCATGGAGTAAATTGACCCAAAAAGGCCGAGAACCATTTATTCGTATGCAGCTCTGGTTGAATGGTGAGCTGGGACAGTGTGTCCTGCCCGCACAAGGGCAGCAACAAGGACAAGGTAATTAAAATTCCACTATGTTGTTTGAGTTGAGGAGGAGGAGGAAGTCTTGGGTTTTTTTTCCTTTTTTTTCTTTTTTTCTTTATTTTTTTTTGACGTTTGCAGTCAGCCATCCTTGCACCCGGTGCTGGTCCAGGCGTTATGGAAGTGGGAACATCCACCCTGGCAGCCCGGCCGGTCCCCAAGGGAACGTGCTGGGAATGTTTATGAACGAAGCGCTCGTTTATGCGTAATTGATAAGCAGCAGTTATCAAGTTCCTAATTAGGGTGATATTATCTAGGCACGAATATGAGACGTTAATTCCAAAACTTTTGGCCAAAGAGCTGGAAAATGTTGCGCGCTGTTTCCTAGGGCTGCGTAGGGGATTTGGATTGTCCCAGGGAGAATATCGATTGCTGTCTCGGGAGGTGAGCTAGAAGAACTAAGCTTTAAAGGGGGAATGCTGTGTTGCAATTACACTTTTATTGTGGCTGTCTCTTACCCTAATCCCTGTTGGCACAGAAAAGCCAGGCTGGAGTCTGGCCTCGGTTGTACCTTTATATGCCACTGACTTAACTGAGCACAGAGCCCTTGCCAAGATCAGTTTGCTATTTGTTGAGCCTGCTTACTGTTTAGTTTGTGGTTTGGCATCTCCTTTTATTGTTCCCTGATTTTCCTCTCCTCTCTTATCTAGTCCTTCACTCTGTGACATCATTACAGGATTCCCTACAGCAGGGATGTGCAAGCTCAGGTAATCAGCTGGTTTCAATGATTTGCTCTGAAATAATTCTCTGTGCTTTTGTTGCGTTTCGTTTGCTTTGATGCCAAGAGGTTTCTCATGTTGTGTTGTGTCATACACGAGTCCCTTCAATTTTTTTATTAATGCAGTTAATTCCTCCTTCTCTCCTTGTTGCTATGGCAGAGGTAGGGAGTACACATATTTAGCTGCATATATTAGGTAAAGAGACTCTGTCTGATCTTAGAGATCATTGGCTCAGTAGGGTTTTCTTGCCATAGTTCAGCTTATCAATGTGACATGTGACAATGACTGTAAAACAAGCCCTTGGTTTGTAACGTGATCCTCATCCTCCAGCTGCCTCACTCGCTGGTAGGGGTTTTTTTCCACTTTCCTTTGCACGAAATCTGCTCTGTTAATTCCAAGGTGGGGAACAGGCCACATTATGTCTTTTTCAAGCTTCGTTAAATATTCCAAGCTGACCTTTTTTTCTCCTTACCCTTTCCATTTGTAAAAAAAAAAAAAAAAAAGCTAATGCAACAAAGCTGAGCGTGAGAGAAGTGAGTGGCTGAAGGTTTTAGAGGAGGGCCAGAGGATGGGAGGGAGGCTGGAACAGACCAGAACAGCTGTGTTCCTGCTGTTGGATACCAAACTCTACCCACACAGACTTTTACCAATGACATGCTTCACTGACACAAACCGCTCAGTCTGTTTTGTGCTCTAGAAAAATACTCATGCCCTGCTCTGTCCTTGCAGCCAGTGCCCTGTGTTGGAGAATTGCTGCATTTCAGGATACAGAGAGGGATGATTTGTGCTCTTCTTCCACCTTCCTGCTATTCTGAAACACTCTTTATTTCTGTAGCTCGCTGGCTTTACTCTGAACATCCCAACCAAACTGCTTTTTCTCTCTGCTGGGAAACTATTTTGCATTCTAAAAGATTTTACGAGAAGAAAACCCATGATGATATTCAGTCCACGTTTTTCTTAAGAAGAACAGTTGAAAATAAACAGATAAAAGCAAAAAAAAAAAAAAAAAAAGAAAAGAAAAATGCCCCCAGTAAAAACAAGCCATGAAAACAAAACCAAAATGGGCGAAAATGATTTGCAATCATAGGGCTATTGTTACTTATTGCCAGGCATTTAGGGAACATGGAAATTTCCTGTGATGGTTCATTAAGAACATGCCATTGACTACTTTTTTTTGTAGCATCAATACCGTGCAAGAGTAAAGCGTCACAGTTAGAAATGCCTCAGACAGCGTGGAAAATATGAGTAATTAATTGTAGCCATTTTAAGAGGAATTTGAAATCAGAGGAGCTGGGAAATGCTGCATTGTTATTGCTAATCATCATATTTATGACTAACTCTAATTACAAAAGATTGAAAGACAAGCCCATAGTATTAAAATCCGACCACCTTCTGGATTCCCATGAGGATCGCTGGGAGCTGAAAGTGATTTCCTTCAGGAAGTTCAGTTTTGCTGCCGGGATATTTTGTTCCCTCCCACACTCCCAGTCTCGTTTGTCAGTTCCTGCCCTTGAGCTAATATTTTGTGAGGAGACACGTTCCTATCAGCTAATAAAATCATATTATTGATGATTGTCCTCCCTTGTTCCTTAAGGAGAACTTACAAATGAGAAAATGGGCTCGTGCCCTTTTCTACCTCCTCTCCAAGGATTAAAAATAGAATTGTTGTACAAAATGTTCTTTTCTCGGTGCCTTTCTCTGTGTAAAGAAATAAGGAAGGTTGTGACACCAGGCAGAACAAAAGAGCAAAACCAAGTTATTTGAATGAGGAAGGGCAGTTTGGTAATTTCCTTTTATTAGCAACTGTTCTGTAATTAAAAGTACAGCAAACAGTTTGGAAAAGGTAATAATAATTATGCATTTGTGAAAGATCCACCCCTCCAGGGCAGGAGAAGGGGGGGAAAAAAAAAAAAGAAGAGGCAGCTCCAATTTTCTGGTCTTCTGAGACATTTCCCAGGAAAATGAAGGCAGAAAAGCTTGCATACTTGTAATTTTAAAACAGAAATTAATCAGAACAATTTTGAAACGAGAAAAGGTCTGGAACCTTTTCCATGTAATATAATTGGCTTGGAACTTGTTGAATGCATGAAGGGAAAGAAGTGAAATTAAACTAATACACTCAGTGGCTCCTGAGTGCTTTGCCAAGAAGGTCTTCAGTGTACAGAGTGTCAACATGCATAGTAACGAAACTCTTATTAGCTGGGAGCACTTTCATTCCTGTTTGGCACTGTCGTATCAAACCAGCAAGATGTTCTGGATTTCTGACCCACTTAGTTACACTTCTAGATCATAAGGTTTTGATTTACATCTAATTCATGAAAATCCTGTCTTTTGTCCAGTAATTTTCCATTTTCACATGCGGACAGATGGACCCATCAGTCTCTCACACGTGGGAACGAATGGATGAAATATATGTATTTAATGTATTTTTGTTTGGGTATGTTGAGATGGCAAAGAGAAGACAGGCTTGGTTTTCTTCTTTGGAAGCTGTATTTATGAATTTTATAAAAAACAATCTATACCAAAATGACAAACAGGTATATACCTGTATTTCCCGGCTGTGACCTTTCTTCAGTGCTTTGGTGATTTTGTGCAAGTTTCAGGGAACATGTTTTACACAAAAATGGTGTTTGTACCCTGGGTGGTCAAAAATAGTATTGCTGTGCCTTTTCTAACGTTTTTTCTGTGTATTTCTTTCCACCTAAATGCTCTAATGCCCTTGGGTAAATCTGCCTTTTTAATGATTTATGTGTCAAAAGCACAGACCAAATCACATGGAAAAAAAAGTTGAATTAGTGTCACCCAACTGCATCAGCATTTTTTCATGATGAATTTGGCCCTTATTTAGTTGCATTACTGGTGATGGGAGCTGGGGTGGGTTTGGACAGTCGCCATGTGCCAGGAGAAGGCTTGGGTGTTTCTCTAAATACTTGTACTGTGTTCAGCTTTTATTAGTTTGTTTTATTTTGGGGTCTTGTTCTATACGAGATCAAGACAAAGTTTCCTTTTTGGTGCTGTTGATTTCGTAGCTGCTCTCAGGAAAGCTCAATTTTTATTCACTTTTGTCTTTATCCTCTGTGAAGGACATATACTCTCTATATACTACATTAAAGACTTGCAAATACTCAGTGGGAAAAAGACGTGCCTTTTTGGTATGTGTTTCTGTAAAGGGTCGTCTTATGACCTAATGTGGAAATCTTCATTTGCCGATACAGCTGCGGGTGATCTCAGGGGATTTTGAATTTCCCTTTTGTTTGTCTTCCTTTCTGGGTATCATCCATCATTCCTAACCTCATGCTGCTTAGCAATAGTAACACTCATGGGAGTTGAAGAAAGGATTATAACAGCATAAAATGGGGAGCTAATTAGAGCTTGTTTCAAAATCAGAATCTGGCTTGAGATAATTGCATATTATCTGGTGATTTAAAAATCCAAGATCTACTGTGTTTAGATCAGCTAAAATATGCATAAAAGCTTTCTTTTCGAAATAAAACATCTGTAACAACAGGGAGATTACTTCTTATCATCCCTTGGGAAAGCAAATCTGAAAAAATTCAGTGTGGTTTGCTGTACTTATGATGTTAACAGACAGATGGGGGAAGGATGGCAAACCCAGGTATCCCTTGTATTTTTATTTGTGTTATCCATATTCCTGGAGCATTTTTGAGTACAGAAGCTGCTGAGTGGGCAGGTAGTTAACTGTGTGCTGTAAGGATCTTCCCATTTTCCTGATACCAGGAGGAGTGTGCCACGCTGGCTACTCTGGGAGAAACAAAGTGGGGAGAGAGTGTGTTTTGGGCTGCCAGTCCATACTGAGGAATGCCATCCTGATGCACTTATGGGAAGAGCTCACGTGGTGGCAGTGGAGAAGCTCTTCCCCTCATTTCTGCCCAGTTCATGATCATTTCTTTCATTGTAGTGGTTTGATTGGGGCAGGCAGAGCTGTCCAACGGTGCTCCAGAGCAGGGCTGGAATTAGCACGTGGAGAGCTGCATTTTTAGGACCATGAGATCCCCCAAGTGATCTGACAGAGCTTCCCAAATTGGAGCTGGTTTTTGCTGTTGAATCAGAAAGATGAGGGAGATGTTTTTGCAGTCCTTTGCTGGCATTCCAGGTTAATAAAAATGTATGCCATGAAATGTCTGTGGTTAATGTAGCCTGTGAAATGGAAGAGAGAAGACATCCCATGGCTCTCACAGCAGAGTGGTTGGGCTGCAGGAATTCCTTGCATGGACGGCGAATTTTTGAGTCCTTGGGTTCAGAAGGTTGTGGCCTTTTGTGCGAGGTGCAAAGGCATGTTTAAAGTTCAGAGCTGAAAATTACCTCAGCCAGGCAGTTACCTTCATGCTGTCCCTGGAGCACAGTGGTGAAGTGTCCACATTCCTCGTGTGTGCTTTGGGATCGCGGCTCGGCAGCAGTTGGCCGTGGCTGTCTTGATTTCAAACCAGAGGATATCACTTGGCTCCTCATAAGGGCAGCTGTTGTAGTCTGTCTGTAACGTGTGTGATCATGTTCTGTGCCGTTTCCCTGACATTTGGACCATGAAAACCTCCCTGGCAGCCTGTCTGGTATCAATAAAGCCGGGAGAATCGCTGTCAAGGCACCTTACAGGGACCTGGGAATGCAGCATGGAGTCAGTGTTTCTAGTTCATTCTGAACATAACACTGGCTCTCATTGCTGGTCATTCCTGCCCCCTGCTGAGGTCTCTCCTCCCCAGGCTGCCTTGCAAGTGCCCTGGTCCTTTTTCCATCAGTGATGCTTTGCAAAGAGTCAGTATTTGTGGAGAAATTCCTGTCTTAGTTGTATTCTTCTCTGTCCATTGAACCACCCACCCTACATTAAACTTGTAGAACTTGGCTCCACCCTCACTGTGGTCACAGCTCTGCTGTTATAAAAGTGCTAAAGCAAAATGCCTAATCAGAGAGTGAACACTGTTTTCTGAGCAGGTGTTCTTTGTGGCTGAATTACAATGACAGAACACCGACACACTCTTAATACAGCAAAGAGGAGACTTGTGCTGGGTCCTGAAGACAAATTTAATTCACTCTGAAGTGCAGTTATGGGTTCCTAGCATTTGTTTTGGAGAAGTTACCCAGTCAAGGTGCAACTATGTGTTATTTGTGTGGTTAATTTGGAACTGTGGGTCCCCTACATTCATTCCCCCTTGGTGTGAGGAAGAAGATCCCCAAGCAAGGAGCTCTGCAGCAGCATTAAGCAAACAGTGCCTCATCCTCAAAGTCTTAATTTTTAAAAATTAGAATTAGTGAATTCGGTTTTTTAAGCTGTATGGTAAAAGAAACTTTCCTGACCATTATTGCTGTGAGGCTTCTCAGGTAGTTCACAGAGTACCAGTTGCCACACTAGTTGCTGAAAAGTGGATGCAGTTAGTGAAAGAAACCATGGCCATTGAATAGTCAAGCTCTGTAAATTCCACTGTTGTTCATTTCATTAGTTATCACTTCATTTCCTTAATTAACAGCACTTTCTTTTCCCTCTGTGTGCACATTTGGAGATGAGCAGCCTCCTTCGGGGAGGGGCCCCACATCAGCTCCCCTCCCCTTTGAGGGGCAGCGTGGAACACGATGAGCTGGTCCTTCAGAAAGCCAAATACCAAAACAAGTGGAGCAGCACAGAGACACGAGCGAGGCTGTTGCTGTTGTGCTGCAGTGCAGGAGGGTCAGGCAGCTCCAGGGGGAGGGTCAGGAGCGGGGCCGATGGCCGGGATGTGTCCCCCGTGGGCTGGCAGCTGCAGAAGAGGGCGGAAAGGCTCTTCTCTGAAGGGAGCAGAGATTTATCTGTTGGGAATAGAAGACTCTGGCAGCTGGCAGAAGCTCGTGTTGGTCTTCTGGTTGCTTGTGGGAAAAGGAGGGGGTGGCAAGTCCAGCCCCGTGGCCACCGGTGGGGTGGAAATGGCCATCGTGGCCACCGCGCCCTCGGCGACAGCCCAACTGCTGCTCAGCAAATTACCAAATGATCCTCTGCTGCATGAAAATTACCTTGCTTTCAATTCAAAGAACAGATAATGGGCTATTTTCCTCCCAAAATACTGGGGAAAAAAGGTGTGCGAGCACCGAACTTGCGGGTTGTTATTTCCATCTTGTAATGGGGATGAAAATCCTCTCCACTGGGCAGCTCTGAAAGAGGGAAATAAACAACCCGCTCTGATTATAGAGTTACATATTGCTTGATAGCAAATCATTCCCAAGAAGAAAGAATATTACCAGAAAATTAATATCTTCTAAGTTACCTTCTAGGTTGTCCTTTGCATTAGGGTGCGAGAAAAGCTGATGAATTTGTCTCACCTAATTTGATGGGTGTTGGAGGTTTTTTAATTTACCAGCAGCCATCCAGAGAAACAGCAAATGAAAGAATGCAGTGATTATTTGAAATCTGATGAGAAACACAACTTGCACTGAGAACAAAGCAAAGTGGGTTTGAGATCAAATTTAAATAAAAGTGAAAAGAGGAAGATGTGCGACTAAAAAGCCAAGGAAAGGAGAGAATATAAGAGGAAGTGTAAAACAGGCCTGATATGACATGTCCAGTATTTGTACTTGTCAAAGACATTGCTGTTAGCAACTCCTAGAATCACAGAATGGTTTGGGTTGGAAGGGACCTTAAAGTTCATCTCATTCCACCCCATGCTGTGGGGAGGGACACCTTCCATTAGACCAGGTTGCTCCAAGTCCTGTTCCAAATGGCCTTGGACACTTGCAGGGATGGGGCAGCCACAGCTTCTCTGGGCAACCTCCCCACCCTCACAGGGATGAATTTCTCCCTTCATCCCGTCTAACCCTGCCCTCAGTCAGCATGAAGCCATTCCCCTATTGTTCTGTCCCTCCATGCCCTTGTAAAAACATCCCTCTCTATTCTACGTGGCATGAGATGGTCCCTTCTGGTCTCATCTCCAGAGCCATCCCCCCGGTCCAGGACGGGGCCGCCCCTCGGGCTCCTCTGCCTGGTTCACACATGAAGGAGGTGTGAGATTCACCACCGAGTAACCAGGGCTGGGCTTTGTGTTTGCTTCTCTCTTTTACCCCTCTGGAACTTGGGTCCTAAAAATAGTGCAAGTTTGAACTGGCAGATGTTTCATTTGTCCTTTACCAGAGGACCAAAATTAGCCTCTCATTTGGCACCTAAATAAAGCAACTTAACTGCCTTTATGCGAACTTTGCAATTACTGTCTATTGAAGTTGCAACATTTTGTTGTGTTTGATGGGTAAGGGCATTATGTAAGCAACAACAGCACCTAAAAAGCCACCAGACCTTGAGAGAGAGAGGACAAACACAAATAAGCCCAATTGGATTTTTTGGGGGGGGGTTTAATTTGGAGGGTTTGTGGGGTTTTTTCACTTCTGATCTGAGACAGGTGTTTTCCCTAATGAAGGTTTCATTAAAAAAAAAAAAAAAAGAAAAAAAAAGAAAAGAAAAGGCAAAAGTACCTTGGAAATGCTCAGAGAGCTGTCTTATTGTAGAGGTAAAAAACATTAATAAAAGGACAGCAACGGTTTCCTCTAATTTTCAGAGAAAAATCTGCACAGAATGCCTGAAGCTGGGTTAGCAGTGGGACTCCCCAGGGGCAACAGAAAGATGTTATAATCAATTACCACATCATAACACTGATGTATGATAATTACTGAGTGTTCCTCCTGAGATAGTGCAGCATTTGGCTGGGATGCGGCTCTTTCATGGTCCACTGCCTGATTAATATGCAAATAATAGGCTGATTGCATGATGAATGCAGAAAATGAGTTCGCTGATAACGTGAGCACCGAAGCGGGAAGATGATAAATTACTTTTACTGACTGTCCTACATTAAGTACCCTTTCTCAACAATTTTATCACAAATTAAGTAAAGCAGTATGGAGAGATTATGAGGATGTGTAAAATAATGTACCTTAATAGCTTTTATAATATTGTTGCGTACAACGTAAATGTCATTTTGTTTCAGTACTTTACCCCGTACTCCTCCGAAAAGGAGTTCCTTTAGTGCAGCACTGCTCAGGGTCACTCTTTTCCTCAGCTGCTTTCCTTTAAGGATGAAGAACAACCCACTGTGCTGGGGGTGGTGGATGGGGCTTCTCTGTTGGGAAGGAGGGAAGGTGGTTCAGTAGCCTTGGATCCATCCCGTATGGATATTGCCCGTGGCAAAGGAATGTCCACATTGTTTAGTGGGGGAGAAGGATTTAAATGCAGTGCACAGCGCACATATGCATTCTGCTTCAGACCCTGCTCCAGAGCAGACAAGAGGTTAAAAATCTCAAAGGAGGATGTGGAAATACCTTCACACTCAGGGTCGCGACAGAGGAGGACAACAAATAGTCATAAAATTGGTGCCGCTTTAAGGTTAGTTTAGCACATTAAATCACAAGGTCAGCAAGTCAACAAAAACACCCCAAACTGCAGCACAGCCTCTTCTTAGAGTCTCTAACTCTCTTTTCCAAAAGGTATTGTGCACGTGTTTATCTTGATTATACTAAAAATATAACACTGTGGGGTTGTGGCATCGTGATTGATTACTTCCATGACATATTTGTTTTAGCATTCAGAAAACCCTTAATAAAGCTCTCTGCACACAAGCTGGTTTAATAATAAGGTTATTGAAAATATTTTCCAGCAGTTATTTCTAGATATTGAGTTCTGGCTAAGTTACGAAAACACAAAAAATCTGAATATTAAGTAGAGATTGGCAGAGTAGGGCAATGCCTTTTAAAGCAGCAGTGATTCTGCCATTAATCACCTAATTTAAAATACGGTTTGTTTTTAGAAAGGGGTTTTTAATTGTTTAAAAGGTGATCTGTAAAGCCAAAAAACTATCATTCAGCCTCTTCAATGCCAAGACCCCACTTTTAGCTCAAGAATCACAGGATCCTGGAATGATTTGAGGGTGTTGGCCTGACCTGAGCATTGCTCCGATGTTTGTGACTGTGTGTCTACATCCAGCTAAAAAAATCTCAAGTTCCCTTTTTTTCCCCCTTTACTGTAAAATAGTGCTTAGGATCATGGCTGGAAAGGCCCCAGCTTCCCTCTAGGCCATTGCAAAAATGTCTCTTAATTCTTCTTATTTGAGGGTTTTCTCAGGCCGAGTGGTTGTGGCAGGGCTTGGTGTGTCTCTCCCAAAGTTCAGTAGATCTCAGCGCAGCATTTCACCTTAATTGATTAACTCCAGTTGTGTCTTCCTGCACAAGATTCCAGACATCCTAGATGCTCAGGCTGCCCTTAGGAGCAACCTGCACTCCCTCCTAACTTTTCCTTAACATAGATCTTAATGTAGCTTTGGGCACAATTAGTGGGATTTCTAAGACTCCGAGGCATTTGTGGTTGTGGGTTCATTGAAAAGAGAATTGGTTGCCCAACTTCCCAAAGAAATTTTTAAACATCCATCCGTAAGTCTCTCCTCATGAGCCTGTCTCCAGCTCCCATCTTACTTGCCCTTCTCTGAACTTAACCTGATCTCTCCAGCTCCTTCTGCTTTCCAGAGCAGCTGAAAACACGTTGTTTCATACAGGCACAAACCTAATACAGTTATTGAAAGGGCAACATCAAACTGCAGCAATACTGTGTAATCCTTCAGCAAGACTCAGAAGCAGGTTTTTTTCTAACATCTACCCTGATTATTCAGTTTTATGTGCTCCTGACACTTAACATATCTGCAGAGTGGGAACCTTTATTTTTATATTGCCCCAGTAATTCCAGAGTTAACCAGAGCTGGTTCCTCCCCTTTCTGTGCAGGCACACATATATCTGCACCCTTTCCTAAAGGAGTTTTCCTTTGATCCCTCCCCCCATCCACATCAATTTCCCTCTGAGCCAAGGCCCAAAATAACATTTTCCCCAAAGTCATAACATTTATGAAACAAACAAACAAACAAATTCTCCACGGTCAGAGTGGGAATCTATAATTGTAACTCTAACAAGTGCTTGCAACTCTGAGTGCACATACCTACGTATTTTGCATCATTATATATGCAAACTGCAGGGAGGTTTGTGTACTCCCTACATAGAACTGGAGGAGTTTATAACTGTAGGGAGGATCATATTTTTATGAGCCACATTAATTTGCAAATTGTGACTAGGCAAGGTTCACTCCCTTAGAGTAAATCCACCAAAAGCACTACCTGGGAGAAAGCGCTTTCACGCCTGTTTTCGTTGGTTGTTCAGAAGAGGGGTGAGTTGTGGTGCTCTGCCACAAATGCTGCTCAGCTTTCTTACATACAGTTCAGGCTTGGGCTGCACCCACTGCAGGCGAGGAGAGTTGTTATTATGGGGCTTTAGAAGATTAACTGTAAAATGCTAAATACTTTTCATCCCTGGAAGTGCTCAAGGCCAGGCTGGACGGGGCTTGGAGCAACCTGGGATAGTGGAAAGTGTCCCTGCCCATGGCAGGAGGTTGGAATGAGATGAGATTTAAGGCCCCTCCCAACCCAAATCGTGATTCTACCCTGCAAAGGCAGCCATGGCTGAAGGTAAAATTAGGTACAAGGTCAAGGGGAAAAATCTCTCCTGAAATTTTCAGACCCTGGAAAACTGAACTGACCACCACGGTTGTCCTGGGGATGTTGATCAGCTGTGTGGGGTGAGGTCCTGATTCTCAGGACAGCATACACCGGGTTTAGGTCTGCAGATTGGACAGAATGGGCGGCCTCATCATCGGGGAAAACAGAAACTAATCCAGTCCCAGTGTGAGACACTTTGATCTCAGGCAACCTGCAAGGTCTGTTGTTGTCCATTAACTCATCTGCACAAGGAGGTAAATGCAGCCCTGAAGTCGCAAATGCTGTTTTAAGAGGTTGCCAAGAAAACTCCTCTCCATGTTTTTCTGCATTCCTCTTCCCTATTAATGTGGCATAGAGAGAGCGAGCAGAGCCCGGGATGCCTCGCTGCCCCCTGCCCCACCACGCTCAGGACGTGACCATCCCTCCTGTTTCTCAGGAAGGAACTTTGAATTTGGCCAGTTTGGCACAGAACTGAAGCCTGAGCTTTGGACATTGGGAAAAGTGGTGCATCAAAGCCAGCGCCAGTGAAATCGTGTTTGGGTTCTTGTCGGAATGTCACAGAGTACCCTGTCATTTTGTTTTAGCAACTTGTCCTTCCAAATGCACAGTTCGCCTTATGGCATGCCAGCAGTAAAAATGTCACTTACAATAATTACTTTTTGGTGAAAATGCTTGCTGACTTCCTACCTTCAAGCTGTTTTTTACACAGTGGGGAGATAATAAGAAATGACTTTATCCTGACTGCTCAAATGAACACTAAATGGAATTTAGGTTATTATTACTGCAGATAGAGGACTGTGTATTGAAATTTAAATAGTGGATCAGATAAACTACAGAGATTTGTCTCTGAAAATTATAGTGGATCTGCTTTTTCAATCCACTTCGCTCTGAAACTTAAGGCAGCTGTTGTCTGCCTGCTGTCTTTAGAATATAATATTTTTCATAATCCTTTTAGAGGTCCCTGAATACCTCCTGTGTTTTGCATGGTCTTTCCCAACTTCACCATGTTCTGTACCTCGTTCCCCTTGAGTCCTTTGGCAGTTTATTAGCTAAGCCTGTGTTGGCAGCAAAGGTTGAGCAGGTTATTCTCCAGCAGTGCCAGAAGTACGGGGTGTTTTGATGGAAGGGCTTCCCGGTGTGCCAGGAGGAGGGAACCAGAGCACTGGGTTTGTGGTTTATGCTCCAGAATTCAGACGCTCTTGTTCAAATCTTGGAGCTTTTGATTTACAAGGGGTTGTAAAGTCAGTTTGCTGTCAGAGGTGAGGCGGGGTCTGAGCAAAAGTGGAAACCCGCAGCTCTCAATGCATTCAAGGAATTACACTGGAGGAATCTGCCGGTGCTGGCAGACGTGATGCCTCTGGGAGTGGTGAAACCCTATCCGTGTCTCAGCTCTGCTCTGTCATGTGGATACCTCTGTTGAGGGGGATACACCCGGGACTGGTGTCAGGTCGTGTAGATGTCTGTGACTTTCTGGGGAGGTTGGAGCAGGTGGCACCTGCAAGCCTTGGCATCTGAGATGTCCTGAGCTTCAGCAGGAGCCTCCAGCTGAGGTGTGCGGTGGGTCTGAGCTGTGAGGGACACCTTGGATTCCTTCCTGTGGTCAGAAGAGTTCCTGTACATCACAAAAATGGTCCTTCCTGATCAGAGCCCCGCAGTTTTGCAGGATAAACTAAACGTCTCTGCTGTCACCTGCAGGGAGCCCTGCACAGCCTGTGGTTCCTCCCACACTGCAGGGGTTTTGCCACGTTGGGATGGAAGGACATGATCACACCGTGTAGAGGGATGTGTCAGGCTGGTACTGTGTTGGGGAAGTGTTTCCAGGTGATTTGCAGCCCTCCATGGGACAGTCAAGCAATTGAGGACGCAGTACTTGGGGGGTCTGACCCCAGCATGGGGGTGGGAAGTCTTGTAGTTGGAGAAGAATATGAAAATCTGATGTGAAGTTCAGAAAAACCTTCATAATCAATGAACTGAGACCAGAATTATTTTTTTTTTTTAGATTTTCTCGTTTTCCAAAACACTGTCCTGAAAGAGCTGTGGGCAAGGTGTAGGGGATGGGTGGGACCAAAGCAGCATTTGCTTCCATCCACTGTGCCAGACCACAAAAGATTTTCTGTGTTCATATAATTAAGGCAGAGTTAGTTTGTTACAGTTCTCAACCAGTTTTGTAAAATAGTCAGACAGACCCCAGTCCTATTTACTCACTTGTTTGCAAAGTTAAAGGGGTGGAGATGGGAAGGGGCAGGCTGTAGTGATGGTTTGGGGTGTTGTTGCAGCAAGATGGTCATTCAAGCTGCAATTTTATATTGAGGCAATAATATTTAAAAAAAAAGAAAATGTGTTTGTGTAATGTTGACTTTGTTTCCATTAATTTGTATGTCTTCACTTCAGACTGTGCATCCCTCTCTTGTACTGTAGTAGGAAAAGACAGAAGGGAAGAATTTCCTCACTTAAGAATAAGGCCCACCTGCTCTGCCAGGAGTGATGTGTTCCCAGCTATGGCTCTGTGGCACTGGCAAACTGCATCAGGTGGATTTGTCTTTTTGAAGACATATTTATTTGCCTTCAAAGACTGGCAGGTCCCCTCCACTGTGTGGGCATTGCTCTCCCTCAGCTGTTTCCATCAGCTGTGAAATGGCCAGTGTTGGTGTTTGGTTCTCTGCTTGTTTTAGCTGTGAATGGAGGCCAGTTGCATTTGCCAAATATTTCAGATTGCTGGCCCATTTCTGAAAACATCTAGTACTTGATTTGCATTTGATTATTATTTTCTGTGCTGCATCTTCAAATGTGCTTTTTACAATCAGTTGGAAGTGCCTAACTTCACTATTCCCTGGACTCTCTTCTGAGTTAATAATGTAAAAAGTGCTTGGTGGAATCTTTGCCCTTTCATGACTCAGTTGTACTTGCATCTTTAGAAGGTTTGGATCATTTAAATGCATTTATGATGTCTTTAGATATTTGATGGCATTTGTCAACATCAGCCTGTAGTCGTGCAGAAGTTACGTGGATCTCCTGATCATTTAAAACCATCGTGTTAAGCTGTGTCTTCATCACGTGCGGGGTCTGATGGTCACCGTCTTCCCATAGTTTGGGGTCACCCCATTTCTCCCATCCCCGCTAAAGCTCAGGGCACAGCTGATGTCTTTGGCTGCCTGAGACTTCAAAAATTCCCAGGTTCCTCAATGCCCTCATCACGGGGGATACTCTTGATCTCTCCAGCCCTTTGCTTCCAGCACATTATTTTTGAAGCTTTCGGACTTTTCCTTCACATTTTAAATTGGATCCAGGCTCTTGGAAAGCAAACTGCAACACCCCTTCGGTGCAGCAAAGTTTACCTGGACTTCACTGGAGTAATTCTGCCAAATAAATGGTGGCCACAGGGTTTGCAGGTTGTACAGCCTGGAATGCAGTTTTACTTTTATATTGACAAAATTCTCTCTTCCTCTCCAAGCACAAATGTGAAAACATTTAGTGGATATCACTTACAGGAAACTGGATTGCTCTAAAGTTAGTGCTGTTCTTCAGCGCAGTCTGAGGTTAAAAAAGCAGGACAGGTTTTAAAGAAATAAGCTTTCGATGTATTATTTTCATTGGAGATGTTCAATTGCTACTTTGGAAATCTTAATGTATATTTTTCAGATGTCCTGAATTTGTGTCTTTGTCTTGTAAGGAACTTGTGGGAAATGAATATAGACAAATTATTTCATAAAACATGTGAAATGGCAGTGGATTGACAGTTAAATATGGAATAGTGAATACAGTCAATTTTCCCCTTTGTTCTGTCAGCAGTCAGTTGTGCTCTAAATGCCTGTTTAATTTTTTAAGTAGATTAACAGGAAATGTTTGCATTATTTGGTTATTGAATTTACTTTCCCAAATAACGGATCTTTTCCTCAAATATTTATGTGATCTTGAAAGTGTTTTTCCAGAAGGGAAAAATGCTAAAAATGAATGGGGAACATACTTTGAGTTATTTGTGGTATATGTGCATAATGCCTCGCCTGAAATCACTGTACACTTGCCTTTCAGTGGGGAGAAAAAGCAGTTTGTCATCTGTACTGCCTTCCAAAATTAAATTCAGATAATCCCACCTTTTTGAGTAAATAAGCAGCAGATTGGTCTTAAAAATTAAATTCAAGTAAGCTCTTGATATGTGATATAAAAAATAAATAAGCTAATATGTGAGCAACAGAGAGCATCTCAGTGATAGATGATCACACAGATTACCTTTGTTGTGTTCGTAATTAGGCTGGGCAGGGAAAGGAGAGGGAGAAGGAAGTGCTTTTGTTTAGTCCTGTGTGGTTGGTTTGTTGGGTTGTTTTTTATTTTATTTTGGCTTTTTTTTTTTCCCCTCCCCTGCTCTCCCTGTGTGCGTGTGGAATTGTATAGGAAATTTGCAGCTGCTCTAGTTATTCGGTAAGATTTGTATAAGCTGGCACAAGGGACAAAATTAGAGGGAAGTTGAACGAGTGCCGTGCGCTTTATTAGCTTGGCAGCCATAATTTTGACCTTGCTGTGGGTTAAAGGACACAGACCTGAGAAGAAATCTGTTTATCATGTAGGGAATTCATGCCATCCCTGACAGTGTACAGTGAACAAGATGGATGAGCTGCCAAATTGGTCCCTCGCATGGGTGAATCAGGGCAAATTTACTGTACAATTCCTTTGCTGCTCCTGATACAAAAATAACGTTTGCCGGGGTTTATTCGGTTGTATGATGACCCAGGGTGAGCAGAGGAAAGAAATAGGATTTGTAGGATCCTGATTACCTTAAAGATTTATATGCACCTGGCTTTTCTTTATGTCTGCCTCTTTTGCATCTCTCATAAAGCGCTAAGAGGAAAAAGTCAGATTTTTTGTTTTCAGCGAGCAACTTTATGGGAGTGTCAGGAAAGCTCTTGAATGCAGCATGTGAAAGCTTTTGGTACCTTGAACAACAGTTGTCCTGCACACCCTGCCTTGTTTGAGCCTGACTTTTACTTCTGCAGTATTTTCCCGTGGTATTTGGGATATGTTTCCATGCTGTGCTTTCCGTAATTACTTGACATTGATAAATAGTGATAAATATTCTGGATAGCAAACAAACAAATGCAAAATACGGTGACATTCGCTCTTAGCCATTGCCATGGCAGTGCTGGGACTGGATGATGCGAGAGAACCCACTGCAGGGCTCAGAAAACACAGGTTTGGAGGAGCCTGGTCTCATCCTTGTACAACTGAGAGCTTTGTAAACTTCCTGCAGAGAGCTGGAGACAAACCCACTGAGGGATGAGGCTGAGATCCATGTGATTAACCATGTCAGGTCAGGGGATGGGAGACAGCAAGGAGGAGGAAGCAGCCCCACAAAAATGGGAAAGAGCTGTGGATGGAGAAATCACACGTGCTCTTTATCTTTTGAAGGGAATTGTTCTTGTAAACCACGTTGTCTACGTGTTGTTGCTTTTAAAAACGTTCAGACTGTACCCTCAGATGTCTGGATTCTCTGGATAAGCTCAGTCAGTACGTTCTGCTAAGAGATAAATTTATTGGGGGAAAACATTCTGTACAGAACCTATTGTTGTTGGCAAATTAACAGATTGGGAAAGCTTTCTTTTAAACCAAGTGTCACAATAACAGATTTGGGTGTCTCCTGATCCACTCGCTATCTTTATGTTGGATTCTCAAACATGTTAATTAATACAACATAATTACAAACTGTATTTTAATCTTGTTATTTCTGGACAAAGAGAATTGCAAAAATGGGATGCATGTGATAAGAAACAAAATGAAATCAATAACACTCTCAAGATACAGAGTTGTATCAGTGCAGAAAATCCCTCATTGGCACTACAAAATAGTGGCTCAGTGAGTTTCTTGCAAGTCACAAAAGGAGGCTTAAACCAGTCTGTAATGGCAGCTTTAAAAGCATCTTTATATAAAAATGTTGTGGCAAGCAAAACTGTGAGATTTCCTGACCAAGGAAATTGCTTGCAAACTTACAGACTATTGCACTTCAGTTTTTCCTGATTTTTATTTGTATCTGTACATCTTGTCTTCACAAGAAATCAGAGATGACTCAAGATAAAATTAGAAAATAATTCTGTTTTTAAAAAGAGGCTTTTTAGTACCCAAGTCATAGCAAGTAGCATTTTGCATACTTAGGCATTTCTTTAAGTAGGTAGAATATAAATGAGAAGGAAAGTTAAATATCCTGCAATCAAAACATTACAATTATACTAAAGTGGGGCCTTTTTCCTCTTTTTTTTTTTTTTTTTTTTTTTTAATTAAAGAAATTACTCCAAAGACTTGTGCCAGTTGCAGTCCCGCTCCTGAATCTCCCATGAGTTCCAGTGAGTCAGTGAAAAGCCTGACTGAGTTGGTACAGCAGCCCTGCCCCGCCATAGAGACAAGTAAGGATGGCAAATCCCAAGACTCCAGCGAGCCTCCCGCCTCTGAATCCCAATCCACGACCCCGTTGCCGCTGTCGGGCCACTCGGCACTGAGCATCCAAGAGCTGGTGGCCATGTCCCCTGAGCTGGACACCTACGGCATCACAAAGAGGGTCAAGGAAGTGCTCACGGACAACAATCTTGGTAAATGGCTTTATTCTCCTTTCTTGACCGAAATAACGTGAAAGTGCTGTTGTTTTTAAGATGTGGTTCAGTGGATGTTGAGGAGAATACGTGGGTTTGACTCTGGCCTAAGATCTAATTTGTTAAAAAGATGTTTAGGTTTCTTTAAGGTGGTAGGAAAATCCTTTCAGGCTGTCACACTCTGCTTAAAATGTCATCACACCCTCGCTCTGCCTAAGGTCTGCTCCTGGCTCACCAGCCAGGCACTGCTCCCACCTTCCAAAACAGAGTCCAGCAGGCTGTCAGGACAACCAGAAGCCCAGACCCAGTGAGCTCTCCCCTTGAGAAAGGCTGTTTTCCCCATGCTGACAGATTCAGGGCCCAGTATTTTGGGCACAGGGGAAGTAGCGGAGCCCAGCATGGTTGGAGAGGGAGGTGCATCACAGGCCAAAGCACAGTGTTACCTGTAGGGCTGGGAGGGTAAGTCCAGACTCAGCTGAGGTTTAGATGAGCCTGTAGATCAGTGCACTGGGTCATTCAGCTACTTTCCTTAGAGCTGTGCAAAGCCGAGGCTGCTTTTCCCTACAGATGAGTTTTTGGGTGTTGAATTCAGTGTCACGTTGACATGATTATATATTTGGAATAGTCAAAGGGAATAACCTGATCTGAGTATGGGAAATCCACATTAATATTGCCACTGTGCCTCTCAATCACTGGTTCTTCACATCTTTAACGCTTCCCTCCCAAGGCTTTGGGAAACCTTGAGGGGTCCTTTGAGTCTGTGGCAGGAGGGCAGTAAGGATGTGCCAGTGTTACCTGCTCCTGCTTCTGGGACTTGGCAAGGGATTCATCTCACCTGCCATTAAGTGTTCAAAATAATATCTGGGACTCTCCAGAAGTACCAGATTCTCTTCATTCACCACAAATGGGACCAAAAAGATAAGCTTAGTTTAGACTGACAATGATACTTAAGTGAGAAGAATTTTATCCATATCATCTGAACATGATGACTGTAAAAGTAAACACTTCTCTGTTTTAGTACGTAGGGAGGCCTTTTTTCATCTAGACACAGAGTAACATGTTATTATCTCAGTTTATTTTTCTAAGGGGAAAGGTATTGGGATGGGGGCGGTTTCAAGTTCTCATTTAACATAATATTTGGGGGGCTAAAAAGAAAATTGCCTTGATCATGGACATACCCTGCATGAGACTGTGTTCCACTGAGCCCAGCAGGATTCCTTGTCCATGCCCATGGCACGGGCCGGTGGTGGTTGCTTGTTCAGTGAAGAGAACGTAGAGATAAAGCCCAAAGTCATGGTAAGGGTTTGCAGGTCCAAGCCCCTGGTTTTTGGGCAAAATGCTGTTGAGTGCTGTACCTGCTCTGGTGTTCCAGAGAGGTTTGAAAAAAGTATTTTTGTTTACATTTGCTTTGATGCCATTTTTACTTAGTCTTTTTTATTTCCCATGATTTTTGTTTTCCTACAGTGTGGCTGACAAGCCTAAAAAGCAGCAGAAGAGCCAGGAAATGTGCCCCAAACTCTGCATTAGGTGTGGAACCAGTTTCAATGTCTCCTTTTGTGCCCTCAGTGTGCTAGTGCACCAGATTGACTGGTGCACAGGTTTCTCTGTCTTAGGCCACTGGTGGTGGCTCAGGTGTTCCAGTGTCATCAACCAGGAAAGACCAGGGTTGTACAAAACCCCTCAGGATGTGTTGGGCGGGTCTCTCCTCCCCTCTCCGTTTATTCAACAGTCACCAGTCAGGGGGAATGGCTTTAAACAGAAAGAGAGGGTTAGATGGGGTATTAGCAAGAAATTCTTCCCTGTGAGGGTGGGCAGGCCCTGGCGCAGGGTGCCCAGAGAAGCTGTGGCTGCCCCATCCCTGGGAGTGTCCAAGGCCAGGTTGGATGAGGCTTGGAGCAACCTGGGCTGGTGGAAGGTGTCCCTGTCTATGGCAGGAGGTGGAACGAGATGATCTTTAAGGTCCTGTCCAACCCTTATCATTGTATGATGATTCTCTGATTTCAGCAAACAGTGCTGGCACTGTTAACACTGAGATGTTGCCCTAAATGTCAGATTATCATCGGTGATTCCCTGTTGGACAATGTGTGACTTAGGGAAGCACATGCACTGAGCTCTCATAGGATTTCGGTGGTGGGTATTTTGTAGAAAGGGCCAGGACTGTCCATGAAACCAACCCAGAAAGTTTTGTCCACAAGAAGCTGCATCAGCAGAACAGGCATGAAAGATGGGGAGAAGTTTTAGGAAACCTGTGCTTAAAAATATTCCTGTTATTAATAGTGCTCTGATGAAGGTGGAGCGTGATCCACCTGCTGCCTCCTGAGGATGATTTCTAACACCTTCCCCATTAGCTTAGGAGTCTTTCAGGTGTTCTATCCTGTCCTGCCATATCCTGGAATAAGATGAATGACACAAATATCTTTAGCTTTGTTTTTAGCTCCTAGAGAACATGATGTTACCTCCTTCCACCTTTGCATTTTTAATTTTTAGGGTGTAGTTTGAGGTTCATTGCCTTCAGCAGCATTGCTAGTTCCGATCTGGGCTGCTCATTCCCAACCCTTTACAAATTTGTGCCCGCATTCCTGCTCATGTGGCCACACAATAGCAGATTTTTAAAGTAGCTGTCTTATCTTGCTGGTAGCTGGCAGGTTTACAGGGAAATGGATGAGGCCTTACTGATGTTTTTAAATACAAACAGGGATCAGGTTACCCCAGCAATACACGAGATAAAACTGGGCCTGAATTACCTCTCTTTGTCTGATTTTCTAGATATTGAGGGTAATGGAAAATCACTTATTACTTAGGAACTTAAGTGAATTCTGAATGTAGGTTTCTGTTCAGTCCGTAAGAACCATTTTCAGGGTTAGTTTTAGAGCTTATTAGCAGACTGTCATGTTAGCCCTGTCCTCCTTTCCCCTCTCAGCTGCTTCCTCCAAGAGCTTTGCACACCCACCTGCCCCACACATCTGAATGGGACCTTCTGCAGCTTCCAACTGGTCCCACGTTCCCTCCTCTCCCCATACAGGCAAAAAAAACCCCACAGGGCAAAAGTCTTGGGATGTATTTAAAAGGGAGGAGGAGATTCTGGGAGTTAAGCAGAGGGAATGGGTCTACAGAGAAGGTGTTTTCCACGCCCTGTTTGTGTCAGGATCAGGTGAGGCTGTGAAGGCAAGAGCTGATGATGGTTTTACAAGTGTGTCCTGAAGAGCTGTAGGGTCATAAGCCCCCCCTCATCCCTGTTGTCCCTTAGGGCTCTGTTGGTTGCCACTGGCTTAGAGTGCTGGCAGGTGAAGGGAAAGTGTTCTGTTGTGTGTTAGTGAGGGCGCTCAAAAGCTGCAGATCAGACACAAGACACAGAGGCCCAAACTCGGGGGGTATGGAAAGATCTTTGGGTTACCCTGAAATTCCATGAAGGCAGCACCTCTGTCTTAAATCACCTTTGATGACTCAGATGACCCCAGGCTCTCTCCTGTAGCAGAAACCTTTGGGATCAAGGCAGTTCAGCTGAGGGAGAACACTGAAGTGAAAGGGTTTAGAAAAGCGGCTCTGGTTGGGTTTGAGCTGCACAGGCATTTTCCCCAGTCCTTGATAAGTTAGACTTTAACCATATAATGTCAGTGCCACCCATGCACATACAGATGCTGTGCATGGAAAAGCATTTGCAGATATTACCCTGCTAGATGACAGCATTTTGAAAGAGAACTAAAACTGAGTGTTCTTAACCAGAAATACTGCAAGGGTCTGTAAAAAAACCTGTAATACTGTAAATTGTGATTATCTTAGTTGGTGAGACACAGTTAGAACCCCACAGACAGTACAACACAGGAAACACATACGTGTGTCCGTGAGGACACTCACATAACCATTGCTGGAGGTGGAGGGGTTGCTCTGGTCTTGGTTCATTGATGGCTGGAAATGTTTGGATTGCCCTGTTGGAATGAAGCTGTGGCACTGCCCTCCTGCATAAGAGCTAAGTAGCCTCACTGCTCTCACTAGTTGCCTGCTTAGCCAGAAGTTCAGTTTACTTTTCAGCTCCTTATTTCTATTTTTTGCACACTGTAAGGTCCTGGTCCCCAAACATGTTGAACTCCCCGCTATATCTTAAGGATTAAACTAAAGCTCAGTATTTACCCTTTTAGTGGGGGGCAGAGCTTTTATTCTCCTAAATGTTTCTTTTGGGTTTTCAAGCAATTCTGAAGTCAGACTAATTGTCGAGTGATCTCGTAGACGTTGTTCTTTTTTAGTGAGCCCCTTGGCTGAATGAATTCATGCGCTTCTCAATTTCGTATTAGGTCAGCGTTTGTTCGGGGAGACAATCCTAGGCCTAACACAAGGCTCTGTCTCAGACCTTCTGGCTCGCCCGAAGCCCTGGCACAAGCTGAGTCTGAAGGGACGGGAACCCTTTGTGCGCATGCAGCTGTGGCTGAACGATCCCAACAACGTGGAGAAGCTGATGGATATGAAACGAATGGAGAAAAAAGGTAACTCGGGGCACAGTGCTGACTCATGTTTTCCGTCCCCTCAAAGATCAGCGTGGCTTTTATAACCCTCCATAAATAGTATAGAGGCAGCATTGATCCGGTATTATGAAGGTTATGCAAAAGGACTTCGTGGCAGCTTTTTCAGGGCTTTGTTTGATGCTTGCGCAAGCAGATACATCTCAAAATTTAAAATAAAAAAAAAAAAAAAAACCAAGAAAAAAGACAAACAAAAAAAACCCAACCCCAAACCCTGCATGTTCACCAGCTGCTGGGAAATCATTGCTATATTCTCCTATAGCTTAATTACTGAGGCTCTGGTGTATCACTGATAACTTGCCTTACCAAATGAGAAATGCAAGTTTGGAGCTGGCTTTGGGTTATTAGTTAATGGTGCTGCAGCTGGTCACAGATGTTGGGCTGGAAGAAGTGTGCGCTGATTCCTGAGAGCTCCTTGCCAGTCCTGCACTGGTGGTCTCTAGGAGAAAAGGAAAATGCAGCCTTTATAAAAGGGTGTTTGGGAATAATTGTATTTGGACCCTTTACAGGGAGAGGGGAAGGTGGTTATGTTAGTACCTGCTCACAGAAAACAAGGTCATGAGGATGGACCCGTGAAAGGTCTGAGTTCTTACTGGGTATCTTAGTAGGGGGCATAATTCTGCAAATTTATCCTACTCTCTCTATTTTAAATTCATTACTAAAAGCCAATGGTTATTCAGAGCCCTGTTTTTAGTACGTTCATGTGATTTTACAAGAGAGACTCCGAGGCTGCCATTATCAGCAGTTAACTAATTAATGATATATACATCTCTCGAGCTATCCCTTAATGATATTAGCACAGACATCATTAATCGTGTACACTGAAAGCGCTGCTGTTGACTGATGTTCTGAAAGCATTTACACATTTGATCAAGAACTTGGTGATTATATTTAAAATTGCAGTGAGGGAGCTTCTGGGAAAATTACAGTCTTGCAGGCTTTTAAGGAGAAATTCAAATCCTTGTCACAGTAACCAGTGTAATGTAAAGCAGTGCAGTATCTTATCACAAACTGTGAATGATCTTCCGTGGGGAGTAAAATCCACTTGGGCTTCCCACTTACAACTGTAAACCAAAGGGAACCATGAGGGGTTTTGCTGGATTAGAAACATGGCAGAAATAAAATTGTCAACTAGCTGGATTTTTATAGCCTCAAAGAGAATATTGCCCATAATGCAGGAAAATAAACTCAAAATAATTTAAAAGTAGTCCTGACAATATCCTTTCAAAACTATTTTCTAAACTGGATTCTTATCAAATAGTGAGCCATACATATGGTCTGTAGATGGTACCTGAATAGAGATAAGGCCATAAATCATTGAGACTGCACTGAGCTCCTGGGCTGTTCAAGTGCTGTCCTCAAAGCAGTCTAAAGTGAATTCAACCCTGTATTTTCTGCAGAATCCTTCCATGCAGGTAAGGATCCTATGATTTAACCTTTTAAATTGCTCTAGAGCCACATTAAGAATTTAACTTTCCCTTCAGCTAATGTCAATTAAAGAACAATGCGACTGGACCTGCTTCCAGCGAAACATTATTATCAATTATTTCTCTGCCACATTTTATTAAGGGAGTAAATTAATAATTATGATAAAGGTGAGCTGCATATATCTTTTTTTTTTCTGTTCCTCCAGGCTGAAGTTTGTGCTATAAATGTCCATTTTAAGAGGTTCTGAAAATTTGCAATGTACATTAACCAAGCTCTTTGGAGGAAGCCAGGAGTTCAGGCTCACTGGGCTGAGACACTGCACACCTTTCCTGCCTTGCAAGAGTTTTTTCCTCTCATGACCAGCTGGCAGCACCACACTCCTCACAGAACAGCCCTGAGTCCTGCTGTCAGGAGAAAATTTAATTCCCTTCTTTTCCCCATTATTTCGCTTTTTAATAATCTTGTTCAATACCACATAAGATAAAAATTATATTAAAAGGGGCTCCATTTTAGCTCAGTGGACAGCTGCAAGCTCTGCAGTGTTGTGGCATCTCTAGCTGGGCACATGGCGAGTCTTCCCAGAGGGTCATGGGGATGCTGGGGGGAAAAAAGGTGTAATTCAGGGGATAGAACTGGGTTTGACAAGTCAGTCCCAGACCCAGAACAGGCCCTCTGCCCAAATCTGGGTTTCTTTTTTTCATATGTCCCCTGATATGTCTTCTGGAAAAAATTCCTATTTTTTTACATCTGGGTTTCTTTTTTTTCGTATGTCTCCTGAGAAGTGGAGACTGGTCACAGACAGAAATCAAACATCTCCAAAAATAAAATGTGTTTGCAACTTGGATTCCAGTTTGAGCCTTGCTGTCACTGCAAATGTGCTGAATGATCTCCTTATGTTGTCTACACACAGCACATATGTTTAAAATAAAAATTAAAATGGAAAAGCTTTCATAAATGTCATCTAAGTTTCCAGAGACCAGCATTAAATAAACCCTGAAGTTTGGGTGCTAGTTCTGCCTTTGGCCCAAGGGATTAATTTGTTCTGATAGTAGATTATCCTTCAGAAAACAATTGCTGCTGACAGAACAGTGGGGCATCCTCCTCTTTATTTTTCTGTTTATGAAACGTGAGCATTTCTATCATTAGTTCCATTCACATGAGAGCAACTTAAACCATCCATTGCACCTTTGGTGAGCCCAGGGAGTCAGGGATGACATTCCTCCCAAGCTATCACGACTCCGGGCTGTCCTTTGCTGTTTGAAGGTGGGAGCTCTGCCCTGCCAGACAATCCACCCTTTGGAGAGCAGAGAAAGCAGAGATTCAGCACATCCTGATCCGTGGGTGTCTCATGCTGACTGAGTTGCCTGAACAAACTCCAGAAACTCCAGTTAGAGATACTCTGAGCAACCTTTTACGTCTTCCGTGCCAGGTTCTGTGTTGTCTCCCGTCCCCCTTGAAGCTGCTGGTGTTGTCCTCCAGCCCTTTGGTTCGGCTATCCAAGGAGACAAGGGTGTCTTGTCTGTGGTTTGCATGTCAATGCAAGTTGGAAATAACATCTAGGAAGGAGTCTTGAGATTAAAAACCTTATAGAAATGTGAGATTCCCTTGCTGGAATGATTAATTCCATGGTTGAAGGTTGTAACAGCTCCTTGAAGGCTGCAAAAATAAGGCCAATGGGTCACCTTGAAATAATGCAGAATCTTTGCTGTTCTGCGTCTGGTTGGAACAACTTAAATAGGTGGGGTTTTAAGGAAATTTATTTTTAGAAAAACCACTTTGTTTTTTTATGGTTATTTCAAACGTGCGCAGGACTGTATCATGTCAGAGTGATGGATCATGAGCATCTCACGTTCTGTTCCATATCAGTGATCTTACACAGTAGGCAATCCACAGGTAATCTGTCATATTCAGGAAAAACAAAATGCAGGCCATGCAGATACCCCCCAAAGGTTACAGAATGTGTTCAGAATTCACTTCAGTGTTAGTAAGACACAGTGTAAAAGGTCCCACTGGAGGTGCCACTGTGTAGAGGACACGATGCTGGAACCCACTGGAGCCAGAAAACACATCCAGTCCTGGAGGGAGCTCTGCCAGAAGAAGTTGGCCAGTGTGAGCAGGGCTTTGAACATTGCAGTTGATTTGATTGCACGGAATTTTTATTCTTTGTGCACCCTCAGCTTGAAGGCAGAGCTGTGGGGAGAGAGGAATTGATTTTTTGGAAGAATTTGGTAGCTGACCGGTGTGACGTGCCCTACATCGGTCCGTGGCTCCAACCAGAGCTCCTGGCTGCTGGAGATGTAGTGCCTGCTAGATTGATGTCAGGCTGCTGTAATCTGGAACTTAATAGCCCAGGTTATCAAATTGCAGCTCTTGAATACCTAAACTCTTAAATATCTAGAAGGCATTTAACAGGCCATTAAATATTTTATTGACAAGATTCATCTATATTTGCTGTTTTCAACCCCCTCATTAGCAATGCTTGTGCATGATACTGCCAGGTGCAGTAAATCCCACCTCTCTGTGCCCGGTGTAAATCCATCAAGTCAGTGTGACAGCGTTTGCAGGGACTCTTTCCCTGCAGAATTTGCCAGGATAATTCACTCCCCATCAGGGAGGAAGGTCAGTGGCAGGATCACAGCCTCACTGAGCTCCATCAGTGCAGTGAGAGCTTTCTTGAAAGGGTATGTGTTTTGGAAGGAGCTTTGTGAAGCGAGGAGTGTGCTGGGGGCTGGTTTTCTTTCATAACCTGTCACTGCTGTAGTGAGGAGCTTTGGGAAAGGCAGCACAGCCCATCGCTGGGATCTCTGGGCTCCAGGCGCCATCGTGTGTTGGAGATGGGGTGGGAAGGCCGGCAAGGCTGCCTTCCACTTCCATAGTCGTATTTTTCCTTCAGAGACCTTAGTGTTAGAGAGACCCTCATGTACATCTGAAGTGTTTTTACAGCCAGACTCATTTCAATCGAAATGAGGTGCCACTGCCTGATCAGGTGCTTATTGTGGGAGTTCTACCCTTGAAAGGGTGAATTTGAGATGAGTTGTATGAACTGAGCCCTGTTATTCGTGTCCCACGTTCATTGAAAAAGCAGAAAACTCTGGCAGGTCTCCAGCTGATTTACCCTCTTTCTGCCTCTTGCATCCTCCCTGCATTTGCTTTGCTCTGGTCTCTGGTGATGCCCCATCCTTTCCCTTCCCTCCAGGTAGCCCATCCGTGCATCTGCAACCCATCACCTCCGTGTTTATCCCGCAGCTCACGCCTTCATTGATTTTGCATTTGCATTCAGCCGGGGCTGATCCAACGTGCTTCTCTTTCAGCCTACATGAAACGGCGACACAGCTCTGTCAGCGACAGTCAGTCCTGTGAGTCCTCATCTGCTGGAATCGACTACAGCCAGGGGGCCAGCCCACAGCCCCAGCACCAGCTCAAGAAGCCCCGGGTGGTGCTGGCACCAGAGGAGAAAGAAGCTCTGAAACGAGCCTACCAGCAAAAGCCATACCCATCACCAAAAACCATTGAGGAACTCGCTACGCAGCTCAACTTGAAAACCAGCACCGTGATCAACTGGTTCCACAATTACAGGTCTGTGGTGTCCTGGGAGCCCTGCTCCCAGGGGGTTTGCTGGATTTGCTTTGGCAGGGTGCTGCTCTGCTTCAGCAGACTGTGTCTGCTTCCACCAGCGCTGGGGGGTTGTACAGGATGAACGGTTTCGACAGCAGGGAGGTTCTAACTGACACAGTGCTAATGCTCCAGACTGATTTTAAGTCATCCCTGAGGAGCAGAAATATTCACATGTTGATGTAAGTAGTGCTTTTAAACAGAAAGTCTGGCTTTCGGGGTGGGCGTGGATGTAGAGATGTCCACTGATGAATATTTATAAACCCATTGCAGTAAGCAAGGCTGCTCTGGCTGTCTCATATATGCATGCTCACACCTACAGGCACATGTGTAGGGGGGTGTTGTGGGTGTTATCCCTGGGTCACTGGATGGAGGGGTACTTGGAAGTGTCCTTTATTGGATGGTATCAGAATTGCCCTGCTTTCATCATGTCATTTTCCTGCATAAGACGAAAAAAGAGGATTTTCTTTTAGGTCTTGAGCCATTGAGAGCTCTGAAAATAGGCACAGTGTGTGCTGTGTTTCTGGGAAGCTCCGTGGAGTCGTGAAGGACAGAGAACTGATAACCCTGAAGTCAGATGTGGCCACAGAGAGGGACTTCTTGCAAGGGCATGGTGTGACAGGACAAGGGGCAATGGCTTTAAACTCACAGAGGGCAGGATTAAATGGGATGTTAGAAGGAAATTCTCCCCTGTGAGGGTGGGCAGGCCCTGGCACAGGGTGCCCAGAGAAGCTGTGGCTGCCCCATCCCTGCAAGTGTCCAAGGCCAGGTTGGACAAGGCTTGGAGCAACCTGGGCTGGTGGAAGGTGTCCCTGCCCATGGCAGAGGCTGAAACTGGATGGTCTCTAAAGTCCCCTCCAACCCGAACCATGATCTGTAATTCTGTCATTTATTTCTTTGTTACGATTAAATCACTGAGTCCCACTGAAATGGAATAAGATATTGGTCTGTTCAGTTCCTTTCTCGTTTGAGAGGGAACCTTCTTCACACTGGAACCACTGAAATAGATTTGGCCTAGAGACAGCGATAAAAAGAAACAACACTGGAATAGCACATAAGAATTATGAGGATTTGAATAAACATATTATCAACTGTGCTTGGGATTGGGAATCTTAATTAGTGCAGCAGACTTTTCTCCAAGAAATTTGTGCTAATGAATATTGAACAGGTACAGTTAAGCTACCAGATTTAATACTATTCTGCTCCTTTACTCGGAGCCAGCAATGCTCCTAATTAGTCCAAACTGCTAAACTTGTTTGTTTTTAGAAACTGCTAACATTTCAAGGGTATTTTTCACTTTGGCCCTTCTCAGCTTGTACCAGGGAAGTTGCTGAAGCAGAAGCACCACAGTTTAATGAGCTATCTCAGAAATATTATGCACAATACTTAAATAATGTTTATAGTAAACCGTACAAAATTTAAAAATTGCAGCCAACCAGTAATCACATTTATACTGAACTTCCTTGCCTTGAATTCGATACAGATTGCAGCCCCTTTCACCACTCACAGTTCTCCAAATTCAGACCTCTTCCAATTCCCACTTCCAGGCAATTATACACAAGTTGGAGGAATGCCTATGAAAATATGTTCCCTTCAGCCTGACAGCAAAATGTGCTGTTCTCACTCGGGCAGATGAGAGTGGGAGCACCGGTGACATGTGTCACCCCCCTCACTGCCACGAGCTGCCCACACTGAGCTGCACAGCCACGCAGAGTAGGTGCTGACAGCTGTGTGCAAAATAAAAACCCGCCAAACAAGGTGCTGGGGGCTGCTGGGCAGCACAAACCCCCAGTGCTCAGTGAGCTGGACCTGCTCCCAGATGTGCTGCTGAGGCTCCAGGGCTTTGAAAAGCTGCTGGTGCAGCCCTGGGTGCTCTGAGCAGTTGCCACCACTGAAAAAATCCAAACACATCCCTGTTCCTTTCCTTTGGACAGGAACTTTCTGAGCTTTCATGCATGAAGTACTCTTAAATCACTTGTAGGGTGCTGCTGAAGAGGTACAGCTTTTGTGTTCTGCAAGGGGAGCAGGGTCTGACCATTCTGCAGCTCATGTATTGTAAGAAATGGGTGGCCTTTCCCCACTTCATCTTCTCCAGGCCACACTGAACTTTGTTTATCCCTTTTATACTCTCTCTCAGCCACTTCTTTTCCAAACTAAAGAGTTTCATGCAGAAGCAGTTCCACATCTCAGGCTATCTGCTTATTCTTTGATACTAATTTTTACTTAAAGTAATTTCAGGTAAGTCAGGGCACAGACTGGGACAAGTTTTTCTTCCCATCTCTTGGAAATCCTATTGCAGTGATGCTTTTCCTTTCAGATTCAGCCCAAGTCTCACTTCCCAGAGGTGGCTGCTACAGCAGGATCTACCTTTATATCCACCAGATGGAAAGTCAGCATTAGTGTTTATTTCCCGCAGCAAAAACAAACTTTTTAAAAAAAATCCTCAGCAGACAAAGAAATAATTCATTTCAGAATACAAATAGGTATAAAGGATTTTGATATGTCTGAAAACTTTTCAAGTCTATGGCTTTGCATCCATACCAGTCACACAGCTCTCAAAATATTAAATAAATATACCTTACTTTGCATTAGTGAAGCACATACAGGACACATCAGTCTGAGGCTCTGTTGTCTTAAAAATATCACAAAAGAGTAGGAGGTAGGAATTTCTGTTCCACCTCACCCGTGGAATCTGGCACATACACTAGGGTAAGGTCACAGACACATCAGGAGTTAAACCAGACTTTCTGGAATTGTAATCTAGCCCTCCTGGATCCCAGATTCTGAGCATATTTTTCCATGAACTCTACACTGGGCTTGTTTTGATGTTGTGTGGAGGTTTGCCCAGGGAACTGCAGCAAACACCCCAGGAGGTGGCTGATGATTTGGGTTACACGGGTAAATGCCAGCAGGGTGTGTGGATGTCAAGGCCAACGCCTTCCACCAAGAGGAATGCCCTCTGGAATTTTCTAGCTGCTGTCACCAGTTCTTCTTTACCATAGGGATTTAATTACTGTGTTAATCAGGAGCCAGGCTAGATTCCAGAAGCAATATATTGGGTGTGAATTACAGGGATTTCCCCAGACATGGAACTGGTGTTTGGTCAGGTACTCGGTGAGGATGTCACAGTTCAGTACCTGCTGGAGCTGAGGTATTTTAAATGCCGTGCAGGCACAAAGCTCTTACCACAGTCCTCTCCTGACTCAGGGAATGTTACAGAAGCAGAATGTTCTGGATCAGTGTCCACACAGGATGGTTAAAGGCATAAAGAGAGGCTGATAATCGATGTTGCAGGATGCATGCAGTTAATGGTAATAGGAAATTAATGTTAGCACCTGTGGTCT
This sequence comes from Acropternis orthonyx, assembly GCA_035583155.1. Taxonomy (NCBI): domain Eukaryota; kingdom Metazoa; phylum Chordata; class Aves; order Passeriformes; family Rhinocryptidae; genus Acropternis; species Acropternis orthonyx. The sequence continues at coordinate 6,639,885 of JAWWEU010000050.1, read as the reverse complement.
TCTGTTAGGTGAGTAATATTCCCGTAGGGAAAATTACAGACCCCCTAAATCCTTCAAAAGTGTGGAGTCAGCAAGTACTGCTGAAATACTCTGTTGCATTTCAAATAAGTCAATAATACCATTAGTTTCAAAAGCCGTATTCAGATGGTGTTCTGCATTTGGCCTGATGTTTTCCACTGTGTGCTGTCTTCCACAGCACATTTAAGGAAACATGGGAAATGGCATACAGCCATCAGAGTTGGGACAGCATTTCACTGCAAGCCCCTTAGCAGTTCCCCAGGGCTGAAACCCAGAAGTTGTATCTTCACTCTGAAAGATACAGTTTTGAAAAACCCTCCCTGTGCCTGTGGTCTCATCCCTGACCCCGGGTCACTGAGGATCCCTCTTGGTTATAAATCGGGATCTGAATGGGGTGCACCAGCTCTGCCGTGGCTGGAGCAGGACAGAGAAGGGGTTAGCCCAGACCCTAAGGCTTTTCCATCAACAGTTCCCTACTTGTGAGGACTTTGGGAGCTCTTGAGCAGGGAACGATGAGGGAGGACCTAGGACCAAGTTGAATAGCAGAGGTGGTGTGTTTGGGGTGTTCTTGCACCCCTCAGGTAGTAAGAGGAACAAGGTGGCATGGTGGGGAACTTTGTCCACACATCGAGTGCGTTCATTCTCATGAAATGCACTGCTTGGCTTGTCACTATTCGTGTTCTGAAATTGATTTTTTAAATAAAAAATGAGGCAGGAGTCAGACTGGCTCACAGACTGGCAGCTTGTAAAAAGCCAGGGCTTCCCCACAGCACTTTCATCACAACTGACTTGGTTTCCTCTTCATTTCTTCTTGCTGTCCAGGAGAGCACCAAGGGGTTTGTCCAGAGTTTTTCCTGGTTTACTTTTTTGTTTAGGCAGACTGGCTCATTTCTAAAAGAGTTCTGAGTGGGTTTTTACAAGGTATTGGCATTTACAAGGCATTCTCTTCTGAACCTGCTAGAAATGCCTTTATATTTTTCTTTTGTGAAAAATACGAATACATTTCCCACCAGGGAAGTGGTGGAAGTCACCATCCCTGGAAGTGTCCAGAAGTCAGTCAAGGTGGTGATACAGTGCAGGGGGCATGGTGGTACTTGGTTACGGTTGGACTCAGCGATCTTGGAAGTCTTTTCCAGCCTTCACAATTCCACAAATCCCACGAAAAGGCCTTTTGAGCGGCATGCCTGTCAGACTCACCCCCTTCTCCCCTGTCTCGCAGGTCTCGCATCCGCCGGGAGCTGTTCATCGAGGAGATCCAAGCCGGGAGCCAGAGCCAGGCCGGGTCGAGCGACTCCCCTTCGGCCAGGAGCAGCAGGGCGGCCCACGGCTCCGAGGGGGACAGCTGCGACGGCGTGGACGCCGAGGGCGCTCCCGAGGGGAAGCCGAGCGGCCCGGAGGCGGAGGAGCACAGCAATGCAACCGCCAAGTCTCAGGGAGGGCCCGCCGAGCCGGCTCTCGAGGCGGGGGAAGAGGCACCGCGAGGCGCCCGGTCCTCGGAGAGAGCGGAGCCGCTCCAGGCGGAGAGCCTGGAGGACACCGACGACGAGGGCCGGCTCAGAGCACCGCGCCAGAGCTCCCCGGCGGCACCGCGGCGCCCGGGCGAGGCTCCGGAGACACTGCCAAACTCTGCCACGGAAGGGGATGCCTCTACCTCAGCTGCCTCCACCTCAGTGCTTACGGGGGAGAGCTCCTACAAGCCGAAAGAAAGTTCGGAGAAAGCCTCCAGTGTGCCAAGTACGAGCTCGACGCCGGCCGCAGGCTCGCAGAAAGCCAACTCTCTCCAGAGCTTGTTCGGCTTCTCGGAGGCGGCGAGCTCCAGGAACACGCGAGACAGCTCCTTGAGGAAAAAGAAAGCGGCCAACTTGAACAACATCATCCACCGCTTGGAGAAGGCGGCGAGTCGGGAAGAGGCCGCGGAGTGGGAGTTTTGAGATTAAACTGGCCCAACTCGGGAGAGCTGGGAAGTCAAACTGGACCTCTACTGGTTTTATTGTGTTCGCACTTAACCGCCCTGCGGGCCACAGGGCAAAAACGCCATAGGCCAAGGTGCATATAGAAATCAAAAAAGGAGCGTTAAGCCCAATTTATGTTTGTGTTTTCGAGGAAGAAAACTGAAATGTGTAGTCAAGCTTTTTTGTACCCTGAAGTGTTTTTATTATTGCCCTAAGTGATTTCCACGATTTCTGGAATAACTCATACAGCTTTGCCTTGTGCCCTCCTCTTTGGTGTGGGGCTTTAAAAAAACGAAAAACAGGAAAACAAAAAAAAAAAAAACCACAAAAAAAACCACAACAAAAAAAAAAAACAAAAAAAAAAAAAAAATTTAAAAAAAAATCCTTAAAAAAAAAATCAAACCCACATATTAAAAGGGGGCTTTTTATCTGCCATCTAATGGCTACAGAGCGATAATACACTATTATCTTCTTAAACCAGGAAAAAGGGGAGATTTTTCAAAAAAAAGAAAAAAAAAGAAAGTTTTTTGTAGCTGTTCAGTTGCCACTAAGAGATTGCACAGTCAACCGACTCTAAACACACTAGTTTGGATTCCTACATATTTTCAAGAAAAGAAAAGAATCTTGTTGTTTGAAACTTTGAATTAAAAAAAAAAAACACATTTACTCCACATATTTTTTAACAAAACAAAAAAAAAAAGTCACATCAGGAAAATATCTTAATTTGTGGTAGCTGACTTAGTGTTTTCTTGTAAGTGAAATAGAATATTGACACGTAGTGCACATTGTTTCATAGCTTTAACTGATTCTGGTCTTTTGCAGCCCAGAATTTGTTTAATACACTCCATTTTAGGCCAAATCAGGACAAAAAAAAAAAAATCTGAGTCTAGGTATTTTATAATCTGCTTTTTAACCTCTAACCACAGAGCACGCTGATCAGACCTCATATCTGGGAGGTTTAGGAGACAACTTAGAAGCAGCATGTACTTGATCATTTCACTTGGTTCGTAGCGTACAGCATTTCCTTTCAGCAGAGACAGCTCGCTCCAAAAACGTTGGCCAGTAACATTTCAGCCGCTACTCCGGGGGCGTAGTCCGTATCCCGAATATCCAGCCGACCTGGAATCCTTGGGAAGGCAGCTCACGTGTCCCATCGCTGTCACGCACCACTGAGAGGGACTGGAGCTGCCGCAGATCCGGCCCTTTTCCTGCTGTTGGTGGCCATTTACTGACTCTCTTCCCACCACAAGCACTGATTTTTAAATACGTTTTAGTTGTGGGAAGCTTATTTTTTGCGTGGATAAAGAGTACATGGCAATGACCAGACGGGCTCCTGCCAGGATGGAAGCAGCCCAAACTCCAAACCAAAACCTTCGTGCTCTCGAGTCCCAGTCTAGCCCTGCAGAAATACCGCCTTGGTTTCCGCCCCCCCCCCCCCCATTATTTTATGCACAGGTTAGGGCTGATCAAAGTACAAATCCAATTCTAACTTGTCTCTAACTCCTCCTGTTGTCTATATGTATATGCGTGAGCATAGAGGTGTGTGGAAGGATGTGTGTGCGTGAGTGTGTGCGTGCAATTTTATACGTCTGTGTATTTTCTTACGTACTTGTGCACACATAGAGTGCATTACTGCCACCTTTTTTCAATAAGCTGTTTTATCAGTTATGGCTTCTACAAGTTTGCTAATTTAGACTCCTTTATTGCCATATCTTTAAAACTAACAATAGATGATTTCGGAATATATATATATATATAAATATATATATATATAATTTTTTTTTTTGCTTATTTATAGGTGCTGTATTTTATTATCTGATTGTTAGGAAGGGATGAAAGGGGGCAAATATTCTTTAGAGGGATAGACTGCCGGCAGTATTGGGTATAATTTACAAGATGTAGTTGTCATACTGTATATTATTGATTGAAGACTTTTTTGACCGTATTGTGTATCATTGAACTTTTGTCTTAGGTCAGCATCTTTTTGATGACACTTTAATGGTGCATTCATTACTTCTTAAGTTTAATTAATATTACTTTTCTGATTTCGGGGGAGGGAGGGATGGGGAGAGGAGTTCCGACTTTAAAGGTATGTTCCCAATATTACACCTCAGTGTGCTTGTATTAATTCATTAGTAGGATTTTTGACTGTAAGATGTGAAACCACATTTCTTGCATGATGTTTTAGGACTTAACGTATTTCATTTACAGTCTCTTAACATGCGACAGCAGCACTTAGCGCAAGTTTTCACAAATTAAGAGTCAGTACACTAAAATCCATCCTTTTCCATGACTGAGGAAAGAAGGCTCTAGGAGGCTGAAAGGCAGGGATTTATTTCCGATTTTCACTGCTAGCTGTTTCAGGATTCCTCCTTGGGTAATTGGGGACTTGTGATGCAAAACTAAAACTGAGAAGCGGAGAGAGCAGCTGCCCCTTTCTGTGCTGAGCTGAGGAGACAATTGGTCGTGACAGACACCGGCGTGTGACAGTGACAGCACGTGCTGGGAGCGGGTCTGGCTTCCCAGCGGGAGTGCAGTCAGTCCCTGGGAAGAGCCAGCGAGGGGAGAGCGGGGGTGAAGCAAAGGGTTACCTCTCTGTACCTGTCCAGTGTCCCGGTTTGACTTCCAAAGCACAGCTCCATCGAGAAACGCACGTCCCGGTAAAACACACATACCTTGAAACAAGTCATAACGAGCTGCGTCCTCCTCAGGCAAGAAGCAAAACTTCTGACTGGGAGATGCAGATGTTTTCTTGTGTTCTTTATTTTCTTTTTTTTTTTTTTTCTTTGTTGTTATTTGGTTCAGGTTAGGGGTTTTTTATTAATTCTAGGCAATACACTTGCCAGTCTGTTCCTACTGTCCTTGTCTGCTGATTTGAGATCCAGGTGCTGGATGCAGTCAAGTGGTTACTCTCGGCTTTCTCCATAGTGAGGGTTTTTTTCTGTTTGATGATTTTTTTTTTGATTTTTTTTTTAACTAATATTCCCCAAACTGTTCTTGTGCCTGTGTCTATCTGATTGCATTCCATGATGCTTACTGAGAGCTCTGGCTGCACTGTACGACAGCAGAACTGTATTCACAGGTCGCACGCAAATGCAGCACTTAAGGTCAATCTCTCTTCTTAATAAGCAATATGTAAGTGCCTTGAAACATATCTTTTTTTTTTTCCCCCGCTGTTTATTTTGTCTTGCTTTTCAGGTTTCCACCAGTTCTTTAGGATTCTTTAGCGTCTGCCCACTTTTTAATGCTGTAATGATTTTTAAAAAGCATATCTGTAGCTTGCCCTAGAGGAATTCTTTCTTTCATAACACTAACTGTTAATTCTAAGCTCCATTATTACATTTGAGTCATGTAATTTTGCTGGATAAAGACAGCATTCAGAAGTCAGAAGTCACTCCATCCTGCCAAGGGTTGTCATTGGGATCTATTATGAAATTAATCAAATAAAATGCTGTCAGTATTTCCTATATTTTTGGCACTTTATTAGTGGCTTAGCTCCTTTTGCTGTTTCATATGTAATGATCTGCGTTGAATGTGGATTAGCCTGCTGAGATGCTGCTGGGGTGGCCTGGGCCTTCCTGCCTGGGAGTCACTTTGGGATCCTTGGTGACCCCCTTGTTTAAGGGCAGGGGCAGACGAGCACCCTCAGATCGAGCTCGTGGAGCTGAAGTGATGCTTTGTCCCGGTGTTTAGCCAAGGTCACAGCTGCTTTTCAGCTGGGAAGGAGAATGGATCAGCTTGAACTGCTGCTGAGGTTCTTGGGTTGGACACGAGTTACCTACTGGCTTTCCAAACTGGCCAAGCCCCCCCCAGTTTAGAGACTGAACTTACACCACAAGGTGTGAGCCATAGTTCGGATCAAGTGCGGCACTTGGAACTCGCACTCGGAGGAAAATGCGCATTGGAATAACTTTTTTTACTCAATTAAAAGGATAAAAAGTTGGAGGAGAAGAAATGCCAAAGAGTAGAGCAGTGGCCGTCACCCCCTTGGGTCTCTGATTCCAGGGGTAGGGAATGTGAGACGTGGGGCTCATCTTGAGAGGCAGCAGAGCCCTCACTGCCAGCGTTTCTTTTCCTGATGGACAAAAGCACAGGCAGTTTTCAGAAAATCCGTCACTCCAGAGTCCGTTTTTTCCTGAGGTTCTTTAAAAGCATTTTATTTTCTCCCTCTGTTTCCAGTTCCATGCTCTTACTAACACTGTGCATGACGGGCCAGGGTTATTTTAACAAAAATACATCTATACTGCAGTTAAAATTGTCAGTTTTTCTCTCTGGATGGTTGGGGAAGGAAAAAAGTGCAGTGCTTTGTTTGCTAAAAGCCAGGGAAGAGTATCCCTTGGCAGAGGGGTCATGCAGGGGGACTGTCAATACACTTCCATTTCTGAGGATACAGTTTTCAGGCAGCAGAAATGCATTTAATTACAGTTGCCGTTGATGCCATAGAATTTGACCATTGTATTTAGTCATCTATAAAAGGCCTATAAAAAGATCTACCCCTTAAAGGAACCTGTGCCAGTGCACTCTGCCCATATCATGAATTAGTGAGTCCTTTAATAAACTTCTTGCTGTAATAAGAAAGATCTGTATCACAGCTCAAAAGGAAACGTATGTGCCTTTCTCATCAGCTAAAAGATCTTTGCGTTATTTTTATGTAACTTGTTGATATGGGAATGGTGTAGAGCAGGGAGGTCACAAACATGACAGAATTCTATGCAATATTCTCTGATCCAATTATTTAAAACTTGCAATTTTTCAGTCCTTTATCAGGAGAAACAGTAAGTTAGGGAAGTGCATCATTCTGGTGGTAATTCAAGCTACAAAGCTGATAAATTGATATCAAATAGGATTGAGGGAAATGTGACAAAATAAGGTAATGAAATAATGGGAAATGCTGGCAGCGGTTGCAGTCCCCACTAGCACAGCTGCCGTCACAAGTCTGTCATTTTTCATCTGAAAATTACTAATTTCAAGTATTCATAAAGCGTGTATGAATAAAAATGCCCCTGGCAAAAACAGGGCAGGTTAGAAATGGCCCCCCCCCAAAAAAAAAAATTCCACATTTTGACCATATATAAGTTAGGAGAATACACCAAAAAAAAGGGATTGGGTTTGACCACTTTGCACTTGAATCCAGAATGGTTTATTGGGACTGGAACACCAGTAATCTGGAGCAGTGCCTTCAGCAGGGTTGCAGAGATCTGGGCAATTTGTTGCAGACTGAAAGTCAAGTGGTGGCATTTTTAACCTGCACGTGGAGGGCACTATTTTGGCTTCATTTGTGTCTCTTTCTGCAAGTGAGTTTCTTAAATTCTCTCTTATTTCCTCTTCTCCCAGTGGATTTTCTCTGTCTAAAGCCGCCGAGTTTGGCTGAGCTCTGAGCATTCCTTGGAGACTGTCAGAAACAGGAGAAGAAGGAAAGTTGGTTCTTAGGTGGGGGCTGGAGTTAACATTTACTGAAACTAAATCAGAGCTTTCCCATGAGTGAGTGGCAGCTTTGGCCCTGATGTGACTGGCTGGTTATAGCCTCCTATCCCTAAATTTAACTCCCGTGGATAAAACATCAGCAAACCAGGAGGACTGGGCTGTCCTGCTGCTTCCCCCCGTCACTTCCTCCTGCCCCACCCTGTGAACATCAACGTTTTCTTTTCCTTTGTGTTGCATATACTATCAACTTATTTTTAAAAAGTAGAGAATTTAAAAGTTCTGTACAAAGAAAACACTCTTTTCTCCCCCAGCAGTTTAAAATTAAATTTAAATTGCAAGGAGAATCCCCGGCGTGGGAAGCACAAGATTCGAATTTCTTTTCTGGCTCAGCCTTCTTAGTTTGAAAAGGGATGGAGCAGTCCCTGTCTCTTCATATATCTTTGAGCTCTAAAACACAGAAATATAATTTCACCAATTTGCTCTTCCCTCCCCATCTCTTCTATGTGATCTATTGACTATGCCATATATAAAATATACTTAATAATGAACTTTATAGCAAGAAAAGCCCTTTATGCCATGCCTAGGGACTGATTTGTCCTACATGACCAGGTCATGGACAATACCCTACCCTATTAATATGCAAGGATAAAGTGGTTTTATGCTCTGAACGTGAAATTTATCCTTTTGGAGAAGATTAGCGTTAGGCCTGTGCACTTAAGATTTCAAAAAGCCTTAAAAACAGGTATGTGAGTGGTGCCATCTCTGTCCTCAGGGATGATTCCCCCCAGCCAAGCGGTACTGTGGCATATTTCATACGAGTTATTACTTATAAGGTCATTTTCCAGTTGAAGAAAGTCGTTCCTTGAACTTTATTAGTGAGCCCTTCACCAGCATCCTCTGGTGCAATCCAGGACTTGCTTTTCCCAAGGCTTGGGCACTCCGTATCCATCCCAAAATCCTTGCCTGTCTGTGAAGTCTTTGTTTCTACAATCATTTTGTGAATGGGGAAAAAAAACCCTAATGGGATTCCCGGGCTTGATTTTCACGCTATTCACAAACATATTCTGGCACTAAAGTGCATTACAAGGAAATGGCTCCTTTTAAAAAATTAATAAGATTCTTGTATTTTTCCTTGTCCAGATCTGCTCTAAAGGACAATTTGCCATTTTTCAAGCTGGCTTTACACGCAGTGGTGTTAGGAGGTTTTAGTCACAGTTCTGTAGATTTCTTATTATTAAAACTGTTGTTTTCATCATATCCTTTCAGTTTCTTTAGATTTTGAACCAGCTGAGTTCAGAGAGCAACTGAATTCTCAACCACAACGAGAAACAGTGCAGGAAACAATACAGCAAAAGTAGGTTCCCCTGTGATGTCACATCTTTGACTTTCTGTTGGAATTTTAGAGATACTTGTACTAGGCAGTACAACCTTCATCCAAAGATCCTTGGAAATGGAGAGTCATGCCAGGAATTTCCTGCTGTTGTGGTGCCATACCTGCTTTTTGCATAGTTACTGTGTAATTCTGGTAATGTCATACCAGCACAACCTCCCTCTTGAGAGTCAGAATAATGGCATGAGTTGCATTCTCTTCTGTCTATGCGGGTAACTAATATGCATTTTTAGGAGCTGTTAAATGTGTCTGTGTGCATCATTCCAGTATGGAAAAGCCCCGCTGTGTGTTTAGTATTTGTGTGCTTGGTCTTAATGGTGCGGTAGAATTGCTACAGCCAAATTTGTGAAACCATTTGGGACGTAGGTGAGCGAGGGCTTAAAACCAGCGTGTATTTTAATGGGTAGAGGAGATGCCGTTCCCCATTTGTCAGGTCCGTTCCCTGTTGTAAAAAGAGGGGATTAGTCATGGGAGAGACTGGGCTGGTGGAGATACACGGGTTTAGCTAATGAGGACAGGGAGGATCATGTTCAGAATACATAAAAATGATCCCAAGGGTCTGAGATGTGCCAAGGAGTTGGAAAGGAAGGGTCAAACCTCACCTGCAACATCCATGACAGCTGCTCTGTAGGTTTGGTTTCCTGCAGGAAGTGAATAGGGCAGGTACTTGCACACTGTAGTGTACTCTCCTGTGTCTGTACAGCAGGAAGGTGGACAGTAAAGACATTTAAAACAATCACAAAACCAGCAGATTAAGTACATTAAAACCAAGTCTTAAATTCAAGCAGTTCAGGCTTGCTCCCCCTAAGCTGAAAATTCAAGCATTCTTAGGAATGAGATGGAAAATCTCTGTTAGGCAGCTCCTCTTGGAAGGAGAGTGTCTGTGCTTTCAAGAGAATAAATAAAACCTGGCACTTGACTTGCTCAGAAGTACAATCTTGTTCCCAAGTAACTAGAAAAAAGTACTTTCTACAATCAGTCTTTCAATCAGACTTCTCTGGCTTTTGTAGCTTGTGTTGGACTCTTCGTGCTATTTTGATGTGTTATTTATATGTGGGTAAGTTGTTTCTAGCTTTAAAAGTGTTTCCAAAGTACCTGGTTACCTCTGGATGCTGGTACAGGTGATACAGGGAGTACTTGAGCATCTAGTTGAGAAAGGAGGGGTGTGGGGAATAAGCAAGGTCACATCTGTATCATACTTTTCCTTGATCAGGGCTTCCATTTCCTTCCCACCTTCTCTAGGGAGATGGAGATCATGGATCATCTCTTTTTTTCTGTGGGGGAAAGATTTTAGTTCAGCTTGATGTTACTTTATTTTAACTCAAAAGGTGTATCAGCAAAGTCCTGTAGGGTGCCACGTTTCCCGTTGAGCTTTTAGTTTTTGCTCCTTTCCTGAAATTTACTCTTTAACAGACTTTCTCTGCTTGGAAAGCTATTGTGCCTTATTTCCTAATCTCTTCGTGGAGAGTAATCTAAAGCACAGTGATCTGGATTGCAGCATTCCCAGCCTCTTTTTTCCCTTGGAGGGAGCAAACACTGATGGAGCCACGTGGAGCCCCTTTGCTCACGAGAACTTCCCACACTGTGCGTCGAGTCTTTGTGCAATAGGAACTCTGGTTCTGTGTCTGGGGGGCCGTGTCCTGCTGCCAACACAGCCGAGCACGAGCTCTGCTTCAGGAGAATTCAGGTTCCTGGGGGGAAAAAAAGTATCCATATCCCTCCAGGTTGGCTCCAGTGGGTCTCGGGGTAGGAGGTCACCCATCACCCAGCAGCGTTGATGCTCCTTAGGCTCAGTCTCACCCCAAGGCTCAGTCTTCATCCAAGAAAATCGCTTGGAATCAGCCATTTGCAGTTTCCTGTCCTTTGGTGCCATTATTCCCAGCTGCTGTCCCCGTTTCCATGCCCAGGGCCACGTTGGCTCTGGGTGGTGAGGCATTGTAAAGTCATTCCAGTCTTAATTTGGTTCTGTCCAGAACAGGCTTTCACCCACCAGCACCCTCAGCCCTTCCCATTCCTTGGGTGCCCTTCTCCACGCTTGCTCTCTCTACAGCATCAGAAGGTGAAATACATAAAGGTGGTTTGTAATTAGGAAAACGATCTAATATTTCCTATTTATGAGATTAATTTTAACAGTTTCTTTTTGTTGAGGTTTGTTTTTTGTTTGATGCGAACACAACAGGAGTATACATATCATTGGGTTGGGTTGGAAGGGACCTTAAAGATCATCTCATTCCAACCCCCTGCCATGGGCAGGGACACCTCCCACTAGACCAGGTTGCTATCCCCTAAAAGGATCTTGGAGAAAGCTTGGGATATCCTACAGATGGAGCAGGTGGTGCCGGCTCGTAGTGTCCATATCATTGTGCCCCTGTTGTGTTTTCTAGAGCAATATTTTTTTTTTTTTTTAAGGGAAAAAAA
>JAWWEU010000050.1:6607216-6628583 GCA_035583155.1 Acropternis orthonyx | reverse complement strand
AAAAAGTATTTTATCTAAATGCCTAATAAATAATATTATTTAAATAGCTTTTAAAATAATTTAGGACTGAGAATAAGAAGCCTCAGTTGTGAGAGAAGAGACTTAAAGTATACAGAGAGAGAAAATACCCTGAGCCTCCTAGAGCCTCTACTGAGAATTTGCTGAAGACACAGAGCCCTGGTCAGAGCACATTGTGAGTGACTCACGAGTGTTCAGTCAAAATGAGAGACTGGTTTCCTGTGATGTTCATCTTTGTTGGCATATGTTTGACTTTCTGAAGTCAGAGCTGATTTCCTTCTCGTTCAAAATCGGTCAAAGGGGGAAAAAAAAAACAACAAAAAAAAGGCAAAAAGGAGAAAAATCCTAATTGACCTTGTGCAGCAGCAGCTTTTCCTGGGGTGAGCTCTGGAGAGCCACGTTGTGCTTCGGTCTGTGTCACGGAGTGGCGTGGTGGGTTTAGTTTCCTTGCAGTGTCCAGACGCGTTCAGACAGGCTTTCCCTGGCGAGGCAAGGCTGGTGGGCGAGGGGAGAGGCTGCAGGAGCCAGACTGCAACCCCAGGCAGGGGCGGGAGGTGCTGGGCCGGCCGCAGGGCACGGCACCCACTGCCCAGGGCTGGGGAGCGACTTTGCACTTTGCCTTTGGAGGGTGTCCCACCGAAACAACCACCCCGGTCAATCGCCAGGTTCTTTTTCCTTCTGGCGCAGCCCGAAAGAGAAAGAAACGGAGATTAAATAAGCCCTCGTGTCGCTGTTGGATAAGCTCTGCCAAACGGAAGGTTGTTCCTCTGGGAATACTCTCTATGCATTTCTGTGGTGGAAGGCATTTTCTCCCGTTCCTTGCTGGAAACGCTGCGAGAACGTCACACGTAGGAATTTGGATGTCGATCCCAAAGCAGGTGGAGGCTGGGGAGGGGGGGATGTTCTTTTTGTTCTTCTTCTTCTTTTTTTTTTTTTTTCAATTGTTTCCCTCATGTCCCTTTTCTTTTCTTTTTTTTTTAATTAAAAAAATTAACTCTTTGCATTTGTGCAATAACTACTTGCCATGAGAATGGGCAGACCTTGGAAATGCCCCGACTACTAACACAGCACAAGATGAACTCGAACAGAAAGTGGTGTACTTTTTCCTGAGAACTTTTTTTTTGTTTCTGTTTTGGTTTTTTTTTTTAATAATAAGCTCAGTTTTTACCCCAGTGTATTGTGGTGTCTTACATTTTTAGCAGTATTTTATATTTTTTCTGTAACGCACTAAGTCTTAGATGTTTTTAGAGCTTGTTTGTTATATTCACAATCACAGATTTTAAAAAAAAAGGAAAAAAAAAAAGATCCTCACAAAGACCCAATTGACCAAAAAAACAAAAAAAAGTGTCTTTTTTTTTTTTTTTTTTTTTGTACAAGTAGCTTTGAGAAGCCCACATTGTGTTGCTGTGACTCATCTTTTGTAACATTTTATTTCTTGGTATTTGTTTAAACATAAAAAGTAAGAGTTTATCTGGCTGGCAGTGCAGGGCAGCGCTCCCTCGTCAGCAGACGGCATTGTTTCTGTCTTTGTTTGGTTTAGCCATATAATGTTTGTTCTCAGCACTGTACAACGGTCCCTATATGATATGGAGAAGCAATATCACTGTATGAAACTCACACGATGTATTATTATTATTATTCACTAGCACCCTAGGTGTGATAATTGAAGTAAATATCTTTTATACAAACACAATTCCGCGTGGGTTTGTCTTTTATCGAGGTGAGACCTGAGTCCAAGCAGCAAACATTTACATTGTGGTTCTGGTTTGGTGATGTCCAAAGGGCTCAAGGGGATGGTTTGGTGGGATTTGTGTTTGGCCACGGGAGGAAAATTTTACTTTCTGTGTGTCATTCCTGTGGGGAATGTGTGTGTGTTCTCAATATCTTAAATATCCAAGTGTCAGATATCCAAACTGTATCCTTTGTTCAGTGAAATCCAAGTGGGATGCCGTCACTGGGAGAGGTGGGTACCCAGCTTCTTAAACAGAACATATGTGGTCTGGGTTTGAGGCTACAAAGGGGGATTGTTTGGAGCACTGTAACAATATATCAGCTGACTTGAAGAAATTAAATTCTATTATCTGAGGTCAGAAATGCTTTAGATTCAAAAGTGAAAACGTAAAAGAATATTCCCAGATACTTGGCTCGCTGTTTATTTTTACAGATTCTTTATAGGAAAAGAAATTCCTCATCCAGTGCCTTAGATGTTGTTCCTATAAATATTCTCAGTATTTACAGAGTCAGGAGTTTGAAGTTTGGTAAGGAACAGATCTTGCAACCCCTCAGTGGGATTATATTTTTGAAACCAGTGGCATGAATTGCTGGCTTGGCTGCTGTGGGTGTGAGGCAGAGCATGTGTGTGTGTGTGTCCTTACCCGTGTGTCCTTACCTGACACGCCTGTGCCTGGGCTTTGGTGACTTGAAGGTTGTTTTGGGGGCCCTCCAATGATTTTCATCGTCCCCTGCAGTGCATCCCTGACATATTTCTGCTCCCAGGCTGTAAACTCCTGTGTCCTGGAGATCAGAGGGTCAGGCTGGGCTTCCCCAACCATCCCTGGGGTCACCACCAGGCACCCCGGTGAGGGCGGCGCCTTCCTCAAGTCCTTGTTGGTGTCCAGTGTGTGTCTTTGCCATCTTTAGCTTCAATTAGTCCTGCAGCAGTGGGGGGATTCTCTTCAAAATGTATCAAAAATGCTATTTAGTGCATTCCTTTATTATAAATGTGTGTTTTCTGTTTTTGAAACGTCTGTGAGGGATTGTTCCACATGGTGGAAAGGTTCTAGACTTAACTCGTTTTTCTCCCCCCCCTTCTTTTTAACCATTGGTCAAACTGTTCATTGCTATAAATGGCGTTATCGTGTAGAATTTGACCCTAATTTTTTTTAAACTTGCCGCTAAACAGCTACACTTTCAACGCTATGACTGAGGCTGGTTAATTTTTGTATTTGTAACCTGCACTTTTCTTTAGGTGTCATTTTCTCCTAAGTATTTCTCTTTTAATGGAAGTGGTGAAGAAATTGTGTTCTTGCCAACAGAGGGCTTCAGAAAACATTATTTGATTACAGTAGAGCATTTTATTTTCTTTTTGCTCCAAGCTATGGGAAACTGATAAGAAAATTCAAACTGTTTCCTTGAACTCTTCCTAGTTACCCATGTAATTATCTTAGTACCCTTGGAAATAATCCCTTCCTCTATGAAATCTCGATCCTTACAGGGTGAATTTATTAAGCAGTACTGTGTTTCATTGCTGTGGGCTGTTTATTTTGGAGTGGCTGGGCCAGGAGGAAAGGGAAGGAGAAATCCTTCAAACCTTCCCTTCCCAGCAGGCCCTTAAAACGTGAAAAGAAAGGAGGGGAGGGAGAAGAAATTTTGCAGCACCTCCTGTGCCAGCAGCTGGCAGAGAAATCCAGAGAGCTGGGTGGTGACTGCTGTGGGGTAGGCACCCATTGAATCATGGAATGGTTTGGGTTGGAAGGGACATTTAAAGGTCATGAAGTCCAATCCCCTGCCATGGGCAGGGACACCTCCCACCAGCCCAGGTTGCTCCAAGCCTTGTCCAACCTGGCCTGGGACACTTCCACAGATGGGGCAGCCACAGCTTCTCTGGGCAACCTGTGCCAGGGCCTGCCCACCCTCGCCATAAAACAAAAAACTTCTTCCTTAGATCTCGTCTACATTGACCCTCTTTTTAGTTGAAAACCATCACCCCTGGTCCTACCACACTGCAGTTCAGTGGCTCCTTCTGCTCTTCCCCAAGGCCACTTTCCAAGGTGACCCTGAGGGCACTGACAAAAAGGGCTGCAGGGACTCAGAAGGATGTTGATGTGTCGGAATGAAGGAGTGTGGCAGCTGGGGCAGGAGGACTTTTCCCTGTGCTCCCAACCCTTTGTCACTTGGGCAGATGAAGTCTCAAGTGTTCTAAGGATGTCAGATATGATCTGCTTTCCACTGCCCCCCTTTCTCCTTGTCTTTTTGACAGCACATTAAGCTTAGACGGAGCAGAGTTGGTCTTGACTGGTGCCAGTCCCAGCCCTTGCTGTCTGACACTGCACATCTTCTGCACCCTCCCTGAAGGACATCACTGAAGTTGTTGATGTCTGTGCTTACAGTCTCTGTATCTGCAGGGAAACCTCATCGCTGCACTCCTGGAGCTTTTCCAGGGCTGATATCTGTGCCTAAAGACCTGGTAGATTGTGCTAGAACTTTCAGGCGTTTAGAGAGATCGTTATTCCTTTCTTCTCATCATCCCCTTGCTTTTTTTTGCCCTTTCAGAAAGCCTGCAGGTCTGATCACAGAATGATGTCATGGCAGGTACAGGTAAACTGGGACAGCCAATGGCTACCCATAAGTAACACTGCAGGCTAAAATGATTCCCAGTCTAACATAATCCAGGCATTTTGGCTGCTCAGGTGCTCTTAGAGCTGACTGACCTTTCCTTCATCCCTGGAGATTTCTAGTGAAGTTGCTTTAAAAATGTACTAAAAGCCCAGTTCTTGTGTGACTTCTGTAGTGTTGGTGGGATCTCGGGAGCACTTTATTTCCAATATCTTTAAATCACTCTTGGGAGATTCTTGGAAGAATGTACCCCCTAGGCTGGCAGGGATCTTTCATTGCCTTATGTGAGGTGAGATGCACCTCAGCTGGGCTTTTGCACTACAACCTGCTCTTTGGCCTTTACTCTGAAGAGATTTGCACCTCAGAGCCCAAGAGACTGGGCTCTGATGCCTTGTAGAAAGGAAATGTTCAATCATTCCCTGCCTCCTTGTCCTTTTTCTCAGCCAGCTGACAGCTCCCAGCAATGGTGGCCCCAAGGAAAAGGCTTTGCATAAAGTTAAGAGAGAGACTGAGTGACTCCCATGCACTCTGGGCAGAAATGCTGTCCCTCACCATGAAAAGGTCAAGACAGAACTAGAACCATTGGCCTGCACAACGCTGAGAGGCCTTTGACAACCTTCCTGTTGTAGAGGGAGTATTTTGGCTCAGATCTTTCTTCCTTGGCCATCTTCATAGACCAAAAAGAGGGCAGAGAAAATAATCTTGTGCATCCAGGATGGACTGCGGTGTATTGACCATGTCCCACTCACCCCTTCAGCTCCAAAGCGTGGGGTCAAGTCATCTCCCTTTGATTCTCCTGAACGGGGAGCAGGATTTTGGGCAATAATAGTCTTTTTCAGACTTCCTTAAAAGCTAAATCCCAAATGTTTCAAGAGCTTGAAACTGTGCCTTAGTTTGTGTATAAACCTTGGGATCTCTGGCATCAGGTGGAGCCGCAGGTAAGGCTTTGTTGGCTTGAAAAGGCTCCTGGACAGCGTTGCCAGGAAGTCTTGGCACTCATTTCTGCATGGGGAAGAACCGTGATTTCAACTTCCAAGTCACTGTCCACAGCAGCCCAGCCATGATCTGGAGTGGCCCACCATGGGGAAAGGTGAATGAGCTGGAAAAATCAAAGGGCCCATGGTAGACTCTGCTTCCTGCTGCTTCTTTTGGCTTCTGCTCCTCGTCCTGGCACTCTCAGACACCCGTGTTTGTGTTGAGTGAGCCTCCAGCTTTGAGCCATCATGCCAAGGTACTCTAAGGTTTAGTTATCTTGCCATCATCTTCCTTCCAGTCAATAGAATGCACTGAAAACCTTTGAAGCATTGGGTTTCAGTGCACTTCAGATGACTTTTCAAAGAAAGCTCCCAGCGTGCCACATCACTTCTCGGCTTGTTTTCTTATTTTCTTTACAGTTATGTAAATTTGAGGAGGCCAGACAGTAAGGGAGGGAGATTAAAAAGTCCCCACAAGGCAAATCAGGGTGTGAACTTGCAGAGCATCAGCTAATTTGCCATAACTGCCCATGTGTGTGCTCCTACCCTGATGCCTTCAGCAACAGCACTTACCTCTCATTTCCTTCGGGCTCAGAGGATATACATGAGCAGTTACTCTGGCCTCATGGATGTGTAGCAAGTTACAGCCCATCTCACCCCAAGGTGATTTATTCATCTGTCTGTATCCTCAGTAATCAAGCCACCATCTTATGGAAAGATTGCCTCTCATTTATTTATGTCTGGCCTTATAACTTCAAACTAAGTTGCTAGTATATCTTAATTTTCTCCATCTGTGAAAACAGATGCTGTTTATTTTGGATGATTTGCCAAGGGAGCCCAAATGCTGGGGCTTGTTACAGGAGTCAGAGTTGCTGTTGCTCCGTGGCAGCGCTGGGCTCGTGGTCTCACAGGCACTGCTGATGAGTCCCTGCCTCTGCCCGGCTCCCTGTTCCCCTCCAAGGTGCCCGCGGAGACTGGGGCTCCGGGACTCTTTTCCTCAATAACCTGCAGCTTTGGAGTGGTGCAGGACTGACAGGGCTGTCCACAGGGGAAGAAGTGTGAGGTTCATCTGAGTCTTTTATTCTCGGTTTAGGACCGCTTTGTTTCCTCTCTGTGTGAGGCACCTTCGTGTCTCACCACATGGCCTCAGACAGGTCCTTTATTTCCAGAGACAAGATCCCATGGCAGTGTCACCATGGCTCTGCTTCTCAGGCAGGGGGGTTGGAGGAACAGATGTCTTCTTTAGAGCATGTCCTTTGAGCAGAGACTCCTTCTAATCACTCAGTCTGGGGCAAGATATCACTGAATCCTCAAATGGTTTGGGTTGGAAGGGACCTTTAAAGGTCACCAAGTCCGTGGGCAGGGACACCTTCCACTGGACCAGGTTGCTCAGAGCCCTATCCAGACTGGCCTTGAGCACTTCCAGGGGTGGGAATAGTCCAGTCTCAGCTTCTCATTTTCTGTGTGTCAGACAAGGATAAATTGGACCTTCCTGTGCCTGCCAAGGTGGCACTGGAGCGTGGCACCAGCCAAGGTAGGTGGCTTCTGCCAGCGTGTCCTGCCCAGTGGCTGCACTTCATCACTTTTCTTCGTGAGGCAGTGGCAACGTCAGGCCCAGCTTCTCCATAACCTAAAAAGACAGAGTTTGAGGCTAAAGTTACATGCTTTAAAACCCAGTTTCCCTAGAGCTTCACCTTCACTTTGTCCCATTATCTTCTGCAGTACCTCTCCGTCCTCCGCAGCGTTTGAGGTATTTGCACATCTGAGGGGTCAGAGCAAAGGTTTTCCAGCACAGCAGCTCAGGGAAGACAAAGGCAGATTTCCTTTTGCTGGATCTCAATGCCCAGGCTGACCTGCCTTCCTGGGAGAGGCGTCCACCCGCTGCTGGAGGTGAAGAGTCGCTGGCAGAGAAGTGACGAGCCCACGGGTGGTCACGGCCCCTTTGAATAAAGAAAGTTATGATTAAAAAAAGCCCCACTGAAAACCAACTGTGAGGAGTGATACTGACAGAGAGATGAGAGAGAAGCTCTGTGGATTTGGTTGCTTGCAGTGTCAGACATGGTTCCAGCCTTTTCTGTTTTCCTGGATGGTTTGTAGAAGACTGGCCAAGGTCGAGTGAAACTTCAGGGAAGGAAGATTCCTTTAAAACTGGGTGATTTGTTCCTTTGGTGACCTCTTTTTCTTGGCTCAGTCCACGTAACTCAAAAGACAAAAGGATCATTTAGGAGAGAGACTCAGGAGATGGGATCCAGGGCTCAGGTCTTCTTCTGCAGGATGCCAAAGCTCAGCTCTGCAGAGGATTTTTGGGCAGGGTGGGAGGCAGGGAACACATCCTGCCCCAGGCACCCTCATGGTACAGCCTGGGCATGATGCTCAGCCCTGCCTTGTGCAGAATTGGGCCCCACAGCCCCTGTTTGGCCAGTAATAGTCTCCCAATTGCACTTTAATGCAATTAAAAAAGACAGCCAATTGAATTATTAACTGTAGGGAAGAGGTTTTCTTCTTCCAAAACTTGTTAATGCCAATATTTTGCATCAGGCCACCCATGTTTTGGAGCAGGCAGCGGTTCCCCATTCTTGGAGAAACACTGACCTCCAGTGGGATGTGCCTTTAGCACAACCACTCCTGCTCGATCCTGAGCCTTTTTTGGGGGGGCTATAAAATGTAAATATGGGGGTGGAGGGGTGAGGAAAGAAATCTGTGTGTTGTGTCCAAAGCGTGTGTCACCTTGCTTTCGCTGCAGGGAGCCCTGATCCGTCTGAATGACATGGATAGGACAAGGGGGAGTGGCTTTAAACTGAAAGAAATTTATCTAGTCTAGGTTTAGATGGGATATTATGAAGAAATTCCTCCCTGTGAGGGTGGGCAGGCCCTGGCACAGGGTGCCCAGAGAAGCTGTGGCTGCCCCATCCCTGGAAGTGTCCAAGGCCAGGTTGGACGGGGCTTGGAGCAACCTGGGCTGGTGGGAGGTGGCCATGGCAGGGGGTGGAATGAAAGGGGCTTTAAGGTCCCTTCCAATCCAAAATACTCTGTAGTTCTATGATATGAACACAGGAATTGTGTTTCATTAATGAAATTATTTAGATTGATCTTAAAGGTCTTATTCATGGACCAAACATTACCCCACCACTGCCACCACGATCCTCAGGAGCAACATCTACACCAAAAGGGGGGGAATTTGCACCAGCAAAGCCCCTGCTTCCTGGGAAAGCAGTGTTGGCTTTGGGCATCACTCTGTTCAAGCCTCCATCGCTGCTGCTCTCAGTCCAACCCCCCGGCCAGGGCATCCCACCCAGTGCAAGGCCCCCCCTCCGCAGCCAGTTTTGGGGTGCACAGAGCGACTCCCAGCCTGGCAGGACTGGGTGAGCTGGAATTGAGCTGCACCCACGTTGCACCCCTCACCTGAAGGCTTCAGAGAGGGGAGGAGCTCTGGGGGGCACCAGCCTGCCCTCTCTGCCTCCCACCCCCAGCAGCATGCCTTTGCATTTCTTGCTCCCTGGCTGTGGATAAACAAGGATTTCTTTTGCCTTCCAGCTGTCTGGAATTTAAAGGGAATAATTACGAAAGGAATTATCAGGGAGGGACTGGAACAGCTGGAACCTGAGCTTTCACCCACCTGGAAATCCATGCACAGAGGGACATATCCTGCGTCCCTGCGGTGGAGGTGCTGGCAGTGCAAAGTGCTGGCCCTGAACCTGGAGCTGAGCAGGTTTCTCAGCCAGGGAGAGGCCCAGACATTGCTGGCAGTGAGGGAGAAGGGTGAAACAAGTCCATTTCTGCTGCAGGACAATTTTGGGATGGATGTGCCAACGGAGCACGGAGCTTGCCCCGCAGTGCTGGTCCCGTGCCTCTCGCTGTAGCTGCTTTTTGGCCCCACCACATCTCTCTGTTGCTTCACAGTCTGGGCTGGGGTTACATGAGGGGAAGGAGAGGTTTTTGCTTTGCTCCTGGAGCATTCCAGCAGTGCCTGTTGTGGTTTAGGGTGTGGATTTTACTCTGGGGGGCAACTGGAAAGAGGCTTCCTTTGTAGGAAATTGGCTGAGTGGGGATGCTGGGGGCTGCACAGCCTGGCCTGGGGCAGGAGTAATCCCATCTGAGCCCCTCTTGGGAGATGTCCCCCACCCTGCTCCAGCCCCCCACAGTCACCATCATCCCCATGAGTGCCTGTCCCAGCGCCCACAGCCGGGGATGTGCTGCCCAGAGTCTCTTCCATCACGCCTTTCCTGTGCAGACCAGACCTGGGCATCCATCTGTGGGCATTATCCCTCTCCAGGTCGCCCCCCACTTCTGCCCAGCCAGGTACTCCTGAGGCCCCAAAAATACCTCTCTGATGCCTTTGAGGCAGCCATGTGGGTGCAGGCAGCTGCCTGCTCTCATTACCCCTGGCACTGGGACATGCACAGGGACTGTGCCCACCCTGGGGCATCACCTCTGCTCCTGAGCAGGGATTGTGCTGTGCCCCCAGAAATAAGGAGCGAACGGGGCTGCTGGCCATGAGTTGGCTCTGGTGGGAGTTTCTCAGCGTTTTGGTGTGTGCTTGGCACGGTGTGGGGTTTGGGCTGCCCCCTGTGACAGCCCCGGCTCTGTTTTCCAGTGCGCTGTGCAGAGCTGCAGATCAAGCTGAACGAGGCCGTGTCCACGCTGGCTGGACAAAAGGAGCTCGTGGCCAAGCTGGAGCAGGACCTCAGCACCATCCAAGCCCTGTCTGCTGTGCCTCGCCCGGATGCGGAGGTAACCCCGGCCCTGGCAGCGGGCAGGGACCCCTCCCAATGGCCCCAGAGGTTGGCTGTCACTCCCGGAGGGTCAGCAGCATGTCTGGAGGCTGTTTTACCTCCTTTTTTGAATTCCTTCTTATTTTTCCTCCTTTCTCTGTCTTCCTGGCAACTCACCCAGCAGAGGTTTGCATTGTGCCCTTGCAATGGGGTGGTGCTGGTGTGGGAGTGGGTGGTGGCAGTGGCATCCAGGAACCACCCAGCCCTTCTCCTTCCCAGGCAAAGGCTGGGATTTGAGGTTAAACCCCAGCCTCTCCATGTTGTCTCAGTCCTGATGCTTGCAGAGCATGTCACGGCTGCAGTGTTGGGGCAGTAGAAGGACCCAGGAGGGGTTTGCTTTGAGCAGGCACCTTTGGGAGGGTGGGAAATGCTTAATCCCTTCTGCTTGTGCCACCCAGGGTGCAGCCAGCGCCAGCCTGGAGACGATCCCTGAGCCCATCAAGGAGGCCACGGCGCTGTTTTACGGTGAGAGGAGGGTGCAGAGCTGGGGCTGTGCTGGGGGGGACACTCTGGTGCCACGGGCAGGGTGGTCACCTCTCCAGGGATGGCAGCATGAGGATGGTCCTGAGCCAGCACAGGCATCCCCCGCTCAGCGTGTCCTTCACTGGGACCAGTGATGGGTTTCCCGTGCTGGGCATGGTTTGTCCGTCCTCCAGCTGCTCCCGAGGTGGTGCTGCAGGAACATGCCAGGTCTGGCTCCGTGCTGAGCTGGTGAACCCAGGCTGAACCAAACACCCTGTGCTCTGCCTCCTGCTCTTCCTGCACCAAACCCCTCCAGAGCCAGCGAGTGAAACATTTCCTTTACATCAGCACCTGCACTGAGATCTGCAGGAGAAAATGACCCAAAAAAAAATAACAACTCTTGGCTGCTCTAGAAAAAAAACCAGAACACTTCCTTTCCTTTTTAGTTTTATTTTTTTATCTTTTTTATTTTTTTTGTGCGTGTGTTTTGGGTTTTGGGTTTTGGGTTTTTTTTGGGGGGGAGGGGCGGGTTGTTCTGGCTTTTTTGTTTTGTTTTGAAAGGTTTTGAAAACACCCGATAAACAATATCACAGCAACAGTCCCACCAAGCCAAACAACCTGCAGCCACCCATCCTGCTCTATGAATAGCTGCTCTGTGCAGCAGGGTTGAGTCACGGCCTTGGGGACATATTTCTCCTTGGCCATGGATGCCTCCCACTGCTGGGAAGGAAGAGCAGGGGGGATTGGCCACAGCCCCCCCAGGCACCCACAGAGCCCCATCATGGGGGGCAACCACGTGGGGCACCCACAAACTGGGCACAGCAAGCTGGTGATGGCTGAGGGGTCGGGGTAGGGGAGAGAAGAGTGTGGATGGAGGGGTTGGTTGTGGCTCTGGGGGGTTTTTTAGGGCTGCAACTGCTGCTGAAGCTACAGGAGAGAGTCTGCCAGGAATGGGGAGGGTTGCGGTCAGGGAAAGGCAGCCATGGGTTGCAATTGGTTTTCCTGTCCATTTTCAGGATAAATCCCTAAAAAAATTGAAAAAACCCCAATAAATGTTAGTCTGTGTTGCAATAACTGTGCACAGGAGTTTATCTGAGGGCCCCCAAGGTCCACAGTGTCAGAGGGAGGACCTTGAGCAAGCCCTGGGGCGGATGGTGGGCGTCTGCCAGGTCATCTCTCATGCCAAACCTTGTCCGCAGGTCACCCTCCATCCCCTGGCACCTCATTCCCTGAGGGGCAGGTGGACTCGCTCCTCTCCATCATCTCCAGCCAGAGGGAACGCTTCCGTGCCAGGAACCAGGAGCTGGAGGGGGTATGTCTGGTAGGGAGGGAGCTGTGGGGGCTGCAGGACCTCCCCCAGCACATCCGTGTTGCTCCAGCTCAAGGGCAGGTCCAAACCCCTGTGACTTTGCACGCTCTTGGCCACCTGGCACAGCATTTGGGGGTGCCATGGAAAAAGGATGGAGGGAATGCGGTTGGGGGTAAAAATCCAAACTGAAGTACAGCTCAAAATAACCTTCTCAAAGCTGTCAGGTTGGCTTTGCACCTCCCATGGGGGACAGGTCTCAACCCAAAGCCACCCAGAGCCACCTTGGCTGCCCTTTTTTGACCACAAAGGGTTGTGCTTCTTCACAGTTCAGGACTGGGAGCACCATCCTGCCACACCTGGGACAGTTTTGATTTGGGAGCAATTCCAATTCAAAGCCAGGGGATTTTAAATCCTGAGAAGGGACTGAACCCTGGCTGGATGCACCAAGTCACCCCAGCTCCTGCCTCCTGCCTGGTTAGATCCCGTTTTTCCCTCCTTGCTGCAGGAGAACCGGATGATGCAGCACACGGTGCACGCCCTGCAGAGCGAGCTGGACAACCTGAGAGCTGACAACATCAAGCTCTATGAGAAGATCAAGTTCCTGCAGAGCTACCCTGGCCGGGTCAGTGTCTGTCTGTCTGTCTGCCCATGCTCTGGCTGGGTTCATACATGTGGACTCAGACCACTGTCCCACAGGAGCAGCGGGAAAATTGCACAGGACACACGTGCACCCTGCATGAAAGTTGGAAAATAAGAGCTAATTAGGGTGGGAAAGGATGCAGTGCTCAGTACAGAGGAGCAGGGACCTGGCCTCTCTGCTGGGAAGGCAGTTTTGAACGGTGCTGAAGGGTGTCTGACATCTTCGAAGCCAAAAGCTCAAATTTCCTCCCTAAAAGAGCTGCTACAACCCCCTTTCATGCTCACTGCTGAAAATGTGATGCTCCAGCAGGCAAGCTGTGGATGGTTCTGGCTGACCTCCTGCAATAAATCCCTGCAGTGAGAGCCTGGAAAATCATCCTGTCCTACCTGTGCTCTTTCCCCAGCACCCTGAACTTCTTGTAGCCAGCAGAGAGGGCTGCTCCCTGAGCAGCCAGAAGTCAGACAGTCCCACAAGAGAAGAAATCAGCCCCAAATCATCCTAGTAACACCAGGAGGAGTCTGAGGAAGGGGAACAGAGTTTGCTGCAGCCTGCTCTGCTCATGCTATGGCCCTTGGGAAGCTCATCCCTGGAAATTGTGGGGGTTTTGCAGGCGGGTCAGGCTGCCAGGAAGCTTTCCATTGCAAGCAATTCCCCGGTTGGAGTCAGGCTGTCCTGACCTCAGGCTTTCCTTATAACTGCAAAAGTGCCACCAATGTGGGGGACACCAGTTCCCTGCCATCTCACTCCCTCTCTGCTTCCTTCCCATGCTGCCTGGACCAAGCCTGTTTTATTGACAGATATTTTAATTACCATTTGAGGATGGGAAACTCCCACAGCTGTGAAGGACCTTATTTGGTTCCTTTATTTATGTCTCAGTGATGACGCCTGGTCATCCCCTCTGACATTTTTTCCCGTTTCTCCTGTGGAATATCATATCCATGTTTATCCACTGCCACAAGGCAACCCCTGCATGCCATTGACATGAGCTAAAGAGCAAAACCCTCCGTGGCAGCAGCGCCGGGGGAGGGGGGGGGGGGGAATTGCATAATTCAGCCCCTAATCAGGCATGTGACACGTTAAAAATACTCGTCAAAGATCATTCAATAAGGCCAGGCCATGGCGAATTCATGGCCCCTAAATCGGGAGCTGCTCTCAGCACGGTGACCCGCGGGGTCGGATTGCGGTGTGTAAGGGCATATTTGCTAAAGGTTTACACAGCAGTGTAACAGCCAGCCGTGGCCGCTGGGCAGGACAGCCCACTGCACACAGGAGCAGGTCCAGAAAGGGCTCAGGGAACGCCTGGTAGGGCAGAGCAGCGGAGGGCACAGTGCTGCGGAGAGCGGTGGGTTAGCACCAGAGCCCTTGGGCAGGGGGGCAGAGCTGGCACCAGGCCGTGCCCGTGCCTGGGGGCAGCACGGGCCATTGCCAGGCTGGATTTGGGTAGGAAGGGTGTGGAGTCAGCAGTTCTGTTGGAGGCAGGAGGAGCAGGGATGTGCAGGCTGCATGAGCATCCTCAGGGCTTTCTGCTGCCGGGGCTGTCCCAGGAGAAGTATAAAATCCTGTCTGAACCCACCTAAATCTTTCACTTCTTTTCACTTCATTTTCATTGCCCTGTGCCCAGCTAATGGCAGCTCTGAGTTTAAAGAATGATTTCCTCCTTCTGAACCGCTCCCTCCTACCTGACCCAGTAGCAAAGGAATTGAGAGAGGAATTTGCACTAGTCCAAGTGGAGCTCTCTGGGGTGACAGAGATGGCAATTATTTCGCAGAAAGGGCAAAAAATAGGGAGACACAGAATAAATAGGGAGTCCCCATGGAAGAATCCCCTGATGTAACAACCTGATCTAGTGGAAGGTGTCCCTGCTAATGGCAGGGGAGTTGGAACTAGATGATCTTTAAGATCCCTTCCGACCCAAACCCTTCTACAATTTTATGAAGAAGGGACATTGTTCAATAGCTCCTGTTGTTCTTCTCCTTCTGAAGGGGACAGATGCTGTCATCCCCATGGCTCAGCTCTGGGCTATGCTGCTCCATCCTGTGGGGATCACTGCTCTCAGATAAGCAGCCCAGGGGACTGGGGGTGCTGTGTCTCCGTGCTTGGTGTTCACACACCATTCGCACCCCGGTGCCCACTGGTTCTCACCCTGCCTTTGCTCCCCCAGGGTGGCAGCAGGGATGACACGGAGCAGCGCTACTCCTCCCAGTATGAGGAACGTCTGGACCCCTTCTCCTCCTTCAGCAGGAAGGTATGAAAAACCCCTGGCACTCTCCCATCCGCTGTGGGATCATTGCCCAGCTGAAATCCAGGGATAGTGCTCTGAAAGAATAAAGCACACTAGAACCCTATCCACTTTAAAAAATAAAAACTCAAAGTCGTCGTGCCCAGATGATGTCCCCTGTAGCTGGGGGTGGGGGGCAAATAGGAGCATCTGGGTCACAGAGCTCCTTTCCTGGTTTGCAAACCCCAAATTTAGCCCTTTGAGCCCTCAAAAATCAGCTCCTTGTATGGTTTCTCTGCAGGAACGCCAGCGGAAGTACCTGAGCCTCAGTCCCTGGGATAAAGCCACACTGAGCATGGTGAGTGGGCTGCACTGCTGGGCACGAGTGGGAGGTGAGAGGTTTTTTAGCCCAGTGCTTGCACAGGGAATGGGGCTGCTGGGCTCGGCCCCAGGCAGGGGTGCAGATCCCATCCCTGCTGCCCCAGCCAGGGGTGCAAACCACACCAGGGCCATGCTGGGGCTCAGTTCAGGAGCAATCACTTCCCTCCCTTGTTGCCCGGAGCAGTGGTGGAGTCCCCATCCCTAAAGGGATTTAAAAGGTATGTAGATGTGGCACTTGGGGACATGGTTTAGTAGTGGCCTTGGCACTGCTAGGGGAAGAGTTGGACTCAATGATCTTGGATGTCTTTTCCAATCTACACGATTCTATGATTCTTATTCTATGATTCCAAGCACCTCTCCTCTGGTTTGTAGTGTGGCAAGGGGGGGCTCAGAGCTGCATCTCCAGCCAAAGGCTGACCAGGGGCAAAGCCTCTTTGCTCAGCTTGACCTTCCTCATAGGAAACTCCCCTGGAGAGCCCCAGCACTGCACCCAACTGGGGAACAGGAGTGTGAGGGGCTGCAGATGGTCCTGTGCTCCAGGGGAGATGCTCTGCCTCACACAGTACAGCATCCAAAGCACACAGTGGTTTCTTATTGCATTCTGCATAAAAACCTCTTCCCAAGGCCTGATCCTTCCTGCTCTGGTTCTTCTTTCCAAAAAAAGCATCAGGGTAAATACTGGAGAGCTGTGGTGCCTGCAGCAGCAGAGGGTCCTTGCCTGAGCTGCAGGGGATAGAAGAGCTGCTGCCGCCGCTGCAGGTTTGAGCTGCCATCTCTTAGGGATGAATGCTACTTTCTGAGCTAAAAATGTGGTTATTGAGGAAATCTGACTTATATTTGAATTTGTGACATTAGCAGCAGTCTCAGGAATGGGTTTTGGCTGAGTTAACCCCCAGCTATCCAGCATAACATGAGACTGCTGGTCTGCAGCAGCACCAGAATACAGAATTATCTTGTAATAAAGGCAGAGTTGTCATTTGCATAAAAACCAAGCAAATGCCAACATGAATATGGATAGTGTGGCGTGCCAGCACCACGGAGAATTAATGAAAGGCATTCACAAAAAAAACTGACTTAGGGGAGTTATTCCTTGGGAATATTTAAGAACATAATCTTGTTTGTTACAGCAGCCTCCGCCGTGGCCGTGAATAGCAAAGACGATTTCAGCCCAGAATGGGTTTGGTGGGAGATCTGTGGGTTTTAATGCCAGCTTTGGAAAGCCCGTGTGGCGGGTGGGGAATGTGCTTATGTCCATAATGAGTCCCTGGGTCTTACAGCAGGAATAAAGAGTGGCTGTGAGGGAAGGCAGGACCCATCCTGAGCGAGCTGCTCTTCCAGGCTGTGGCTGCTCCTGACTCTGGCTCTTTTGAAGGGGTGAACATGAAGGTTTTCCCGTTGGGACCCCAGTGTTGTGTGTCAAAGGGGCTCAGACATCACCAGGGTCTGGCTGTGGTTCTGTGGGCTCTCCAAAATGAGGGGCTGGAGGGCAAATCATCCCAACCCTGCAGGGTTCCAGCCCTGGGACAGCTTGGACAGCCCTGTGGGCTGGCACAGGACTGGCAAAGGTGGAGGGTAACTCCTTCAGACAGACCTTGCAGAGCCAGAGACAGGGAACACCGGGGATAGCTTCTGGGAATGCCAGCACAGCCTTGGTTCCACTGCCCTGCTGAGGAGGCAGTGAGGGGATGCTGCAAATCACAAGTTATTTGAGCTCATGAATTAAAAATGTGCAAGACTTAATTACTGCTGGGGTTTCTCTCTGGAGCAGTGCTGAGCCACAGGCAGGCACTGAGTCAGGGCTGGCACAGCAGGAGCAGGTAGAGCTGCTGGAGAAAGCTGAGGTAAAGCAACTTAAAATAACCCTCCAAGACAGTTTTCAGCAGGGGAAAGGCCACGGTTTGTAGCCCTGAATTCACCTCCATTTGGGCAATTTTGGGCTGACAGTGCAGGCACTTGTCCAGTCACGTTGAAGGAGCGTGACTGCTTGAAGGTGGCAAAGCACCCCACCTCACTGTGTTTGTGTAGGGTCTAGCAGAAACAGGGCCCCAGTCTTGGCCAGGGTCTCTCCAAACCTGTGCACAGGGAGAAGTGGTTTCCACTGATCCGTGTTAAAATGGGATTTTCTTTCCTGCCGTTCTGCAGGGGCGGCTCATCCTGTCCAACAAGACTGCTCGTACCATTGCCTTCTTCTACACCCTGTTGCTGCACTGCCTTGTCTTCCTGGTAAGTGTGGGGGCCACAGGAGGTGGACACCCCATTAAAACGTCTGCTGGCATCCCATCCAGGGGGAATTTGGGCTTTTTTAGGATGCTATGCCAAATGAGTGCATTGCAGCTGGGTGCATCAGTGGCTCCAGAGGCACGGTGCAGCCAGGTGTGTGGGCAGCACGACTCAGCAGGGACATGGACATGCCAATAAATACCCCCCTCGGCTTCAGAAGGCAGGAATCCCACCCTGGATGGGCACAGGCTTGCCCAGGGGCAGGAGATGGAGGCTGTCTGCATGTTCATGTTGTTCCTGGAAACTGCCATGGGACCGTGGTGCTGCCGTGCCCGGAGCTCACATGGGGTTTACCATATTCCCAGCCAAGTCCTCTTCTTGTTGGGAAGAAAAATTTTGGTTAGTTATTGTGACTCTAATACCATAAGCAATTTTAGGAATAAAATACATCCCCCCGGAGCCCCCACTGCCTGTTTCTAGACCATGTGCAATTCCACTTTCCTATAGCTGGGTCCATCCTTAAGCTCCCCCATGCTGCAGCTCAGTTCTGCTTGCTGCCTCTCCAGGGATGAGCTCTGGCTCTGTGTTGCTCTATGTGAGCTCTGGTTCTCCCCATGCTCCTCATGTGCCCTGTGGCTCTGTTTTTCCCTAGTTTTCAAATTTCCCCAACTGTACATTAGGGTCGAAAATAGAGAAGCAGAGGTTTGATAGGAATGGAGGTTTGAGCCAGCCCGAATCCCTTGGGAGTTTGTCATAGTACAAACTCCTCCTGTATCCTTATATCCTTGCACACATTCTGGGAGTTTATTTGTCATTTCTGGAAAAAAAACCAACCAAACAAATCATCAATAATTAAATGAGGAAACGAGATGAAAGACAAATAAGAACAATACTTCTGTCCTGATCTCAAAGTTATTTTGGGGAGGAAAGGAGCAAAGGAAATAAAAAGTTAAACATCATTAAACTTTAAAGCTCTAACCTAAAAAAGAAAAATAAATAAAAATGGAAAATTCATAAATATTACATGACTGGAATGATCTTACGTCATCTAGACACAAAAGGGCCTGAAATCCAGCACCCTGCACTGAATGGGCTGGGCACACACTATGTGTCCCATGGGGACTTTGATGAAACCACCTCCTCCATCCCCTGGTGGGAGCAACATCTTTGCCATTGATCCCAGGAGATTTTAATTAACCCTAATTTAAAGGCCTTCTGGTGGGTGTATCGCAAGTATTTCCCTGGTGGAAACAACAGCTTACAAATCCCCAAGGCTTCAATGAATCGGTCTGGGATGGGAGGGCTTCTCCCTCTTTCCAAACCCCACCACTGCCTCCTGCCTCCTCAGATTTGGAATGGAAAGCTGGTGGCATGAACAGAAAAGGGAGCCAAGCTGACAAGTGACCTTCCTTAAGCCTGTTCCAAAACACATCTCCGTCCATGTGCAGGCTCGAGCCTTATCCCAAACCCCCACAGCCACAGCAGCACTGCCCAGCAAAAATAACCCACTGGGAAAGGCCACTCTGGCCACCCTGAGGGCAACCCCTGAAACATACTGGGTTTGTCCACGCTGGTGATCATAGGATCATGGTTTGGGTTGGAAGGGACCTTAAAGATCAAGTTGAACCCCCTGCCATGGGCAAGGACACCTTCCACTAGCCCAGGTTGCTCCAAGCCCCATCCAAACTTGTCTTGAACACTTCCAGGGAAGGGGCAGCCACAGCTTCTCTTGGCAACCTGTGCCAGTGTTTAACCACCCTCACAGGGAAGAATTTCTTCCCATTATCCCATCTGAACCTGCTCTCTTTCCTTTTGAAACCATTCCCATTCATCCTGTTGCTCCATGCCCTTGTCAAGAGACTCTCTCCAGGACAGGCTGACAGGGATGGGCTGGCACAGCGCTGGCACAGGCTGCTGTGGGGATGGGCAGGGATGGCAGGTGAAAGCAGAGCTGATCACATTCCTTCCCTTGCAGGTGCTCTACAAAACAGCCTGGAGCGAGAGCGTGGGACGGGACTGCACCGCCTTCTGCGCTAAGAAGTGAGTGTGAGCACAGGCTGGGTCAGCCCAGCCCCGGGGTTTGGGTTTGGTGGGCAGAGCATAGCAGTTTGCAGCAGACTTTTTGGGCACCACTTGATTGACTTCACTCCTGGAAACAAGGGCAGTTAAATGGGCTTTAAACCCAACGAGAAAAACTGCATGACTGCGTTCAGTCAGGTGTTTTCCAAATGCCTTCCTGCGAGCAGTCCTTGCCCAGGAGGAATCCTGCTAAAGGTAAATGTGATCCTGGAGACCTGGGTCAGGTCCTGGAGAGCTCGGTCAGATCCATGCTGTGACTCCCTGTTCAGGTCCAGGCGCTGCTGCCCATGGCTGAGGAGAGGAGGGTGCTCATCACCACAGATACTGCTTGGCTTTGGAGCGGCTCCTGCTCGGCCACCAAAGCACTCTGGTCCTTGCTGCAGCTTAACGTGGCTCTGCCCTTCCCCCAGGTTTGCTGACCACCTCCACAAGTTCCACGAGAACGACATGGGTGACGTGTGACAGTGACAGCTGGACACGACCCCTCCGGCGCCGGCTCCGTTCCATCCTGCACCAGGATCTGTCCCTGTCCCCTGTCAGCTGCTTTACTATAGCTTTGATTTCTGCTTTGTAGGATGAAGGCAATGATCCCCCCTGCTTGGAAAATTTCCCCCTGGAAATCAAAAGCCTCAGCTAAGGGAGAGTTGTTTTGCAGTGTTTCCAGCACCCCCTGGAAGGGCTGCAGCACTTCCCACGCCCTCCTGAGAGCTCAGTCTTTACCAAAACACGTGGAAAATGCAAGAACAGAGGTACTCCTCTCAAATCCACATCTCCTTCCATCCGGTTTCAAGTCCAGTGCAACACTGGGTGGCCTAAATTTAACCAGAAATGGAGGGTAAAAGCAACCTCCTGAACTTGTATTTTCAGGTGTTGTACTATTTGACAATTCCCATTTTGCTCTGGCTTTGGGAATCTCCTGCCCACGGTGCTGGGCTCCAGCAGATGCTCTTCTTGAACTGGACCCCTGAGTCTGGGAATAGCTAGGACTCGTTAGGACTTACTGGGCATGAAGGGAGGTGCTGCTGGTCAGGACTGATCTCACAGGGGTGCTCCAGACTCTCCCTGCTGAGGTGTTTCTGACTCTTTTAGGAAACCACAAGTCAAATCAAGCAATTGCTGGTGGTGGGTTTGCCGGGTGATGAACGCTGGGCTGCTAATTTGGGTTGATTTGGGAAGACAGGGATGATAGGAGATGCTCCAATTAAATACAGCAGGTCCCAGCAAGCCCCATTCCTGCCTCGGCTCGCTGTGACCACATAGTGAGGGAAGGTATTAGCTTGTTAACGTGGTCCTCAATTAAAATTCCCCTCTGTAGACAGGAGAATAGCGTTGCTTCCAATTAATATTTCATTGCAGACTCAGATCTATTCCCAATCCCGTTGCTGGGAAGCCAGGGCCTCTAATGGAGCGTGCAGGCAGCAATAGGCTTCACATCTGCCACAGGCAGCCTGGGTTTATTTATAGGAGCTGTGGCCTGCGGCAAAATGTAAAATACTCATAAAGTGAAGGCAGGGATAAACCCTGAGGGACCAACCTGCACCTGTCCTGCTTGGCACGGGGTAAACCGAGCCCAAACGGAAGGGAAGCACCCCCAGATGGCAGCGAGGGGTGATGGGGTGATGCTGCCATAGCTGGAGGTCTCTTCATAAACTTACCAGCTTCAGATACGGGGGAGATGAGGTTTGGCTGTCTGAAATCAGTAGCTGGGAAATGTGATCCAGGGAAGGGTGGGCTGCTTGTTGAGGCTTTGTTGGGAAGGTTAAATTTGCTTTTTTTAGCAGCTGCATGTGGTGTCTTGGAATTGCAAAACTTCTGCAGCTATTCACACTTGTACTCTTCATAAACGACTTAAAATAGATGTCAAGTTCTGCGGGACAAGTGATAAAATAAACTTAGCCATGCATTGACTGGGTGGCTTTTGTGCTCTGCTTCTTTTTTTTTTTTTTTTTTTTTTTTTTT
>JAWWEU010000050.1:6556776-6607116 GCA_035583155.1 Acropternis orthonyx | reverse complement strand
TATATATATTTTTTTTTTTTTTTTTTTTTTTTTGAACTTTTGATATTAAACAACTGAGAAATGTCCTGCTTGAGTCCAAGGGCAGAGTGTGCAGCTAATTTTAGAAACGCATTACAGCCGCTAAAGGCAGTGATGTCTCACAGTGCCGGGAAGGGCAGGACCTCTGTCCCTGTGTGCTGGAGTTGATGTCCCAGCTGCTGTGAACATTGGCATCCCAGGGGCCTGGTGAAAGGCTGTGCTGAAGGAGGGACCATGGGAACTGAGCCCAGGCAGATCCAACCCCTGAGATGTTCTGTGTATCCATCCCCACACGGCTGTTGGCAAAGGCACTAAGGCTGAATGGTGTAAATTTGCCTCGCTAATTCTGGCAAAGGTGATCACCTCCTTCCTCGTTCTCCTTTCTCTTTGCTTTTCCAGCCCCAGGGAAAACCTAGCAGCCCCAGCCTGGCAGGGCTGGGCTGCTTTTAGGCTCTGTCATTGGGCTTTAGGTACAGCTTCCTTTGGCTGAGCCTGGCGGTGCGAGGGAGTCTGGGGAAGGTCAGGAGCCCTGTCCCCCCACCACGAGGGGCAAAGAGCAGAGGGCTGTGCCAGAGGTTTTGCAGCCCCCTGGGATATCTGGGTCTTACCAGTCCCCTGCAGCTGCTGGATTTCTCCCTCAGCCAGAGTTGTCACCTCCTTCCATCCAAAATAAAAATGACAAATTCACCGGTTTCTCCAAAAATCCCTCCTGGGGAAGGCAAGCGTTAGATCTGGGGTGTTGTTTTCTCTTGCAATCTCACTGTTTAGCAGCTTCCAGCAGCTCCTCCTGCCATTGCATGGACTTGGATGTCCCTCTCACCTCATCACCACCGGCTCATCCCGGCCCCGGTGACCTCCCGGCAGCTAAGGGATGTCCTGGTGTCCCGGGCAGCAAAAAACAGCCGCTCCCAGGAGCCCGGCTGTGGCTGCCAAACCTTCTGACCGGAGGCAGGGAAAGCCTGAGCTGGGGAGGGCTCTCGGGTCACTGCCCGGAGCCTCGGCCAAGTTTTCTGAGCTGCTTTCCAGAGATGTGCGGGAGGTGACGGGCTCGGGCAGCGCCGGACGGTGCAGGGCTCCGGGGCATCCCGGTCCCTCCCCGGGCAGAGCGGCGTGTCCCGCGACAGACAGGGAGATGCTCCGGTGAAACACGAAACAAAATCCTGCGGTTCTGGTTCCTGGGGAGATGCCCTGCATGTGAGGGGTGTCCTGGGGTGTCCAGGCACAGGGAGACGGCTCCTCCAGCCAAGCCTGGCATCACTGGCAATGCTGTGTCCAAACCCCTTTCCTCCAAAAAAAGAAGCAGTGAGTCAATCAAAGTGAGTATAAGCCCCAGTTTTGGGCAAGAGCTCTAACACAGTTCAGCCTGTGCAAGGTTTTCTGGGAGGACAAATACCCCTGTGCCCAGAGGGGAGCAGGAGCAGGGCTACTCTCACTGTGCTGGCAGGTGTGGGATTTGGGGTACAGCTGACTCCTCGTGCCCTGCCTGATCCACCACTGGTTTCTCAGGTGTCACTGGCTGTGCTGAGTTTTGGGGACACACTGCTTTCTCCTTACAGTCACCAACAGACCCACACATTCACACTCCTATAGACCCTCCCCCCTGAGCCCCTGCACCCCATTTTCAGCCAGGTTCAGAGGGCAGCCCCAAAACACCCCACAGCCTGTCCCTTTTCTAGAAGGCAGGAAAGGAAAATGGGAATGGATTTTTTTACTAATTTGATTTGAAACTCGCTTTTATCCCTGAGTGGCTCAAAAGAAAAAGATTTCAATGACCCCTTGCTCTCCCTTGCTGTTTTAAATTTAATTATGAGAAACAATTTTAATTAGTATCGACAGATATTCAGGAAAATAATTACGAGCAAACCTGTGTTTCTTATATCTATTTAACCTGCAAATCTCCCGGCCCGTCTCTGAGACCCAGGCCGAATTTCGGGGATTTATCCGGTAATACAAAGCTCCTGGGGAAGCTGGGCTGGCTAACGAGATAACAGGCTGCTCACATCTGGGTCACAAGTTCAGTTTTTGCTGCGGGCAGAGACAGGAGAGAAATCGCTGCCAGGATGTGGCCAATCTGTCGTGATCTTGGGCTGCAACTCTCACCCCATCGCCCACCCCCTCCGGGGCAGGGGTGTGGGGCGAGGAATTCAATCCCTCTCCAGCCCCATCCAGGCAGGGGATGCCAAAATGCCCCGGCAGCTCCAGGAGGAGCGGGGCGATGCCACACCGTGTGCGGGGCAAACCGCAGCAGCAATTATTGCAGTGCTATATTAAAAAAAAAACCCCACCCTATAATATGATTTTCTAAAGGTCTCCAGCCGGGCGCCTCGCGTCCCTCCGCTCCGGTTCCCGCTGGCAGCGGGTCCCGGGAGCCACTGACACACAGGCAGGCGACGTGTTTGCCCCCGTTCCGCAAATGGAAAAGGGAGATCGATGGGTCTGAGAGCGCTGCTGAAGGCGGCGGAGCCAGCGCCCGGCGCGCAGGATGCCAGCGAGACTCCCCGCCGGCAGGAAAGGCGCTTCCAAACACAAACACGGGCAGAGCCAGCCCTGGCAGGAACGCGCCGCCGAGGCAGGTTATTTCAAGTTCAGGGTGTACCCAGTAAACGTGGTGGATTAGCAGAGTGCGGGGCTGGGAGCTCGCAGGGTCAGCACACGGACACAGCCCGTATAGGGGAAAAAGGGGGTGAGATATAAGGGGCTTGGATTGCGGGGTAAACTCATGGACATGGTTCCTATGGGGGAAAAAAGGAGTTAATATATAAGGGGTTTGGGGATCAGGTGGCAGGAGCCTGATCAGGCAGGCCATAGGGATCGATCAGTATTTATTTTTGGAAGCGCAGCTCTCATTATCCACTGTAAGCAGGCAGGGAAATGGTGGTGGATCCCCACCATTGCGTGCCTCTAATTACAGCTGAACATCTGTCTCGAAGACATGCTTCAGTTCAGCTGGGAGATATGGCCACGCAGCAGGAATTATTGTCCAAGGGTGAACATCACAGCTTCGTGATCCATGAACAACCATCCCTCTCATTTCTTCCCTAAGAGATGGAGCACACAGGGCTGCTGGTTTTAGCTGAACTGTTTTAAGAAGGAGAGTAGGGTTTGCATGCTGGGAGCTCCCTTTGCCTGGGTGCATTTGCCATGGTGCTCTTCCCAGTGCTGGGACACCTGGTCCTGTGGGAGAGGTGACAGCAGCCAGTGGAGGGATGTGGGGGCACAGGGGAATGGCAGTGGGGTTATCCCAATGCCACAACCACATTTGTGGGGTGGCACCATGCCCTGCTGCAGCAGAGCTGGGGATCTTTGCCATGAGCTCTAATAACTTGGGAACCCCCTAACCCTGTTACCGGGGACCCCTGTCTTTAAGTGGGATTTCGGGATTTCCCATTTTCCAGCAGGCGAAGGCTCCTCCACGCTGGAAGGTGCTGGCTGGTAAAAACTGTTTTATTGCTTCCTGTTGTGTGAGACATCTGATGGCAAGCCGGGGCCGAAAGCTGGTGCAGCATATGGAGTGGCCCCCCCCGTCCTCCCCCTCTGCCTTATTTACAGAGTCTCCCTGGAGATGGGCCTCGCAGGCTTTTCCAGCTCGGAGAGGAACCGGAAAAATATTTACCTCTCTCCCCCCTCCCCAAAAGCCTGTTCTCATTAAGGCAGGAAATCCAAAATGAGGCACATAAGGTGGAAATGCTGTGCTGGCACAGCGGGCACCGGGGATGCCGCAGGGGCTGTGGGCAAGGACCCTCTCCAGGGGCTCCCTGTGGGGACAGCAGCCAGTGCCAGGGGCTCACCCGAAACCCAGACCTTCGTTTTGCAGTGGGAGGAGGCACGAGGAAATTTAGGCATCCCCCTGCTCCCCTGGGCAGCACCACAGCCCTGGAACAATCTCCTCTGATGTCTCCTCTTGGCCAGAATAACCATCCCCACTGGCAGCAGGGCCAAAAATAGCCACGGAGGGAGAGGGGGAAGAGGTGAACCCACACACCCCATGGGGGTTTGGCCACGATCCCCAGCTCTCCAAGGCAGGCAAGGCCAGGCTGGCAGCACGGGGGTCTCTGTGGGAGTTGAGCATCCTGCTGGGACCCTCTCTGGGAGGACAAGTGTCCCCCAGGCATCCTGGACACACACGGCAGGTCAGCGAGGGAGGCGATGCCAGGTGGGATTTATGTGACGTGGAGCTGTCCCAGGATGATGGGAGCCCCAAGCTAGCTGGGGGGTGCACCCCAGCAGCAATCCAGCTGCAGCATGGGGCTCTGGGGCACACCCTCAGCATGCTGGCCCCCACCCCAAATCCCTGCCCTGAACACCCAGGATCGGGAGCCTTTCGGGTGTCTGTCGCTATGGAAACCCCTTCTCACAGCGCTGGTCCAGGCTGAGCCTGCCAAAGCTGCTGTTCACGGGGGGGATGCTCAGGAAGGTGGTTCTGTAGGTTCCAGCTGCAGCAGGATCAGAGTCTCCTGGGGGAAGGAGTAGGGAATAGTAATTTTTCAGTAGTCTCTTGGTGTTTCTAGAGACTTGGGGCTGCCCTCACTGACCACCTTCCAGTGCCCTGGCCCAGAAAGGAGTTTTTTTCCAGGGCTTTTTCCCAGTTCCTTCAGCTTCCCTCCGCACACCAGACCCTGCAGGTTCACAGGGTTATGGAATTTCCAAGTTGCTGCTCTGGGCTGCGTGGCTTCACTTCAGGAACTCCTTCAGGGCACTTTGCCCACCTTGCTGCTCACACACACCTTGCCCCATCTCCCCACAGGCTGCTGAAAAGATGGAAGAAGCTTTCGAAGCTAAGGAAAGGTCGGGATTTTGGAGCTGCTAACATTTTTAAGAGCTGCTCTGAGTCCAGGCAGTGATGGTTTTGCCTTTAATATTTAATGTTTTTTACTGAACACACGTGCAAGCGAGCATTCAGAGCTGCTGCAGGAGAGCTGGGCACTGCAGGAACAACACCAGGGCCAGCCTGGCCCAGCAGCGTGGGGCTGTTTTAAAGCCAGGGTTGCCAGAAGGGCGTTTTCCAGTCTGTAGGAAAGGCAAAACCTAGGGAAACTGCAGTGAAAAAGCCGCTTGGACCAGTGGGAAACGCCAGGAAGTGGGAGCGGCACAGTTTCCCCCACGGTTTCCAGGTGCAAGGAGCTCTTGTTGCAGGAGTGTTTGTAAGTGAGAAAGGTGAAAGCCCTTTTGCTGTGCCTGAAAACTCTACAAGTTTGGCTTCCACTGGCTGGACACTGCAGCATGGCACAGAGGGACCTCTGGGATAATTAGGAGCCTGGAGCAGCAGCATCAAGGGAGCCCACGGCTGTGTGATGCCCAGGGAGAGCAAGGGGGAAGGATCCAACCCGGACAGACCCTGCAGGAGAGGATGTGGTCCTGTGGCCCTCAGGGTGAGCAGCTCCATCATCCTGTCTGTGGATAAGGAACGGCAAACTGGAGGTCCCAAGCTTGTCCTCAGGCAGAGACCATCAAATAGGTGCAGCTGCAGGAGGCAATTGAAGGGTGATGCTCCTGGAAAAGTCCCTGCTCAGGCCAACACAGCCATGGAAGGTGTGCAGGAAGGCTTTTAAAAAGCCTTTTCCTCCATGGTCTCTGAACAGGCCAAACAAAGCCTCTGACACCATTTCTCAAGCACAGCCCCAGCAGAGCATAACAGCACAAAGAAAGGGGATATTTAAGAGACAAGCCACAGGCATCTGATAACCTCTGACCTCTTCCAGCAGAAACAGGAGGTGGTTTGGAAGAAGAAGGCACAGAAGGTGCCAGTCCCCCTGGGAGAGACACAGACCTGGCCACCCCAGCAGGGCAGGCACAGCCGTGGGGAACAGAGCCCCGGGGTGAGAGGAAGCAGGAGCAAACACACTGGGGGTTTTGGGGGTTTTTTTCAGCTGTGTAGTGCCAGCTGTGAACACAGCACAAGGACTGGTGTGTGTGCCTTGCCCACACGGGGCTCTGCCCCTGCTCATAGCCCTTCCACGCTTGGCAAGCTCTCCACCTGTGCTCCACCAGCGGGCACCGAGGGGGGCTGGAGCACAAGAACAGCATCGCTTTTCATTTGCATCAGCAGGAGGAAGAAGAGCAGCAGCACCGCCAGCGCCAGGCTCCGGTGGCTTCCCCGCTGTGACCCGAGGGAGGGAGGGGTCCCTCATAGGTGGTGTTGTTGTGTTTCTGAATGCACCCGTCTCTCTTCAAAC
Organism: Acropternis orthonyx; assembly: GCA_035583155.1. Taxonomy (NCBI): domain Eukaryota; kingdom Metazoa; phylum Chordata; class Aves; order Passeriformes; family Rhinocryptidae; genus Acropternis; species Acropternis orthonyx. The sequence continues at coordinate 6,600,925 of JAWWEU010000050.1, read as the reverse complement.
GTGCTCCCTGGAGACACAGAGGGAGCACAAATAGATCCTGCTGGGGCGGGGCGGGGCGGGGCAGGGTGTCCCAAGGAGACATAAAGATTAGGCAGAATAAGACACTTTAAGACAGGAAATTTTGAATTATGTCTGCTGATACGGAGCTGGACACCCCGTTTTTGCTCCTAATTCTGCTCCCAGAACAGTAAGGGATGCAGAAGAATCGAGTCCTGAACCTCTTCTCCACCTGACAGTGTGATCAGGAGACTGCACTCCCTCCCCACTCATCAACCTCAAATACTACTCCTTTCCTCTGGGTCAGACACTGGAGAGGCCACTGACCACAACCCTGAACAGATGTTTGAAGCACAGAAGAGCCGCGATGTGGTGAGGGACAGGCTGTGTGCACACAAAAAGGATGTGGGATGAACTGTTGATGCTGAGAGCTGGCTGACCACTCTCTGGCATGGATCCTGTGCTCAGCTGGTGCTCTCCATCTCTATCCAAACTCCATCAGTTATCCTGCAGGAAGACAAGCATGGGGCTGGGTCCTGGTTTTGTATACCTTCCTGTTTGTATACCTTCCTGTTTGTATACCCGCCTGTTTGTATATTCCCCCTGTTTGTATATCTTCCTGTTTGTACATCCTCTACCAGGGAATTTCAGCTGGTCTGGCTTTGCTGTGGCCTGCAGTTGGGCTTATCCATCTTTGAGGTCATCCTGGGAGAGCATTGCTCAGCTTGGGGAAGGAAACACTCAGGTTGCAGAGGAAATTTTAGCCACAGTCTTTGTGTTGAAAGGAAAGGGCTTTGCTCCCTTTGCTCAGGTAAGTCCTGAGTCCCGGTGGGAGGAGGAAAAGGGAATTTGCACATCAAGGTCTTCCCATCAGTGAAGGCTCCTCCAGCTCCAGGCCGGCTGTCACTGCCTGTTCGCCTTCTCTAACATGCCAAAGGACATTTTAAAGCAATTTCTCCTGCACAAATAAATACAAACCCAAACTGCTATTTCTCCTGGTTCCTTCTCTTTTCCCCTTTCATCCCTGTGACATCTTCCTCCAGTAAATCCTTCCCTTACATCTCATTAGAGGCTGCTCCTGGACAATTTGCAGCTGTGACAGCCCGGGAGATGCCTGGGGCCTGTCTGCCTGGCTGACAGCTCACATACGCACCCGGATTCTGCTGTGCCTGTGCCACGGAACGGTTTCGTGGCTGGGCTGCCCCGGCCACGGCCGTCTCCTGACTTCCTTTCCAGGCTTTTCCTTAGATGCCGGTCAAACCCCTTCAGCCCCCACCGCTGCTTTCCTCCCCTTAACACGCTCCTCTCTCCCCGCCGTGGCTTTGCAAAGCCACAGCATTAGAATTTTGCAAGGAAACCAGCAGGATCATCACGGTCCTAAACCCCCGCCCCGCCTGCCTCCCGGCACAGGGCGAGCTTGGAGGCGATGAAATCAAACCGAACCGGCTGTGCCGGGATGCGCGGGTGGCGGAGGGCGCTGCCGGAGCTGGCACCGCTCGGATGCCGGATGCCTCCGGGCACAGGATTTCAAGGGCACATCGCGCTCCAGCCGTGCTCCTGCCAGCAGCCCTCCCCAGCACGGGCTGAGCCACTCGCTTGACTCCTTTTTTTTTTTTCCCCCTCCTTTTTTTTTAGGCAGCTAATAGCTCCGAGGGAGTCCCGGAGTAATGAGAATCGGCAGGAGCGAGCAGATATTAGGTTTATTCACCACCAGTTTTAAATCATTTAGCATAGCAGAAAGGCCGTGTTTCTACAAGCAATATGTTCTGCTTGGCTCGCGACGTGGTTCCCATTAAAAAGGGGCTGGTGGTGAATGGGAACAGGGGTGTCCTCTCTGCTCCGCCTCCGTGGGGACGGCACAGGGATGAGCGGGGCCAGAAACCGCGAACAGGGATCTGAACCGGAGGTCATTCCCATCCACAGGAGCTCCCACAGGCTGCAGATCGGGACTCCTGAAGAATTTTTGTCCCACCGAAGGCAGCCTGTGGCTTCGGTTTAAAAATAAAGCCTTAAAAAGGCAGTTCAGAGAGCTGGCCCGGGGATGCTCTTTGTGCAGCAGAACACGGTTCCTTGGGGATTGCTGAGAAAAGTTGCGGGAGAAGTTAAACTTTCACCCCAGCAATTATTGTAAATCTCTTTGGTCAAGGCCCAGACCTAAAATTAGCCCACGAGCTCTTTTAAAGGTTGGGATTTTTCCCTTGATTTTCCAAGTGACCAACCAGCAGCAGAGCAAACTGTGCCCTTCCACACTCAGAGCCCTGGGGTGTTTTTTAATTGCAGCCTCAGTGTTTGATGGAAGCAAAGCCAGCCTTTCCAGCCTTGTTTTACACATCCTGAAACAAGCAGCATCCCACGGAGGGAGGGCAGGAGAGAGCCTGTTATATACCAAAGCCTTTGCAATCACAAAGCATTTATCCTGGTTCGTGGAAGCAATCACAGCATCCCAGCCCTTCCCTGGGCTGCTGACATGTTTTGTGCTAGAGTGATGTTTAGTAAAAGCTGGGATGCTGGGCTTTCTGCTGCTTGTATGGGAGCAGCCAGATCCTCTCCCTGGCCTTTTCCCTCCGAGGATGGTCTGGATGGTCCAATGGCACAGGCTGGGCAGCTCCCAGCCCTGCTGCCAATCGATAGCAAGTGCAGTGAAACCCTTAATGAAATTCCAGCCTAAGAGACTATCGATTGTGTGTTTTCTTTAAAAATGTATATGAATGGGAGAGAGGCTTTTTGGAGCAGAGGCCAGGGAAAGGGGGGAGTGGAAACACATTGTCAGCCGCCGTGGGAGGTGGGTGATCCAGGGTCACCTGCAGTGAGCAGTGGGGATCCAGCCTCTCTGTGGCCATCAATTCATCCCCAGAAAACCCCTGGGAAGGGAATCAGAGAATTGTGGAAACATTTAATGGTTTGGAATGGAAGAGACCTTAAATATCATCTCACTTCAATCCCCCTGCCATGGGCAGGGATGCCCCCCACTAGATCAGTCTGCTCAAAGCCCAGTCCAGTGACCAGTCAGTAGCATGAGGGTGGGCATCCACCCAAAATCATCACAACACCATCCATGACAGAGAGAAGGCCATGTTCCAGTCATGCCTCCTTGGCAATGCTTTTGCAGCCCCTCCCTTGGCCCACGTTTCACACTGCTGCCAAAAGTACACCCTAACATAAAAGAGGTTTAGAAAGATGCTGCTTTGTGGGAAGAAAAAGTAAACGATGCACCACTGTGCACCAGCCCTACAGCCAACCTCCCTCCTTCCCACCTGCTCTGAGCACCCCCAAACCAGCCTATCCCCAAATCTCCCGATTTCACCTGGCAGGGTAAGGAGATGGCAAGGAAGCACGACAAATAAATAATAATAATGACAAAACCCCACCTTCCTCTTCCCCCCTTATATAACCAGCATTGTCTTAATCCTACAGGTGCTTTGCAGAAGTAAAAAGGATTTGTTCCTCCTGCAAGTCCTTTTTTTTTTTTTTTTTTTTTTTTTTTTTTTTTGGGTGACTCATCCTTATGCACCAATGGACATGCCATGGGGAGGCTGTGCAGGGTCTGGGTGGCAGCATGACCCCTCACTGCATGCCTTAAACCTCTCTGGGACTCAGCTCTCCTGTCTTTGGGTTCCATCTGTCCTGAATACCCTGGGGATTCAGGGGAAGGTGCTCAGAGATGAGCTCCCCAAAATCCATTAGCAGGATAGGACTGGCAGGTGCTGGGGCTGGACCCCAAACCTCGCCCCGAAGCCCACTTCAGTCACACTGTGCTGCCTTGTGGAGCCTGGGAATGTGAGGGTGCAGGGGGTCACCCCAAAACCCCTCTCCAGTGCAGCATAAGGATGAGTATTGGGCTGGGAGAAGGGGTGTGAAAAGGCTGCAGCCCCTTCTCAAGGCATGGGGGTGCCCTGCCAGGATTTGGGGGGCTTGGGGGTTTGGAGATCTGAGGATTTAAAGCACCCCCCGAGAATCTGGGGTGGCGCCCGAGGATTTCAGGTGTTCCTGGGGGAACTGGGTGCCCGTGTGAGAGGATTTAGAGCCTCATGAAAGATTTGGGGCTCCCCTTGGGGTTTGAGGCACCACCCGAGGACTTGGGGTGTCTCCGGGGGAGTCTGGGGTGCCCGTCCGAGGATTTGGGGCACCACCCGAGGATCTGGGGAGGCATCCGAGCATTCAGGGGTGCCGCTGACACTCGGGGCGCCCCCCTGGCACACCCCGGCCCGGCGGGGACGGGTGCCCACCCTGCCGGGTGCCCCCGCCGGGGGTCCCCGTGCCCGTTCCCAGCCGGGGGCGGCGGCGGGGCCGGGCGGGGCCCTTTAAGGCGGCGGGGGCGGTGCGGGGGGCGGCGCTGCCGGCGGGGCGGGGGGCGGCCGGGCCGGGCACAGCCGAGCCGAGCCGAGCTAAGCCAAGCCGAGCCGAGCCGAGCCGAGCCTAGCCGAGCTGGAGCAGCGAGCGGTGCCGGGTGAGCGCATCCTCCGGCACCGGCACCGGCACCGGCACCGGGGGGGCCGGGGGCGGAGGGGCGGAGGTGGGGGGGAGGGCTCTTGTTTTCCCGGTTTTTCCCCCCGCCCCCGTTCAGGAGCGGACCCCCCCCCCATCCGGGGGAGGGTCCCGCCTCCCCTCCCCTCGCCACTGCGGCGCGGTGGAGCCGGGAGGGTCTCCCAGCCGCCCCCTGCGCTCGCCGCCGCCGGGCGGGGGGCTGCCGCCGCCCCCCACCCCATGCCCCCCCCATCCCGGTGAGCATGGGGCCCGGCGGGGGTGGGAGGGAGGGAAGGAAGGAAGGGGGGCGGTGATGGGGCGGATTCGGCGGTGCCCGGCACCGGGGGGCTGCCCCGAGGGGTTGGGCTCGCCGGGGATGAGGCTGTGCCCCAGGGATGGGGGACCGCACCGAGGGGATGGGCTCCCCCGGCCAAGGGAGCTGCCCCCGGGGGGATGAGGGGCAGCCCTGGGGGGCACAAGGCAGCGCGCAGCACCCCGGCATGGATGCTCCGGGGTTTTCGATCATTATTGTCTGGCTGGGTTTGCGTGGGGGGGGTCCCCACCTGGTGCCCCCCGAGGACAGAGCAGCCCCGGACCCCCGGGCAGGCGGTGCCTCCCGTCCCCGAGGGGCCCCGGGGACCCCCGTACGGCTCCAGAGCTTCCTCCAGCCCTGCTGAGGTTGGGCAGCACCACGGGAAGGCCCTTGAGAAGCAGAGGGACTTTCTCCCTGGCCTTTCTGCAGATTTCTGGGTTTGGGGAAGTCGGGCTGTAGCCCAACAGGACTGTGGCTCGGGGGTGAGATGTGCATGGGGATACTGGTTTCACTCCAGGGCCTGACAGCCTAAACCTTTGCCTTCCAGGTCCCTCCGAATCGATCTGATCCCTCAATCTGGCCCCTCATTCCAGTGAGGAATTTGATGAGTTGAAGTCATGCATTTGACCAGGGAGAACCACACCACTGGCACTTTGGGGACCCTGTGAATTGGAACGGGAGAGGAGGTAAAACAGCTCTGTCCACCCAGCACCCTGCCCAAAATCCCCAGGAGGCCCTACTGATGTGTCTTTGAGTGGATGAGGAGCAGCTGAGGGAGCTGGGTGGGCTCAGCCTGGAGAACAGGAGGTTCAGGGGGGACCTTCTCGCCCACAGGAGAGTGGCAGCAGGTGGAAGTTGGTCTCTTCTCCCAGGTAACAAGTAAGGAAATGGCCTGAAGTTGTGCCAGGGGAAGTTTAGATTGGATATTAGGGGAAATGCTTTCACTGATAGAGTTGTCAGACACTGAACAGGCTGTCCAGGGCAGTGGTGGAACCACCATCGCTGGAGGGATTTAAGAGACATGTAGATGTGCCACTTGGGGACATGATTTAGTGGAGGCCTTGGCAGTGCTGGGGGAACGGTTGGACTCGATGATCTTGATGTCTTTTCCAACCTAAACAATTCTATGATTACTCAGAACTCCCCTCCACGGGGATTTTTAGAAAGGCATCTGCGTCTTTCTAAATAGGGATCATGCTCCTAAACCCCATCAGCTCTCCCAAAATGCTCAGCTCCCTTTCCCCGAAGCCCTTGGCTGTCATGTTTGTACATACAGGTGGGTGTGTGTTGCCAGGAGGTCTGCTTAGATGGGATAGCAAGTGCTCTTGGACCTTCCCTCTGTGTCCTTCAGAGATGTTTCTCAGTGTCTCACCATCACTGTGATGCTGCAGTGTAGCCCAGGGCCACCACTGAATAACTGATATCTAAAAAAGTTGGATAATTCTCATGGAGATGCTCCAGCCTGTTGACATGCGCCTGGGAAGGGTGTGGGGTTGCCTGCCAGTGCCCAGTGTCTTACCCAGCACAAGGTGCCATCGAGGGGGATGAGTCAGCCCTGGAGGCTGCAGGATGGAGCTTCCCTGTCCTGCTCTGGGGTTAAAATCACCACATTCCTCAAGTGTGAGACCCTCAGTTGGCTCAGGGCTGCAGTGGCTGCTTGATCTCTTTTGGCTGTTCTCCTGGGCCATCAGGTCTGTCCCCTCTTCTCTTGGACTGAGAGCACGTCTCACGCACCCTCATGGCAGTGTGGTCTGGTCCAGCTTCCTCTTGTCCTTCCTCCTTGGAGGGAAATCACTTGTCTCTTCAAGATGAGGATGTTGCTGGCTAATGCCTTTCCTCTTCCTCCTCCTCCTCTTCTTCTTCCCAGAAACCAGATGATGGTTGCACATCTGCTGGTCCTGCTGACTCAGGCAGGCTGGGGTGCCCCGGGGCAGTGCTTCCAGCCCTGGCAGCGCTGCCCTCCTGGCACACCCACCTCTGGGTGCCCTCGCTTGACCTCAGCCACTCTCCCTGCCCGGGGATGCCAGTGAGGTGGTGGGATCAGGGCTGGAGACTTGTGCCTGGCTCAGTGCTCCATGGAGCCCGTGGAGGCTGGCAAAGGGAACCTGGGGACCCTGCCACGGCGTGGGGGCACGTGGTGTGCTCGCAGGAATTACAGACTTGAATCCCAGCTGGATCCGTTGCAGCGGAGAGGAGAAGAGATCATTCCTAAAGGAAAAACTGCACCCCATACCTGATTTTTGCTAAAGGGAAAGCCAGAAGAGCATGGAAAATCTGCCTGCTTGGGGAGTGCCTGTGCTGTTGGGTGCAAGGTCTGGGTTTGGGATGAGGCTCAACTCAAACAGGTGTGTTCTGTGCTTTGGAAGCGGGGAGACAAGAGAGGGACCCAGTGTGCATCCACTTCCAGGGTCCCATCAGGAAGATGGGAGCAGGTCTGTGCCCTGCTCCACTGGATCCTGGCAGCATTTGGCACCCAAGACCCTGGGGCAGGAGATGGGCTGCGATGGCACCACAGAACCCTGGGAAATGGGGTGGTGGAGAAGTTGGACACAGCCCATAAATCCCTCTGGCGTGGTTGTGGCCATGCTGAGTGCGAAGCTCTGCCTGCCCAGGAGCATCCCTGCACAGCAAAAGGAAAAGGGATATTTGAGGTTGGATCTCCAGCCAGGGTTGGCAGCAGTAACAGGGTGTTTTGGCATCATCTAGTTGAGGGGGGGGAGGGTTCAAAGCCCACTGGAATTTTTATTTTGCTTAATACACCACTTAAGCAATTAGCAGTGATTGTAGCAGTCCTGGGTGAGGCGCTGGGTAGAATTGAATTTCCCAAGCTCAGATACCATTAGGCAGCAGTTTAAGGCTGTTTGCAGGCGGGTATGAGACAGTGATGCGTGTGGGGAATTAGATCTGCAATGTAAAAAAAACATAATAAGAAAATTTCCTACACAGAACCGTGTAACTTTATCTCATGTTTATTATGTGCCGTAATTGAAAAACAGTCTTAAGGGGTTCTCTACCCTAACAATGTGGGATCCCCAGCGATGCCTGTGCTATATCCATCAGGATGTGCTTTCCTGGGCATCCTGCACCACTGACTCACACAGCTCTCTCCCCAAAAACACCCAAGGAGCCTCCCCATGGCATAACACCAAGAGGAATCTCTTTAAAGAGCTTGCAGTTGCTTTGAGAAGTGCAGTTGCGTTGATGTTGTGGGGCTTTTCCTTTAAATCCCCTGAGTTTCAGGTACGTCCAGTGGTGGGGAGTGAGCAGATAAATCTCCTGTTGTTTGGCATTTCTGAGTCCAGGAAGGGTCTGCCCCTGGGTACCAGGTCAGTGGTTAATATATAACAGGGGTGCAGGACACTGTGCACCCACAGCAGAGCAGCCTGAAGGTGGATGGATGTGCAAATAATTTTCCAGGGATGGGAAGGCGAGAGGAGAAGGAGGGTTTTGTTGTGGGCTGAGGAGCGGAAGGAAATCGAGGCTTAGCGAGGGAAATGTGAGATTGCTTGGTTGGGGACAGGGCTTCGGCCACTCCTTGGGGGAGGCTCTGCTATTGTGGTGGTTAAAAATAGACTTTGGACTGGTTAGTTCTCTGTGGGAAGCTCTCTGGCCAGAGATAAGCACGTGAAGTGCCATCCAAGTGAGGGGGAATGGACAACAGCCTCTGAGCTCCTTTACCTGAGGCTCTATTTTTTTTAAATTATTTTTTTTAGTATCTTTGGGGCATTGAGGGGGTGTCTTTGCTTTGCTTTATTCCCAGACATAGCTGCCTCCAAGCCCCAGGCTGCCTCCATGATGCCCAGCTGTACCAAAGCTTTGCTCAGCATCGTGTCACTGCACCCTGGGGACCCCCTCCCTGTCCCTCAGGTCCCACACCGGTGTACCCAGGGGGCTGAGTGCCTTGGGTGATGCTCCAGCCCGTGCAGGGGCTGGCAGTGTGGTTCCCTGCAAGTTGGATGGAATTACTCAGGGAAGAGATTATCTAAGATCCAATGGATCTTACCTATTAACTTATCTTTTTTTTCCAGCAGCTGTCAGCATGGGAGGTATAATGGGGATGGTGCGGGGGGGGTGTGATATTTTGGAGGGGAGGGATAGGAACAACCCTGTGATATGATCAGAATAGTGGGAAATGGACAAAAGCTCAGGTTTTACTGGAGGACTGTCATGGGTCCCTTTGCTTATTGGCAGGAGTGTTGGTTCCTGTGGGGCTGACATGGGGATTCAGAACTGGGGGATATCACACAGAGCTGTGGGGAGACCACCATATGGGCACTAGCAGGAAAAGGGGTCATTTCTTGCCTGTTTTATCTTTGGAAGATTTGTCCCTTCAGCACTTGTGCCCCAAAACCCTGTCCTGGCCATCCAGCACTGCTGGGTGCTTTGGGGCATCTGTTTTGAGAGGTGGTTTGGCTAATGCTGCAGCCAGAGGGATCCCTCACTGGGCAGCAGAAGACCACCCAAGAAACCTTTTCACTCCAGAAAAGTGTTTTCTAGGCTGCAAGTGACAGGTGGACCCTGAGGTGCATCTGGACAGGGAGTCAAAGCATGCACTTAGTAAGGGATTGGTTCAAGGCAGGTGGTTTGACCGTAAAATTTGAGGCTGAAATGCTGTTTGATTAATATTTCAGTGGGATGGACAGTAAATGAGAGGAACAAAGATTGTTTCCGTTTCTGTCTGATTCAGGCAGCCAGTCTGATTTAAGATCAAAACCTGGAGCAATGAGGAGTATGGAGAAAAATCTGCTTCTCCCACTCTGGGGCTGTGGTGGGGATGGCCAGGGGTCTGGGGGGATGTGAAACACACCAGGGCAGGTAACTTCTGCTTTTGTTGCCCTGCGGATTTCTCTTCCTCAGCTCAACCTCTGCGGGCAATTAAAGCTGTGATGGGTCTTGAGGGGCTGGGAGGGGTCCTCCAGGTGGCTAGGAGGAGGTTGCTTGGTCTTTGCATGGTTCAGGTCTGCTGTGGAATGGGGGCGGGGACACCACCTCTGTGACCGACCCATCCCTCATCCCGCTGTGCTCGCACAGTGAGAGAAGGGATGATGCCCTTGCGTCCCTCGTGCCATCGGCTCTGTGTGATGCCCTAAGGGCAGTCCCCATCCCGGTGTTAGCTGTTTTCCCGTGTGCCCGGGGCAGGCAGTGTCAGGGAGCAGCGCAGGCAGGCTCCAGGCTCCCTCCGGAGCTGCCAGAGGGGCTGCCTTCCCTGCCGGGATCACCTCGCTCCCGCTGCCGAGGGGGGAGGGCTGGGAGGTATCGCCTTGCTCTCCGACCTGCTCGTGACTCGGGGATCTCCTCTGGCATGGCACGCTTAGGTCAGGCGCTTTTCTTGGGGGAGCAGGTGCCTGGGTTTCCTCATGTCATTCCCCAGGGATCAGGATCACCAGCTGGGGCTTTGAGTGGCATCGATCTTGCTGGAAACCGATCTTGCTGGAAGCCAAGCAGCTTTCTGCACCAGGGCAGCCGGGACTGGGCTGGGGATCACCTTCCCCAGGAGCCAGGGCTTTGCTGCACACCCTCCCATGCAGGTTTTTCCTTCCCCTCCTTCCCTTCCCTGGCCTTGCCCCGGGAGCTCTTCCACACAGCTGGAGGGATGCAGGCAGGGATGGAGGGATTCAGGTTTGCCACCCACAGCCTCCACCAGGCCGTATTTTTGCCCACTGAGGATCACTTTGTCCCAGCCTGGCTGCGCTGGCCGGAAGGGAAACATCTCTTTATTAGGGTTGTTTCCTTAAATAAAGCCATCAGAGCCAGTGCAGGGCTGGCTGTGCTGCCCATCCCGTGACCGGTGTTACGCATTCGGGTTATTAACACCTCATTAGATGTTGGTTCCTCCCCACGTCCCTGGTTCAGCAAATCCCAGTGGCTTTGTTGTTGCTCCCTGACTCCTGCTTCACCGGGGAGTTGTTTTTTTTTTATGGTCTCCTGCACTTCTGCTGACAGTTTCATTTCTTCTTGAGGTCAGTAGCTTTACTTCGACTTTCAGATCATTCTACATGCACCACCCAGAGCAGGGGATGCTTCAGCGCACCTTGTTGGCAGAGACTGTCCTAACGTCACTGCTAGGACCTGGCTCTCACCTGCCATCCCAGCCTGGGTTTCCACTTAGCCAATCCCCAGAAATTGCTTATTTTCTCCTTCCTTTTTTAAACCTTTACTCACTTTCCCAAGTGACAGCGACAGCAGACACAGCACTGCCCTGGGAGGAGTGTGGGGACTCTTGCATGTGGGTTAGGAGCCCATCGCCAGCCTGATGCCGTGGTTGCCACTCCATGGCTTCCCTGCGACAACAAAACACCTCATTTTATATATTCGTGTGTTTCGTGCCGCCCAGGCTAGTGACTCGAGGCCATGGCCCCTGAGCCACTTCTGGAGTGGGCTGATGGCACCCCTGAGGGGATCTGGCTCCTTAGAAAAGTGCCCAGAGCATGCTTCAGCCTTTGGTAAGCTGGGCTGGCAGCGGGTGGCCCTTCCCCTCCAAAAAGCAATCGCAGATTTGCTGCTTATTTTCATCTTGAGCTTATTTTCGTCTCCGCTTCCACCGCTCTGCCCGGGGATGCTGCTGTCTGTGGCATGATAAGTTATTTCAAGAAGTGGGGCAGAGCTGTTGGTATGGAGGGGAGTGAAGGCACCCAGATTAAAGGTAAATCTGCACAGATAATTGGGAGCTCTGCTTCCCGCAGAAATCAGGTGAACGGTGAATCAGGGGCGGGGATGGCTCAGTGGCCCCGGGGGGCTGCCCTCAGCCACCCCACCCGCTCCCAGCCTCTGCTGCTGGGTCCTGGCTGGGGGGGGCTCGTGGACCAGCTCCGGGCAGCGGGGGTTGGATATGTGGCACGGAGTTGTTAATCCCCGCCTCCTCAGACCTGCCAGATGTCTCTCCTCTAGGCTTCATTTTTATAAATTGGCCTTTTAAAGTCTGTCATCCCCATGCAGATGAAAGGAAGATGCTGTGATGCTTCTGCGTGCACCTCTCCCAGCCTGAGTCTGGCTGCAGTGCCTTTTTGTTTGGGGCTTTATCTTTTTTCCGAAGTGCCCTTTTTTTTTCCCCTTCTTCTTTTTTTAATCTTAACCTCTCAGAGTCTGTTGCATCTTGCCTTGCCATCCCTTGATTTTGGGCAGGCAGGCCCTGATCTGAGCACCTCCTGGGGAGAGGGATGGGGAGAAGTGTTCTCACCCCGCCTGTGGGGGTAAACCAGCAAAGCCCCGGGGCTCAACACCCAGGGCAGATGCAATTAAACCCATCACTATGGGGCTTTCTCTCCCCCTCCCAAGAAACCCCTTTCTCCTTTTTTCCCCCTGTACCCCTTCCCTCTCTCTTGCTCTTGCCGTGACTGCTTGGATTGGCAGCAGGAGACTCCTTTTCATCTGCCTTTTCTCCCTAAGCTCAAGTACTCCTGGCCCGTGGCTTGGTGCCAGGGCAGCTCCTGGGGCCGTGGCAGAGCTGGGGCTGTGAATTTTCAATTCAAAGGGCAGTAACTGCTGCCACAAGCCTGAGTCTTTAAATCTTCTGCTTGGTGATGGATGAATAATTAGGAATTTCATTTGCTGGGCGGGTAACAAACAGCTTTGCATTTTCTGTTGCTTTCCTGGTGTCTGTTGGGGAAGTTCAGACTATGCTCCTAAACTGCAGGGATGGGTTTTTTCCCAGCTGGCATGGCTCCCTGCTCAGGTCTCCAGGAAAGCCCTGTGATGCTGGGGAGAGCCTGCCAGGGATTTCTGCAGGGGCTGGAGCTCTACTGGAGGCTTGTGATGGTATCGTGGGGTGTGAGGGGCCAGTGCAGGTCCCCGGTGGCCATGTGTGTGCTCTGTCCTCACTGCCTCAGAGCAGCATCCCTGTCTGAAAGGTGGGAAGATGCCACCATTGTGTTTCTATTGAGATTTTTGTTGCCTGTGTGGGTTTCTCCCTGTTTGAGGGGGTTGAGAGCCACTTCCTGGGATGGAGGTGCTCCTGGAGTGCTCAGATGTTTGGTGCTGGTGGGCAGTGCCTCATCTCTGTAGGGGTGTGCTGGGGAAACGGCAACCAGTTCCTGGCCACAGCTGCTGCTCTGTATCACAGCCTTTGGGGCTTGGTCCTCCTGTCCGTGGCTGGTGACTGACATGGTTGGGGTCTGGAGGACGAGGAGTGGGTTATCTCAGTCCCCAGTGCCTGCTCTGATCCCGTGGCTTGTGCAGTTCATCTGAGCAGTAATTAATTATTGGCCATGTAAGCTGCTGGCGGGGTACTGCGCGTGATTTATTAGCAGGAGTAATCCCTCGCCAGCAAAAGAGCTGCTCTGTGAATGGAGAACAGCAAAATCCAGGGAAAGAGCTGCTCTGTGATGAACGGAGAACAGCAAAACCCGGGGGCACTGTCCTGTCCTTCCAGAACTGGATCCCCCAGGCACAGTCCCTGCCTGGAGCATGGCAGCTGCAGGCACCCCTGGGCTCTGTATTTGAGCCAGCTGAGGTGGATTTGCTGCCCTCAGGGGGAAGGAGGGGTGTCTGGACACATGGACCTCGTGTCTGGGGACATGGGCTGAGCCATGCTCCACTTGCTCACTGGTCCAGGCTCACCATCACCAGTAGAACACAAACAGATTTTTAAGGTGCAATCACTACTGGGGTCTCCCTGGGGAGGCCATTCACACTGCCCAAAGCCAGGTGGATATTTGGGAAGTGCAGCATAAGCACCAAGCCAGACTGCACACATGCCCTGCCAGTCCCATGGCTGCTGGGAGAGGGACCAGTGTGGAGATGGGGCAAAATGGTGCTTCTCCCATGGGCACGTGGGTTTGGTCTGCAGCTCCCATTAACCTTTGGTGTGCTCCTTGGTCTGGCTTTTGTTTTCTTTTCCCCCTGTACCCTACATACATTGTTCTCTGCTAAAGACCCGTGCTGGGTTATCCATTACCCCACGATGCTCAGTGGGGAGGGCGAAATACTCAAATTCATGTGGCAAAGGATCAGGGCAGAAATAGAGAATGGAGAGAGAGAGAAGGACCAGCTGGTGGGTGCAGAGGGGAGGGTGCTGCCCTGTGTGGGCACTACCCCCCTGGCCCCATGGAGAGCTGTGCCATGCCCAGGCACACACACAGCGAGAGAAATCCTGCAGGCGAATCCCCCCCGGGCTCCTCGAGTCGGGGACTCCTTAGCGGTTTTATGATAAATCAATAATGCTTTTGCATGGTCATAATCGTAAAATAAGTACAATTTATGGCTGCTGCTGGGGCCAAGATTTTTTCCTGGTGTATGAGGCGAAGAGAGAGCAACACACAGACACTTTCCCACAGTGCATGGGAGCTGCAGATTGGCTCCCGCATCGTGGCGAGGGGAGATCCCCATTTGGGGGGCACAGGGTGGGTTGCCCATGTCCATGCCCAGGCTCACGCTGTGCCCTTGCCCCCCCCAGCCCGCCGACAGGTGGAATGGGGCAGCCATGAACGGCGATGCCCTGTGCCAGGAGCCCTCCTCCCCGCTCCCCGACTGGAGGGAGTTCTGCAAGCTGCACGCCCAGGCGGCAGCCGTCGACTTTGCCCAGAAGTTCTGCCAGTTCCTGAAGGAGAACCCCCACTACGACACCCCCGGGGCAGAGACCTCCTTCTCCCACCATTTCACCGCCAACTTCTTGGACATCTTCAGCCTGGAGGTCAGCCGGGTGTTCGTGTCCGACTCCCCCACCAAGTACAACATCGTGCCCTTTGTGGGGCTGCAGAACTGCCACGTCCCCTACGGGCGGGAGGTCACCCCGAGGAAGGAGGAGACGTCCACCGAGTCCCTGGACAGCATGGACGCCCCGCTGGGTGCCAGCCGGTACCTGACCCCGGCGCAGCAGGTGCAGGCACGCAAGGTGTCCTCCTACGGCCAGTCCCGCAGCTCGGAGGACGTCTCCATCCATGCTGCTGCCAAGCCCAAGTTCAAGAAAGGCTTCTCCTTGAGGAACATGAGCTTGTGCGTGGTGGATGGCATGAAGGAGATGTGGCATCGCAAGTCCTCTCCGGAGCCGGGCGCCGAGGCTGCCCCGGGCGGCCGGAGAGCCGAGAGGGAGCCGTGGCCGGCGGGGGGCAAGGAGCCTGGTGACCCACGGGAGAAATGGACACACAAGCTGCGCCTGTCCAAGGTGCCCTCCTCCAAGGTGGAGCTGGTGGACATCCAGAGGGAGGGGACGCTGCGCTACATGGTGGCTGATGACACGAACTGTGTGGGGAGCTCGCAGTGGCAGAAGTGCCGCCTCCTGCTCCGGAAAGCAGTGAAGGTGGAAGGAGAGAGGTTCCTCCTCGAGTTTTATGTCCCTCCAAAGGTAAGTCCTGGCTTTTCTCTGCTCTTGTTTTTATGAGCCATTCAAGCAGCAGTGGGGCTTTGCTTGGGGCTTGTCTTGTTTCCACTGCTGAGCTGGGATGAAATCCAGGTCTGGTCCAGAGAGAAATCTGGTGCTGTGTGGCTGAGGTGCAAATGGATGGGAAAATGTGATTGAAACCTGTCCAACCTGCAGGCCAGAATGAAGGTGGGTACTGTGGATGTTGGTCTGCACCTCTCACCTAAACACCCATCCTTCTGATAAAATACTAAAGGTGTGTTTAAACTCAGGTGCATCTCTCTGGAGAGTGGCTCAGCACTGGTAGGGATGGTGTGCATCGCTGGGGACTGGACTGGGGGGCTCAGGGACTGCACAAGGCCTGGCTGGAAGGAGACAACCCCATGTCCATGGCATGATGCCTACGAAAGAGCTGGAGAGGGACTTTTCAAAAGGGCGTGGAGTGACAGGACAAGAGGGAATGGCTTCAAAATGAGAGTGGGTTTCAACTGTATATTATGAAGAAACTCTTCCCTGGGAGGGTGGGCAGGCCCTGGCACAGGGTGCCCAGGGAAGCTGCGGCTGCCCCATCCCTGGGAGTGTCCAAGGCCAGGCTGGACAGGGCTCGGAGCAACCTGGGCTGGTGGGAGGTGTCCCTGCCCATGGCAGGGGGTTGGAGTGAGATGAACTTTAGGGCCCCTTCCAATTTTGTGCATAGAGGATATGGTGGCTGTGGGCTGCATGGAGCAGCACTGGCACATAACTGCACCTAAAGGGCAATAAACTTGGGTTAAAATGGAACAACTGCTGCTCTTAAAACATTTTCAAGAGAGTTCATAGAGGGATTCTTTTTTTAGTGCATCTTGATTTGTCTCTAAAAATCAATTTTGAAATTATTTTACGGCAACTTTTATGAACATTGTCTACTCCTCTGTTATAATCACACCCTGCTTTAGTTTACAGCTTTTCTCCCCTCATCCCATCTTGCTTTCCATCTGGCAAATGATTCAGCTGTAAAAGTGGCACCAGTCTGGCACAGCTGGAAGAAAACAGCTTTTTTCTTCCACAGCCCACAGCTTTGTTTTTGCACAGACCCTACAAAAACTGTGGCCATGTCTTTAAGAGGAAGAGCCTTCCCGGAGAAGAGGGGGTTGGAACGAGGTGATCTTTAAGATCCCTTCCAACACAAACCACTCTGTGATTCTAAGCCCCTTCTCTGGCTCAGTGATGAATTATCACCTTGTTTCCTTTCCTTTCAAAGCAGCTGCCGCCTCCTTTCTGACCTTCTCCTGTGCAAACACCAAGATGGAAAAATTCCCTGGGGATGGGCAGAGCCTTGCACGGCTGAGATGTGTCTGGAGGCAGCACTGGGGCTCTGGGGCTGGCAGAAACGAAACATCCTGGAAGGGAAAAAGCAGTTTCTGTTCTGTCTTGGATGTATTTATTTTTATTTCCCAATAAAAATGGGAACTGAGCCCGTTATAGGTAACTTCCAGCCCGAAGCTCCTCGCTGGCCTCATCCCACCCCCTGCACCCAAGGCACCAGGCGAAGGTTTCAGTGACTAAATTGCATCTCCACTTCCCATATCCACCATGCTTTGAATCCCAGAGGCATGGATAGCAGCTCTGCAGGCTCCTTTGGGGGGATTTGTTATAATTAAAACAAGTATCTGGGGAATTTGTTGCTCAGCAAACACTTGGAGTGGGAGGCACCAGGTCCTGCCTCCCCCATCGAGGCTCCGGCGGGTGCCAGGGGGCCCTGGGGGAAATTCATTTTTCTTTATTTTAATGTAATTAAAATTCCCTGCATGGCTGAGGCTGCTGTGTCGGAGCTGCTCGGTTGAAATGCCGCTCCTGTGCTGGATAAATGGAGCTGCTTTCCACATGGGAAGCATCCCCCATCTGATAGCACAGTTCTCTCCCGGCGGATCTCCATCGGGAGAGGGTTTAAAATGGAGAGGAATAAGCGGTGTTGGCAGAGCTGGCACTTCAGCCCGTGCTGGAGCAAGGAGGAGGTTTGGCAGTTAAATGCACCTCCCTATCTTCCACTGGGCCTCCTCCTGGTTTAATTCAAAGAGCTCAGAGTTATCAGAACTGGAGGGAAATCAATGCTGTTTATTCCCCCACTGTAATAACCACACAGGCTGAGCTGATCTTGCCTCTGAGAGCTCCACTGTGTCGTCCCCAGGGACAGTTTGATTCAATTGAGTGACTTTTTTTTATTCATTGATTTCTTTTAATTTATTTTCTTTGGGGTTTTTTGTTTTCTTTTTTTATCTTTTCCCAGGCTTCCAAACCCAAGGTGAGCATCCCGCTGTCAGCCATCATCGAGGTCCGCACCACAATGCCACTGGAGATGCCCGACAAAGACAACACCTTCGTCCTAAAGGTGAGAGCAGGGTGTGTATCCCTGCAGGAGCCCCATCTGCATCCAGCCCCTGCTGCAGGGATGCTCAGTTCCTGAGGGGATTGTTGCCTTGGCTTTCAGAGCTGGGATGCCAACAGCACTAGTGCTCCCCATGGGATCCCTGCCTCCTCCACCTGACACCTGAGTATGATGGGATTGAGCTGTTTGTCTGGCTTTCACCATGGGGTTTGGCTTCTCTGTGTCACCAGGAGATGGGTTAAATTAGTGTCCAGAGGCAACCTGCAGGGGAAAATACTCCTTGGTGCAGCTGCTTATGGTTTTGTGGCTGCCACTGCCCCAGATTGCTGGCACGTGGTGTCTGTTTCATTGACACGGGGCAGTGGCACTCAGTGCTCTGGGCTAGTTGACAAGGTGGTGTTTGATCCAAGGTTGGACTCCATGATTTTGGAGGTCTTTTCCAAACTTAATGATTCTGTGGGAATGGCTGTGCAGGGCCACCGAGACCTTGGGGATCAACTACCCCACATGAGTCTGGGGGCACAAGCAAAGTGTGAAAGTCCTTCCAAAAAGACTTTTCCGTATCATGCAGTTAATTAGGTTAATGCAGCCTCCTGCTCAGGCAACTGCCTGTCATGTCACATCAGGGCTGAATTTCACAGGGTCCCAGCCACCAAGATGATGGATGCATTGGAGATGGTGTTTCTCTCCAGATCATGGGGTTGTGCCTTCCCGTTTGTGTTAAATGGACTCATGCTCTCCATCAGAGGATGTGCCCAGCTGAGAGGCAGCACATGTCTGTGGGGGAACACCAGCATTTTGAGCATTTCTGTGTCCTACCTCTGCTCAAAAAACACTTCTCTCCCTAAGAGCTTCTCCCCTGAGAGTGTGTGGCAGAGCAGAGCGGAGAGGCTGAGCTTCCTGGCTGAGTGAACCTGCTTGAAAGCTTAGAAAACTGTGAATGCAGAGGAGGGGAAAATTAAGCTTGGCCTGCCTGGCCCTGGCACACATTCCCATGAGAAATCACTTTCCTTGTAAAGCTCCCACTTTCCTTGTAAAGGTCCCACACCTTCTCCTGGCATCTCCTTCAGGGCATCCTCCCTGTCCCAAGGGCTTCTTGCTCTTCAACCTCAGCTCTGCTGAGGTCTGTGTCCACCATAGCCATGGAGGGTCATTCAGCTGTTGTCTTCGGTGCCTCAAAGACCAACCTCAATGTCCAGCCCAAGGTCCTCCTTGCTTTCCTTATGGGCTCTGGAGAGAGAATGTCTCAAAGTGTACATGGGGCCATGACCCAGAGAAGATAGGAAGGATTGCTTCTCCTTTCTTCTTCCTCTTTATCCAGTCCAAGCTGATCTAGTTGCTTTCTTCATACCCTGATGATGATGATGTTGACTTACATGCAGCTTGTGGGCTGGTGTAACTCCTCAGTGGTTTTTTCAGAACTGCTCCAGAGTTGTGGTTCCTCAGCCCAGACGCCCACTGTCGTCGGTGTGAGTTCAGAGCTCGCCCCTGTCCTTGAGCTGGAGGCTCCTTCTTCCACTAAGCATTTCTTAGCTTCAACAAGTTCATTGGAATTCTTGTCTCATCCTTTAACACACTTGCAGTGTGGTGTCACCTATGAATTGTTCAGGCATCCTTGCTTTCCTTTGTCCTGATCATTGCTGAGGAGCAGCACACATGGAGAGATGGGAAGGAGCTGCTGAGCATATCCCTCAGCTTTGACCATTGGCCACTGTTAGCCTTGGTCACTGCTCTTGGAATATTGCTCATCAGCTACCTCTGGTCATGTTTTCTAGATCCCCTTACAGGTCCCACCTCAACTGTGTGGCATCAGTGTCTGAAGCACGGCTGGTGCCAAGGATGTGCTGCTGCTTCTCCCTATTTCAGGGCTGTCACAAGCATGAGCAGATGGGTTTGACTGGGTTTGGTCCTGACAGATCCCTGCTGGGGGAGTTCAGCTCTGAGAGTGCTTTCTGGGTGTCCAGGAGGGTCAGTTTCTCTGGCTGCTGGAGAACTCTGGATTTGCCCTCTTCCCATCCTCTGGAGGCAGGAGTGCTCTATCCATCGCCACCACTAACGCATCACTGACTGCTTCGGCCATTTCTTTAATTTACCTGGGGAATGCTCCAAACCCCACCAGTCAAAAACTGCCTGATTTATCAGGTACCTCCTGCTCCTGCCCAGTCCTGGCCACGGCACTCACCCTGTCACAGCGGGAATTGATTGTAATCGATCCCTTGAGTGACCTGAGGCAGCAAGCACAGCAGTGAGTCCCTCTCCTACTGCTTCCAGCCAGCCTTTGCCCTCCCCTCCCAGCTGCCAGCATGGAATGCTGTTCCCCTATTCTCACATCCATTATTATTTGTGGCTTATTTTCTGCCCAGGCCCTTCTTACTGGGACATCTTCTTGCTGCTCTCCCATTCCCTCTTTGCTGGCTGGACTTGCAAAGGGAGTTGAAGCACCCTTAGGTGCTGGGGTAAAGGTTGGATGGGTAAGAGAGGGAGTGGGATGCTGTGGTTTCCCTGCTGCCTTCCTGTGTGATATGGACCCCGATCTCTATATTCACACACAACACACAGGTGGAAAAGCCCTTGCCTTGTTTAGGGAGGTTACGATGAATGGAAAAGCCCTTGCCTTGTTTAGGGAGGTTATGAGAGTGGAAAAGCCCCTGCCTTGTTTAGGGAGGGCACACTAGAATAGTTTCTGTCAAATTGCCTAAAAATGAGCAGGCAGCATGTCCCTGGCATCCATCAGGCACCAAGCACATGCAGTTTTTTCCATTACACAAGCAGGTGCTTGCAAAATACCCAAACCCTGCACGTGCTTTGCTTGCTGTCATGCTTTGCATGAGTGAGCGGCCCCGTCTCTCACGTCATCTCCATGTGTTGTCCTCAGAAAGTCAGAGAAGCTCCTTTCCTCTGGTTAAACAAATTAGGGGGGAATCTTTGCTGCTCCTCCTACATCTCTGCTTAGGGCAGGATCACCCATGCACAGCCCAGGCTGCAGCAGGGACCAGGTTGCTGCTCAGCCCCAGCTGGGGCTCTGCTCCCTGCCCTCCCTGCTTATTTTCAGGGCAGTGATTCAGTTGTTTGTGATTAATTTAATTTGCTTGGAGGTTGTCTCAGCTGGCAACGTGATACCCTCCTGGAGTCAGGATTGCTTTGCCAGCTCAGGAAGGCGATGTATAAGGCTCCGTGAAGGATGCAGGGAAACCTGCCAGAGGCACACAGCATCTCGTGGCATCTGTGTCCACTGATGTGGAGCTCCTGGTTCTCCCCAGTCCCCAGAAAGGCACAGCTCCTTTGGGCTTGGCATTTTGAAGGCTCTTTGGCATCCTGATTTTTATTTATTCTTTTTTTTTTCTCCTATGAAAGTGGGTTTATCTCCCACCCTGTTGTAATCAGAAATCAAAGCCTCATGGACCAGCAGGCAGAAAAGATAACCCAGGAGAGGTTTAAACTCCTGGGTCTGGGGCATGGCATGGTTTTGGGGCAGAGAGCAGCATGGCTTCTGCTCTACCTATGCAGAGCTAGTTTTTGGGGGACACCGAGGTACCCCAGAGTGAGAGATGCTGTCTGTGCTGGTGCATAATGCCGTGTACCCCTGATGCTGCTAGTCAGGTGTGGTTTTGCCACACAGGCTGTCAAAACCTTGGGGAAAAAAAACTTGTGACACATATGCTAATAACAGTGGGGTGGGAGTTTTCCTCTGAGCCCTGGCTTTGGTCAGGGGTCACCCTTGGGCACACCAGGACACTGATCCTCTCCTGCTCAGCCAAAGTGCTGTTTAATAGCAGCAGGTGGGTGTGGGGGTCCAGCTGGGTTATGGGGGGTGTGCTTCACCCCAGGGTGGGTAGCAGGGCCCCAGCACAGTTCTCACCATCCCACATTGCCTGCAGGTGGAGAATGGGGCCGAGTACATCCTGGAGACCATCGACTCCCTGCAGAAGCACTCATGGGTGGCAGATATCCAGGACTGCATTGATCCTGGGTAAGGATTGCTGGGGGAAGGGGCCATGTGGGGCCAAACTCGGTGCTGCTGTGCATGGGTTGTTACCCCAAAGCAATTTTTACTTCTCAGGTTATTATGGAAAGTCCCCAACTCACAACAGTCTGAAAGCAGAGTTAGCAGCCTGTGTTTGCAGGGGTGCAGCCTCGCAGAGCACTGGCTGCCTGTTTTCGCCTCCCTTCTCCAAGTCACCTCAGCCTGGCAGAGGCAGGTGACCTGGGAATGCATCCTCAACGTGGGAAGCTCCTAACCGCCAGCTTCTAAAGCTTTTATACTGTATTTGAGCTATTTTCTGTGGTTTTTTCCAGTCTAGCATCCATGATATATTTAAGATTCTGCTGGTTAAATCTGTTTATTTATGTTTCTATCACAGTGGCATGAATGCTATCATTGAAGTCACAATTCAGCCAAAACCTCTCATCTGCTATTTCATCAGCCCATCCAGCAGGTTATGTGTTAGGGAGGTTTTGTGCCTGATGTTGCTGCTCTTCAGCTGGCTCAGACAGGCCCAGCCTCTGGGGAGACGCTGGCACTGCCCTTCTTGGCAGAGTTTTGGAAAAACAAGGTGCCCATGTTTGCAGAGGTGAAACCTCAAGCAAACCTGGAACAGGGGATTGGAGAGGCTCCCGCTGCCTCCAGGCTGCCTTTGCCCCCTTCTGCTAGAGAGGCACTGCAGGCTGCATCTTTTGGGGGGAATGCACTGATGTGCTCAAAATCATTGCTCCTCCAGCTCCTTTTGCTGTTTTCTAAAATATATGATTCATTGGCACAGGTTGCCCAGAGAAGCTGTGGCTGCCTTATCCCTGGAAATGTCCAAGGCCAGGTTGGACGGGACAGTGGAAGGTGTCCCTGCCCATGGCAGGGGGTGGAAGTAGATGAGCTTTAAGTTCCATTCCAACCCAAACCATTCCATGATTCTGTAATTCAAGAAGCAACGCTGAGGCTGGGCTGCTGATGGAGGCAAGGCTGGGAAAAGGCCCTTTTTTTCCCCACTGCATGTTTCAGTGCCAGTTTTCCAGCCAGGGCTGAGCACCATGGCTGTGCTCCCCTCAAGCCACTGCAGAAGCATCCCTGCTCCAGCCCCTCTGGCAGCCTCCCAGCCTTTTCTGTTTGCTTAGCACCCAGCGCCGTCCCGCTCTGGCCTCCGGACGTGACTGTAAAGCAAATAATAATGAACTCCAGAGCAAATAATAATGAGCTGTTTAATACACCGACACACACGCCCGGTGCCAAGAGCGAGTTTCCAGTCGGCTCCCGATGCTTCTGCCAAGGGCTGCGTGCTGGAGCCGCTGCATGAGCGCCCGGCGACGGCTTTTCTGCAACGCGCTGTTGGTTTTGGTTTCCTTCCTCCCTTCTTGTTTTTAACCGGCTGCAGCTGAATGACTCCCAATGGCTGATTCACTTACTGGCCACTAAATAATTCAGCAGCTCACGAGGGAGCCCGTTGCCACCCACGCAGACGCTTCCTGCTGCCTGTGCCCACGTGGCCGCCGTGGAGCAGGAGTAGCCCAGTGCTGCTGGCAGCTCTGGCAGTGCCAGGCTCTTTCTGACAGCCAGGATAAAAATAGGCTGTGGAGCAACTCGGATACTTTTGCAAGAAGGATGCTGAAGTACACGGGGAGGGTCAGCAGCAGGGATGCTCTGTGGGGGCTGCCCCCCCGCCTTGCTCGGTTCCCACTCGCTGTCTTGCTTCAGGCTTCCTGGTTTGGTTTTTTTTTTGGTTGTTGTCTTTTAGTATTGTAATTCCTGTGGGTTGGTAATTCCCTTTGCAGAGGGTGAAAGTGAAAGGGCCCTCGGGTGGAAGTTGGTGGTGGCATTGTGTGTGGGTGCACCAATATCTTGCAAAGCAAAGTGCTGAGGGTCAGGGTGACGGATTTCCATCCAAACCAACAAGGTTGCAGCACAGTCCTGCAGCTGGGACTGACGAGCATGACCCGTGTAGGGTGGGTGCTCAAGCGTTTAATCCCTCCCACGCCAGTTTCTCACCCCCAAAAGCCATGCTGTTCAGTGGCTGCTCGGCCTCTCTCTGCTGTTGGTGCTTTTGTTCATGGTAGCTCCTCAGGAGAAAGCAAGGAGCATTGGGATGTGCTCCTGGATTACAGCTGGAATTTTGTGTGGTTGAGTCCCCATTCCATGCCAGCGAGTGGAGGTGCCACACGTGTGTGTGTGTCTGTAGCGTGTCAGGCGACACGTGACCGTCTGCTCTGTGCTCTCCCCCAGGGACAGCGGGGATGACATCGAGCTGGTGTCCTGTGCACAGGGAGCCTGCCTGCCAGGCAGGACAACCTCCTCCAGCTGCGAGTTCCTGGCTGATGGTAAGGACCTACATCTGAGAAAGCCTGGGAGTCCCTCAAAGCTATAATGTGTCCCTCAGGTGTCTCTGGGAGTCAAGGGTATCCAGCATGGTTGCCTTCAGAGCAGGATGGGGGGTGATGCTGAGCCATGAGCCCATCCCTCTGCAAATTCCCTTCCAGATGTGCCCAGGCTGCCAGACAGATGTGCCCTGCCCAGTGCTCACAACACTGCCACGGCCACCGCCGTCCCCGTGCCCCCTGGCCGGGGCAGGGACTCCCTGGGGGAGCTCCTCACCCACGTCCCACTGGAGAACTTCCTGCAGACGCTGGAGTCCTCCCCTGCTGCACATCTCACAGGTACTGGGATGCAGGATGCGGCCCCAGCATCTCGCTCTTGAGGGTGCACAGAGGGAGAGGATGAGGGGTTGGTGTCTGGGTGCTCCCTAAAAACCTGCTGTCCCTGCGGGCAGGGGAGGACAGCGAGGCGGAGGCGGAGATCAACCTCTCTGACTTCCCCTGGTTCCACGGGACTCTCTCTCGGATCAAGGCGGCTCAGCTGGTGCTCTTCGGGGGCGCCCGGAGCCACGGATTGTTCGTCATCCGGCAGAGCGAAACACGGCCGGGGGAGTACGTGCTGACCTTCAACTTCCAGGGAAAAGCCAAGGTGGGTGTCCTCTGCTTCTCTGTGAACATCAGCGCCAGCCCTGCCCAGCACCCCAGCTTCCTTCCTGCTCTGCAAGCAAGTGGGTGCTGTGCAGTGACCCCAAACACAGCAGCTCTGCAGGGAGCTGCACCCTGGCTGGGCTTCCCCCAGGACCACTTGCCTTTGTACCCCAGGAGCCCTCTGCACCCTGCTCAGCTCCTGCTACACTTTCCTATCTGGATCAGTGCCTGCTACACCAGCATAAGGTTTGATATTATTAAATAATACGCATGGAAGCCCAGCCAAGGCTGGCACATCATCCGCTGCCCTCTCCTTTTTCGCTCTGTGTCCCGAAATACACAGATGCACTATGAAGAACCAACTCACATGATGTTTTCTGCTGAGTTTCTAGCAGAGGGCACATGCTGTTCTTGTCACCTGTCCTACAAGAAGCAGTTCAGGTGGGCTGGGGGGCTTCCCCAGGCTGTGACACTGGGATCAGAGCTTCAGCCCCCCTGGCTGCACCCAGCCGCCCTTCTCTGGGTGTTTCTTTATGGTCTCATCTCTAGGAGGGGCCAAGCTCCTCCTGGGGCTGCAGCAAGTGGGATTTTGCAGGAAACACCCTGCAGCAGGTTAAAAATAACAATCCTGTGTTAGGAGCAAACCTCCCTTGGCTGATGGAGGTGGCTCCCGCTGCCGATTGCAAGGGTGGTCTCACCCTCGCAGTCCCCATCACTGCCCCCTGTGCTTGCAGCACCTCCGCCTGTCACTGAATGAGAGTGGGCAGTGCCACGTGCAGCACCTCTGGTTTCAGACCATCTTCGACATGCTGCGCCACTTCCACACACATCCCATCCCCCTGGAGTCAGGCGGAGCAGCCGACATCACCCTCCGTAGCTACGTGGTGGCCCAGAGCCCACAGCCCGGTAGGTGCTGGGGTTGGGCAGGGGCAGGGCTGCATGTGAAGGGTTGGGCTGGGATCTTGTGTGGACCTAAAATAGACTGATCCTGGGATTCCCTCCTTAAAGCTGTGTCTGTACTGATAATGTGTGGCTCTGGAGATGTACCAAGGTAGAGGTTATCCCATTGAAGGTGGGTGGGGAGCACCACGCAAGCAGCAGGACTGTGCAGGGGTGACCCAGTCCTCTGGCTGTGGGTGTCAGTCCCCTGGCTCGGGCAGGAGAGGAGCAGGGGGGTCTGCAGGGCTTGGAACATCCTGCTGTGCTGCAGGAGGGTGGGCAAGGAGGGCTGGGGAAGGACAGGGTCAGGGATGGAGAGGGTGGGCATGAGAAGGTGCCAGTGAGGGATGGGGGGTGCTGAGCCCCCAGGCAGCACTGGAGGCATCAAACTCTTGTCTCCCTTGCAGATGCCGGCCCCCCACCACCCCTTGTGCCACAGCCACCAGGCTGCCGGGTTGACCTGCCGCCTCCACACTACTTCTGCAGCACAGCACCCACCGTCCCGCCGGTCCCGCCGCCTGCTGAGGGGGTGCCTGTGGCCCCCGCTGTCACTGTCCCCGCACCCTACCACCGCCTGGAGGGTGCCCTGGGCCCCCGGAACCGCAGCGACAGCACCGAGCGCCGGCCGGAGCCCCCTGCCGCCAGTGCTGAGGACTACCACGAGGCTGACAGTGCCCGGAGCCGGACCCGGGCAGTGGAAAACCAGTACTCCTTCTACTGAGCCCCCCATGCCTGGGGGCTGGATGGTGGGGGGGGAGCAGGGCAGCCGTGCCCCTCACCGCTGCACCAGCCTCGTCACCTCCTCCTGCCACCACCAGCAAGCAACCCGGGATGTCCTTCTCGCTCTCTGCTGCTTTTGGGAGCTGTGTTGGCAGCAGGCCATGTCCCAGCTGGACCTGGCAGGTTGGAGCAGTGCTGGAGGCTTGGCAGGCTGAAAGAGTCAGTGCCATTTTGGAACTTGCAGCCTGTTCTTTTTCCCCTCCGGACCAAGAGCTCTCCCAGTGCCAAGCCCAGCTCCCTTCATCTCCTGGGTATGACCATCGTGGGATGGCAGCCCGAAGCTGTGACAGGCTTCATCCTGCAGCCAAAACACCTTGGCACATCCAGTCTGGGGCAAGAGCCCAGCATGGCCAACATCCTTCTGGCATCATCACCCTGCAAACCAGCTGCTGAGGAACTCAGGCGTTTCAGGACGACCACGGAAATGGCAGAGCTACATACAGAGACTTTCTCACACATATGGATCACCGAGAGGGCACCACTGCAGAGGTCTGAGGGTTTATCCAGGCTGGCTTTTGGGGCTCCCTCTGAGGCATGTGTTTCCTACCCTCTGCCAGGAGAAGGTTTTTTTCCAAAGCTTAATGAGTTGCATTCAAGGAAGGGTTTTCCTGCTGTCCTGCCTTTTGTGTTTCTTTGTTTCCTTTCTCTCCTTGCTCAGCCTTCTGCCTGCTCTCTGCCACAGCTGGGCAATGTTTTCCATTGCTCAAGGCAAGCCTTGGAAAATATGACAACACCCCTGCTTTGCATCAGTTGTTGATCATTTGGGATGTCAGGGGGGGTCAGGCAGAGGCCAGGGACTGTGTGTGGAGGTGAGGGACAGCCTTGCCCTGCAGGTGCTCACCTGGGCTCCCAGGAATGAAAACACTACGCATCTTCAGTAAAAGGTTGTTGTTTTTTCTTGGAGAAATAGAAATGCCCAGGAAGAGCACAAGGAGTGGGGCTGGTGCCTGGTGGGTGAGCAGCCAGCTGGAACAGGGGGGCCAGGCCAGGATGATGGGCAGCATTGCCTTTGCCAGTGGTTGATGTCCCTCCCTGACAGCTCTAAGACCCTGCCAGCGAGGGCTGGAGCAACGCTGCTGCCAGGAAGGACTAGCTAGTGCAGTTGTCACTGCTGCTTGGTGGCATTTGGACAGAGCAGTGCAGCCACGTGCACCTGGAGCAGAAGGAGGTCCCTGATGGAGGTGAGCCTTGGAAGAGAGTGTAGAACAGAAACCTGCTGTGGCCAGGTGTGCACTACATTGACGTTTCTCCTGCAGGTTTATGGAAGCCTTTAGGATGGTTTTACAGGCCAGGGTTTGTGCCTCGTGTGGGGTAGGAGACCCTCCAGAAGGGCAGCTTTGCTTGCAGACAAAGTGCTTGCATGTCCCTCTTGGTTTGCCTCACACAGCTTGTCCTACTCAGTGCTAGGCCTTCTGGTTCCTTGTGTGGCTGCCAAGTCTGGGTGACAGTGCTCACAGAACCTGAGTCAAGTGGCTTTGGAGTGTCTGGATAGGTCTTTGGGTAGAGCAGATTCCACCACAGCAGCTGTAAGCTACAACGTAGTGCAAAGAGCCAAGCCACAACCTAACTCAAAAAAACCCCTTGAATTTGCCTGGAATTGGTTTGGGCCAAATTTTTGTTTTTTAGGTGCCTTCTTTCCTGAGCTAGCAAAGCATGTCCCCAGCACTTGAGTCACTTGTGCCTCCCACTTCAAGAGGGCAGGGAAGGGGTCTCCAAGGCTTCTCACCTCCTCCTGTGCTGTGAGAGCTGCCTTTCTGACCCATGGGTGTGTGAGATGAGAGCTGGTGGATCTCATTCCTGCAGGAGATGCCACCTTCTCCCTGAACACGTGGCCCTGGAGAGAGCAGCAGGAGCAGTTTGGTCTGTTCAGGGTATTTTTACTTCCTCAGCTCAGCTAAAACCCAGCTCGGAGAAGCCCATACAGCAGGGAGAGGCTGGGTGCTCTTGGTTGATGGGTTTAGCGTGAACATACTTCCTTCACACACAGTGAATGAGGGAGGATCTCTGGATATGGCAGAAACATCATCACTCTGGTTCCTCATGAGGTTCCAAGGGATCAGGTGGCTGGAAGGGAGCACTGCCTTACAGACCTTCAGATACTGGCTGGTTTCTCACTTTCTGTGTCACAGGATAGGAAAAGGAGGGGGAAGCAATGATCTGTGAGCAAAACTGTTAATTTGTAAATAGGGAAGAGTCTGGAAGAGTTTACTCTTGTGTAGAATAAATTAATTTTATTTAAAAAAAAAATGGGGGTGGGGGACTTGTTAAACAAATGGAGACCTCGAGTTCCGGTTTTAAAATAAAATCACTTGCAAAAAGAACGGCACCTGAGTGTGAGCTTGGGGGTTTGCTGGATTTGCTACATGAAAAAAGAGAGGGAGGATGCTGTCATGTCACATGTGTGTAGACCTCGTTGCTGTCTCGAGGCAGTTGGGGCTGGGCTCAGTCTGTCTCTGCCTGATGGAGGGAGGAGAGGGGTATTTTTCTCACAGCTGAGCAGAGGGAGGAGGAGGAGGATGGGTCCAGGCTGCACAGGACAGGGTTTTATCTCTTCTCAGTCTGTTATTTTCTTTTTCTGGTTTGTCACTGGTGCAGGTTGGAATGTCTCCATCCCCAAAGCAGTGTGGATAATAGGGAATGAGCAGCCCTGGGGTGTGAAGATGGACCTCTCCTGCCAAAGGTCTGTGAGAGCATCTCCCAGCAGCCATTCCCCGTAGCCTGTCATTCCCCCTCCCATGCTTTCATCTCTCCTGGAAGGCAGTGTCTCATGTTCTGACGTTGTATGTCTTTTCTAGTGCGCTCTTTTCTGCTGAGAATCCCCTGGGAAAACTGGGGCATTGTCCCAGACTGTTCTGTCACAGCTAAGCAGCGTGACAGACGCAGCTAACACATGGCTTTTGGAGGGGTGGAGGGAGCTGCTCAGTTCAGAAATCAGGCCACGGTTGTGTCATGATCCATTCACAAAAATATTCCCTCCCCAAAAAGTCTCCAGAGCCTGTTTGCTGCTCCTGGAGAGCTCATCCATCAGGAGCTGGGCAGCTGGGGAGGTGACAGCCTCTCCTTATGGATGACTCTGTTTCCCTCAAGGCTGGCACTGAGGGATGTGTCTTGGGACAGCTGCTCCTCCTGCCTAAACCTAAACCATTCACACCTCATCTTATTAGCAAATTGACTAATTACAGCATCAGTCTGGCTGGAAAACATCCCTTCCTTTCCTTTCATAGGATTCCTGGGAGGCAGGGGCAGGATGCAACAGCCCTTTGCATCTAACAGGGAGATCTGGTAGTGAAACAAGGGGCAAGCATCCTCAGTGTGTGGGCTGGGCTGGATTCCGTGCCAGCAGTGCCCTCTGCCCAGGGCTGGAACAGGAGTGGTCTGCAGGGATGCTGGAGTTGTCTGTGGGGATGCTGGCTCTGAGCTGTGCCCTGGCAGAGACGATGAACAGGACAAAAATGCGAAGGGATTTCAGCAGCGCAGCCGCCCACGTTTCACGTGGGTGTTGGAGCTCCACAGCTGCTCCTGCCTGACGCGCAGGGTGTGTCTCAGCACAGGCTTGCAGTGCTTCCAGAAGGATCCCTTTGGTAGGAAAACTCCTCAGAAACAGAAGTGAGCTTTGATACAGATCAGGGAGCTGAGTTTCGTTGTTTGGTTTGCACTGACCTATGAAAACACTTCCCTGTTCTAATGCAAATCCCCTGTCCAGTTCTGCCCAGATCCCAGCCCAGCACTGATTTTGTGGGCTTTGTATTTTAATGAAATACTTCCTATTTTTGAATGATCCAGTAACAGTGTTGGCCCCCCTCCCTAGACAGGTGTATTTTAAAAGTAATGCGTGAATAAAACATCAAGAGTCTGCACCAATTCCCTAGACATGTAGGTTGAGAGTGAGATGCTCCCAGGTCTCTCTCCCCATGGTTTGTGTGGGCTCTGTTGGATGACAGGCAACTGCCTGTTTATTTCCCAGGGCTGTGAGCTGTCACTGGCACAAGCCCTGATTTGGGCAAGTGAATCCAGCTGTCCAGTTGCTCCCTGCAGCCCTCGGGCTGCCATTCTGCATTCCTCCCATGGGGACTGTAAGGCGGCTCATGACTCACTCCTGTGATTTTGGGAGCTGTGTGTCTGAAGAGGTGGTGGTGAGGAAGAATCAGGGTGGCACCTTAGGGGTTAGTGAGCTAAACCTTCCTTTGCTGTGCTCAGGACTAAGCAGAGAGGAAACTCAAACAAGTTGCAATTCTGCTTCTAAAACACTTTCTGCAGTGACTGAGCTGAGACAGGGGCATGTACCTGCCCCAGCTTCTGCAATGGCGTTGGTGTCTCCCTGGCAGGGCTGAGTTCCAGCTTGGCACTGTATGGTTTCCATCCTGGTGGGCTGAAGAGGACTCAAGGCTGGGAGAGCCGCAGGCACAGGAGCTGGCAGACAGCATGGGGGAAGCTGTTTGCATTGCTCCAGCCAGGGCTGAGACTGCAAGGATGCCTTCCAGGACCAGCGGCCAGCTGGGAACTCAGCCAGCACTAAATTCACACCATTCTTTTACAAATCAGGTTGGTAAGACAAACACGAGGCACAAACTAGTGTGATTTCCATAGCAACCTCAGTGAGGGTTGAAAAGTCTTTTGTAAACATAGGGCTGAACCTGAGGATCAGCTCCGATTTTCTCCACGGAAGGGAGAAGAGAATGGGGGCTTAAGAAATTCCGGTCATATAAATGAACCATAAATCTCGGAAGGAACCATTCCCAACCTCTCCGTTCCCCTTTCTGTCACCCTCTCCACATGCACAGCACGAAGCTGCTGGAACCCAGAGCCCAACTTCCCCGCTCCAGCTTATCTCCATAAACTACACAAAGGCTTATGCCCCTCTTCCATTGCAGCTGACCTTTA
This sequence comes from Acropternis orthonyx, assembly GCA_035583155.1. Classification (NCBI taxonomy): domain Eukaryota; kingdom Metazoa; phylum Chordata; class Aves; order Passeriformes; family Rhinocryptidae; genus Acropternis; species Acropternis orthonyx. Next base: position 6,569,947 of record JAWWEU010000050.1, on the reverse strand, counting down.
GTAGCTAATTCTCTGACGCACGCACAGCCCGAGCACATGCCATGCCATTTCTGTAGGGCCACAGCGACTTGAAATTTGGCTTGCAGAGGAACCTGATCGCTGCCAGCTCCAGCTCCTCTTCCCCACTCCCGGCTTCCTCCAGCCCCATCAGGCAAGCGTGGATTTGGGTGTACAATCCCTCAGCTCGTCCAAGCGAAGCCCAGATGTGAATATGAATGCAGACAGCACAGCAGACAGCGCAGCATCCCCCTGCCTGCTACCTGCCCACATCTCCCCGTGCCTGGCAAAGCCGTGCCGTGGGGAATGGCACTGCCGTTCATCACTGTCAGCGGACAAAGCCCGCGGGCAGCGCTGCTTAATTACCAAAGTGACACGAACAGATGGTGCAGGCAGCCTGCCACCGAGGCACTGGGAAGTCCCGTATCGCTTACACCGTCACGGGGAAAGGATTTGGCAGGGCTGAGGGTGCTGGTGAAAAAAACACACTGAATTTTCACCCTCCTCGGGGCGCAGCTGAGCCCGGATAGAGCGCGGCAGATGCCGGAGCTGCCTCGCTAATGGGTCCCCTCGGGGACAGACTGCACTCGCTGCAGCCTGGAGAACGTGCCTGGGGGGACGGGGGAAATCAGAGCTCTGCAAATGCAGCTTTGCTGGGAGCAGGACACGCAGCTACAGCTGGGACCCGGGGGAAGTGATGCAGGGAACAACTTGTATCTGAGGGTGTGCATGGGTATCTGAAGGAGGGTGTCACAGGATGGAGCCAGGGGCTTCTCAGTGGTGCTGAGCAGTAGGATGAGTCAACGGGCAGAGACTGGAGCACAGGCTGTTCCACCTGAATGTGAAATACAGACTCGTTGGAGTGAGTCCAGGGGAGGCCACCAAGATGCTCAGAGGGATGGAGCATCTCTCCTGCAAGTAAAGGCTGAGAGAATTGGGATTGGTCAGCCTGGAAGAGAGAAGGCTTCAGGGTGACCTAATTGTAGCCCTGCAGTGCTCGAAGGGAGCCTACAAGAAAGATGGAGAGGGACTTTTCACAAGGACATGGAGTGACAGGACAAGGGGCAATGGCTTCGTGCAGACAGAGGGCAGGGTTAGATGGGATATTGGGAAGAAATTCTTCCCTGTGAGGGTGGGCAGGCCCTGGCACAGGGTGCCCAGAGAAGCTGTGGCTGCCCCATCCCTGGGAGTGTCCAAGGCCAGGTTGGACGGGGTTTGGAGCAACCTGGGCTAGTGAAAGGTGTCCCTGCCCGTGGTAGGGGGTGGAATGAGATGGGGTTTAAGGTTCCTTCCAATGCCTTCTGTGATTCTGTGAGGATGAACTTCTTCACTGGGTGGGTGAGTGAGCACTGGCATAGGGAGGCTGTGGGTTCTCCCTCAAAAACCCTCCGGACATAGCCCTGAGTGCCACACTCAGGTTTCTGTGCTGGAGCCGGGGGCTGGAATGGGTGACCCCAGTGGGCCTGTCTGACCCAAACCATCAATCACAGTGTGACTCTGTGCCCTCACAGAATCCTGCTGAGGGCGGCAGAGCGCTGCAAGAGCTGCCCAGGGAGGGCGTGGGGTCTCCCTCTCCAGAGACATTCCCACCCTACCTGGTTGGTTCCTGTGCTACCCGCCCTGGGTGACTCTGCCTTGGCAGGGCGGGTTGGATTGGATGATCTCCAGAGGACACTCCCAACCATACAATTCTGCGATTCTCTACACCATCGTTTCTGCGCCTCTGTGCCTTCGGCCCCCACGCAGGCTGCGGGGCACATATATTAGAATTTCTCCACACAAAGGGCCGTTAAACCCGCGACCCTGCCGGGCCCTGCCCCTCCCTCACACCGCGGGCCCTCAGCCAGGCCCGCCATGACGGGCCGGCCGCGTCGCGCGCCCTGACGTCACGGGGGGGGGCGGGCGGGGCGGAGCGCGGGCAGGGCCGGAACATGGCGGCGCCCTCGGCCCCGCGGCCGCCCCGGCCCCGCAAGGAGCCGCAGCCGCTCGTCATCCCCCGGAGCGCGGCCGAGGAGCAGCGCCTCCGCCTCGAGCGCCTCATGAGGAACCCGGTGAGGCGCACGCACCCGCCGAGGCGGGAGGTGGGGCAGCGGGACCCACACGCACACACTCCATCCCTCAGGGGCGCCGAGACCCACTACCCCATCATTGGGGTCCATGAGGGGACACCGGGACTTCCCCCATCCCGTGAGGGGAGAAAGGTCACCGGGACCCTCCCCGCCCTATCCCTGGGGTCCGTGAAGGGTGAGGGACACCGGAACCTTCCCCACTCCATCTTTGGGGTCCGTGAGGGGTGGAGGGACACCGGGACCTTCCCCACTCCATCTCTGGGGTCCGTGAGGGGTGGAGGGACACCGGGACCTTCCCCACTCCATCTCTGGGGTCCGTGAGGGGTGGAGGGACACCGGGACCTTCCCCACTCCATCTTTGGGGTCCGTGAGGGGTGGAGGGACACCGGGACTTTCTCCACTACATCTCTGGGGTCTGTGAAGGGTGAGAGGGCACTGGGACCGCCCCCACTCCATCCGTGGGGTCCGTGAGGGGAGAGGGACACTGGGATCCCCACTGCACCTCCCGGATCCGTAAGGGAAGAGGGACCGACTCCCCCCTTCCTCCTTCCCGGTTCCATGAGGGCAGATAGATCGACACCCTCCCTTCGCCTTCCTCCTCCCTGGGCCCTCCAGGGGAGAGGGGCCGACTCCCACACACACACACCGGCTTGCTATGAGAGCAGAAGGACCTTACTTTTCTGGGGTGCTGTGAGGGGAGAGACCCTTCTCTGGGTGCCCGGGGGGAAGACTGGCCCCTCAGTGCTCTGCCCACTGCTTTTAAAGTGGGCGAGTGTGACCCCAGTTCCTCTGGGTGTTTTGGTCTTTTCCTGAGGTGGTATTTGCTGGGAGGAGACTCTCAACCCTGTGCTGTGTGTGCTGGAGCAGGCTAAGGTGTCCCTGCACTGCCTTCTTCCTCTGACCTTGCACCATGTGTTCTCCCTCCCCTGCTCTTCCCTGTCCTCTAGATCTGGCATGGAAGGTGCACAAATGCCTTTCATCACTTCCCAGACTACTGGTAGTGGGAGTAGACTCAGTTCCCATGAGTGCTTGGAGGTGCTGACATGCTTCCACCTAGTTCCCATACTGAAAAGAAGCACACACACTCCTAATCCTCCTGGGGTTTGTTGATCTGCAGGCCTGAATGTGAGGGACAGAGAGGATTCCTTCTGATTCTCCTCTTCTGCCTGCTCCTGATCCCTGTGCATGAAGAAATGGCTGCAGCTGTGCTCCTTCTGAGATCTGTCAGCTGATGGAAGAGGCTGTTGTCAGACATGTCCCGCCTTTCAACAATGTGTTAAAATTGCAGACTTTGCTCCTGGAAGATACTGATGGCTGGTTGGTTTGTTCTTGCAGGAAAAGACTGTACCAATTCCTGAAAAACTGAATGAATGGGCACCGCGACCACCCCCGGAGTTCGTTAGAGATGTGATGGGTAAAGATTCTGTTCTTCAGATAACTCCGGGGTCAGCCACATCTAACTTAGAAAGCTGTTTAACAGGGGAGGACAGAGATGGTTTTCTGTTGCTCATTTTGCCGGGGAAAAGAGGTGTGAAATGTGCTTTGAGAGTTGCTTTGTCAAGTTTTATTTGGCTCTCGGGTAGTCAGAATGCAAAGTGAACAAAGCCCGTGGCACTGCAGCACGTGGGCTGCCTGCAGTGCAATAAGCTGCTGCTCTTGTGATGACAAGTAAATGATGATAAGTAAATCTGTCTTTTCCACGGATCTGAGAGTGCTCTGGAAGCTTGCAATTATCAAGTCCTTCTTCTGGCTGCTTTGAGCCTGGATCTCAGGGCGTGAGAGGCAGGCACGTGCAGCAGACATGGTTGTGTGTGGTCAGGCAGGGAGCTGGCAGCTGTGCAAGGGCCCTGACTCAAGGATTCTGTGTGCACTTTATCTGCAGGGATCAAATACAGTAGTTGTGGTATAAACCCTGTCTGAATGTCAAAGTTCTGTCTTTCTTTGGGACCTTCATCCTTTCTAGAGGTTGACTTGTTCTTATTTCAGAATAATTGATCTTGGACTGAAGTTTTTATACGCTTCGGAATAAGCTCTTCTGCTTATTGTAATTCCTTCCTGGCTTTTTCAAATAGCTTTACTGTGTGCTTGAGTCGAACTGTCTGGTGTTTCTGGGAGCACCTGACGTGCTGGGATTCTGCTGGTATCAAGAGCACCCCTGTTGCAGTCCCAGCTGCTGTGTTTTAATTAGGTGTCTTCTTTGAGGCTTGTGTTCCTGTGCTTTGCCTTGAGAAATGGCTCAGGAGACAGAGGAAGAGAATGGAGAGTGAAGCTGAAAGCTCCTGTGAGACTTCAACATGCAGGCTGATGCCAGAAGAGAGGCCTGCAGGGATTTCATTTATGAAGAAACAGTCAGAAACTGTCAGTGGTATCTGTCTTGTGTGGGAAAGTACAGTATGATGGGGTTTATCTCCTTTCTGTTGGCCTCTATTTTTTGTGTGAGATGCTGAAAGTCAGTCAGAAGCAGCCTCAGCAGGATGTTTTAGCTCACCTCTGCCTGTAAGAGAATGGGGAGTACATTTGAGCTCTAATTCTTTGCCTGTCTTGATGTGCAGCTAAGACTGGGCTCTCTAGGAGAATAATCAACCAGTAGGACCTGCAGTGACACACAAGTGTGTGTGATTTTGCAGCTCTCTTTGGGTTTTGGTTGTGAGTGATTTGAGCTTGTATAAAACAGTCATATGCTGTGTGGTGCTGGTAGATTTTCATCTTACAGCGTCCTTTCATGCATCCCATCCCTCAGCATCTAGCTGTAGTCATTTTTGAGCACCAATATGCATTCTTTCCTTAAGAATGCTTTAACTCTTCTTTGTTGTAGGGTCCAGTGCTGGAGCTGGGAGCGGGGAGTTCCATGTGTACCGGCATCTCCGGCGGCGAGAGTACCAGAGGCAAGATTTCATGGATGCCATGGCTGAGAAGGTTAGCACAACTCTTTGTAATTCCCCTCACCCCCAAAATATTTGGTGTTCATTGCAAATCTGTGTTTTCTTTGAAAGTCATGTACAAACAATTCCGTTCTGAGCCACCCCTTGTCAGAGGAATCTGTAGGAGTGTGTGATACGTGGCGTCTGTGTCAGTACTGAAACATTTGGTGCTTTGTGTCAGACATGCTCCATCTCTTGTGTTCCCTGGAGTCCTAGCACACAGTAAGACACGTGAATGTGTGTGGTCTCAAGTTGGCTTGAAAATGCTTTAAAAACTAGAAATTCTTAATATTATCACTGTCTTGCACAAACAGAATCAAGGCAAGTGCCCGTGCACAGAGTTCAGATGTTTCTTTTAAGTCTTGGTTGAGTAGAAGGGCCCGTCTCTCAAAGCACATTATTGTTATACTTCCTCTTGGCCAAGATGAGTCCTTTTATCCATATGTTAATGTTTATGTCTCTAATTATTCACTTGTTTTTACCGAAACATTCATTAGGGCAGAAGCCCAGCCTTTCTCACCTGTTCTGGTGAGGATTCCTCCCTCTGAAGGTTTTAATGTTTGGCTCAGGTTGCAGGTTAAAAGTTCTGTCTGTACAGGAGTCATACCTAGGATGTGGTTTTGTATAAAAAAGCCAGGCAAAATCTGGCAGAGCTCCCTTCTGTATTTTGCTAAAAGATTTCTCCCTAAAAGGACATGACTTTTCAAAGAAGTATTTTAATTTAGATTGTGACCAAAGTATGACATGTGATCAATTACAGCAAAGACTAGATGAGGAATTCCAGAAGAAACTGGAGAGGAATAAGATGATTGCAGAAGAGCAAACAGCAAAACGCAGAAGGAAGCGGTAAGGGCAGACTTTTCCCAGGAGGCTTGACATGGAAACCCTCACACCCTGTGCCTCATCTGTAGCTGCATGCTTTCGATAAACCCTGTCATTCTGTGTCTGCATCTATCAGCTGGGAAGTCTGGCTGTGGAAATTAAATTTGTCAGTGTCATTGTTTGGTTTTTAAAGGTAGCTGTCAACCTGACAGGCTTTGCTGGCGTGGGTTTTTTCTCCGTGCCATCACTAGCAGGGTAGCTTTGGGCTGGTTGAGCTGCTTTTGCTGACACCATCAATGTGCCTTACTGCGTATTTGTTGTAACAATGTCAGGAAAGGTTCATGTGTATATCTGGCTTAAATTAATATCTGAATCACTTGATACAAAGCAGCTTCAGTACAAAACTGGGTGCTGCTTAATGGGCAGGCCACCTCATTGGAATGGCCAGCAGGTTGAATCTAGCAAGTTAGGTGGAAATATTAAAAAATATTAAATCCGTCTTTCTCTTAAATTCTAGACACAGTGAAACAGTTGCAAGATTGATGCTCTCAAGAAACAGCCTGAGCATGGTAGTGCAGTGATACAGGAATTTAAATCCCACTGTCTTTATCCACCATACGTTTCAGAAATAGCAGGATACCATGGATTGGCTCTTTCACAGCATCTGGCCCTGAGCAGTCTCTCCCTTTCTGCTGTGCATCCTGTGGCTGGGAGTTGCTGTGGAAAGGCCTGTGCAAAGTGACTCGCTGGCATATTAACACAGAAGTGCACAACACAAACACTGTTGCCATCTTAGTTTAATTTAATGTGGTCCAACAGATGGCCAGCGAGTCAGATCTGGCCTGCTGCCTCTTCCCTGGCTGAGAGGGAGAACAACTGTTCCAACAGCAGATGCTGCCTAAACACTAACACCTCCTTGTCCCCCTTCTACAGTCTAATGGTGTAGGACCCAAGTGGCTTTGCCCTGTAGGGTCCCCTCTGATTTCCCTCAGCACCCTTCTCTTCTGTCCTGACCTCTAACAGTAGCTGGCTCTCTGCTTTAAGAGCATTCATTTATGGTGGTGAGAGAGGAACATGAATCCCAGGCTGCTCTGCCTGTGTCTAATATTAACTTGCCTGGTTGCCTTTGCTGGGCAAAGGGAACTGGGTTGTATGAACTGAAATTCCCTCTTACTCCTAATGTTACTCCAAGGATCCAGTATCCTGAGGAAGTACAGCCAAAGAGGAAGGTCAAACCCCACTGCACTCTTTTTTTTTGTTTTAATTTTTTTTTTCAATTAAAGTATATGTTACTGGTGATATTTTCCCCCCAGCGTTCAGTTCCAGCAGTCTGGGTTTTGACACCATTTCCTCTTTCTGTTTATTAGACTAGGTAGCTAAAATGTAGGGGCAGTTTAATTTTTTTTCCATCTGTATTCTTGGAGATTCTTGTCTATCATATAGTTTGGATTGCAGTGCTGTCATGAAAGACTAAAAAAATCCATTAGACTAAAAGCAACATAGAAAAGTTTCTGTTGATCATGTGCTAAGTTTGCTCTTGATGAATTTTCAGTTAAGGCCAAATTTAAATTGAACTTCTCTTCTGAAATCAGCTTTGCCAATATGTCTTTTATCAGTGTATGATTGTGCAGAAGCTTTACAATGTAGGATTTGTCACAGATTTTTTTTTTCTTTGCTTTATAGCCAGAAGTTAAAAGAGAAGAAACTGCAAGCTAAGAAAAATAAACTTGAACAAAAGAAACAAGAAAAAGGTCAGTGAAATCTAGTTTTCTTTTCTCAAGACTCAGTTCTGTTCCCTAATTGAAGCCTAGAAGGGTTTGTTCCACCCCAAGCATTCTCAAAACATGGATTGAAGCCTGAGCCTTAAGCTTGTTATTTTAGCTAATGTTTCAAAATCCTCTTTGAAAGCCATCTATGTTGAGATTTAATCTTACAAATAACTTGGCTGTTCGTGAATATTTTCCCTGTATTAGGGGAAATTTTGGACAGCAAACATTGGAATCCAGTTTGGTTGGTTGTGGATGTTTTGCCCCAGCTATTCTGACAAACTGCGGATTTAGAACCTCATCTGCTCAAAAAGACAGTATTGTTCAAGGCTGTGCTTTTTTTATGTATATTTTGAATGTGTATGGAGAAAACAGGTGGAAAAAAATGCACAGCTTGGGCAGCAAGAAACCGAGTTACAACTTAGTGTGTAAGAAATCGAGCCACCTTGGTGCCATCTGTCCCACACAACTCTTTTATTTGCACAGAAATAAACATGGGAAAACTGCATCTGTTCTCCTGCAATCTTGAAAATTAACGTTCAGCAATGTCAAACTTTTGTATATTGTTGCTTCTTTTAGTGAGTATATTTTAGCTTACTCTTTCAAATAGTTGTCCTTTGTGGATTAGCACACTAACTGCAGTAATTCTTAAAGTTACAGCAGTTTTTGGTGATTCTGCTGGAACAGTGACTTGCCTGACAGTTCTACCTTAATTCTGCTTTGCTGTTCAGAATTGGATCTGTTTCAGCTGAACCATTGCCAGCCTCCCATGTAAACACAGGAGGGCAAGTTACTTGTTAGGTTAATTTTACTTGTGACAGCAAGGGAATGTAGCAGAGTAGATTTTTTTGAGTGTTTTGTTTTTGTTCTGTTTTAGTTATTTTTAAGCTACTCATTTATGAATTGTAACTAGGAGGAGGATTTAAGTATGAGTCAACATACTTTCCTTCATTTTCAGTGAACAGAACAGAATACCCATCCCTTTAGGGAGTGGCTGGGAGAGAGGAAAGCTGCATCAGGGACTGGCACTGCCGTGTACCAGTTGTGGGGCTGGAGTGGTTTTGTTTGGCACAAGTCCCTGAAAGAGAATGCACACTCCCCTGCCTTTATGACAGTTCTTAACTCTTTACAGCTTGTGCTTCTCTGTGTAAAATAATAATAATAGTAGTACTAATAATGATGATGATAATATCAGGGGAGGTAGAAGCCCCTGATAGCCATTTCTAGCCTGCTGAGAACAGCCTTTTCTTTTTCTAGTTTTGTCTGCTCTGGGTTGAGAGCTAGGAGTTTTTCCAAATTAAATTAAGTGTATTTGTTGTACGTGGCAGGCAAGCATTTATCTTCTGGTTCGGATGAATAAATAAAACCTCTGCATTTCCATCTTTCACCTTTGTTGTAGTAAATACGTTAACGGTAAGGGTTGGCAGTGAACCAGGTCAGCTGTTAAAAGTTGCGTTATTGTACAAACCCCTAATAAAAAATGAAAGTTCAGAACTTCACCACGCGGTGGCATCAAACCACCAATCCTAAATCCTGCTTGTAAGTGGTCAGGACATGAGCTCAAGTGTGACTGGGCCTCAGGAACAGTAAAGAGCAGAAAAGGTTAGATTCAGGTCCCACTTTATGCTGTACCTCATTTTCATGATTGGTTCTTTAATTTCTAGTAAGTGTTTTCTGATCATTTAGCAGGCTCCACGAGTTTTCTGTGGCCCTGATTAATCTTAGGCGTATATTAATGAGTCCCTGTACTTGCAGTACAGCAAACAGTCTGTAAACGTTTATGGCACCTTGTGGAGTTTCCATGAACTTGGATAGGTATCGGACTATACTCAGTCTTGTCCGTGGCTTCCCGGTGTTCTCTGACAGTACTCTGTGATCCTTGGAAGTTCACACCAACCTGCAGAGGTGAGATTGGGAATGAACTAATCCATCACCTCAGTGTTTGAAGAATACCTGTGTTTGAAGAAATAATGTTTAATAGGAGGTAGAGGTTATGGACTTGGTAATATTTCTCCCAGGGAGAATTTGATATTCTGAGCTCCCTGTCGCTTGCTAGAATTAATATAACCTGATACCTGTTTCCTGAATATCTGGGACTTCTTAGTTGTGAGATATTTAACCAGGTAGACACAAGGGAATATGTTACCCGTCCGTGCTAATTAGCATGACCTAATACACATTTCCTTAGCACCTGCGACTGTTTTGCTGTGAAATACTTGACAAGGAAGACGGGTGGGAACACCTTATGGATTCATCCTCTTTGTGTTTGTAGAACCTGATCAATCTCAAGAGCAGGTCAGCAGCGAGGATGATGAAGAGGATAGCAAGGAGGAGGAAGAGAAGGAAGATGATGCTGAAGAGCCAAGTTTTGTGATGGGAAGAGGATGAGGCCTTTCAGGGACAGCTGGAAACACTGTTCATTGCTTTATATCCAGGAGCATGAAAGCCTTTCATCTCAGCCAAGCAGAACCCATTGGCCGTACGTTACATCTGCTTAACGGGGAATGGCCTTCACGTCACAGGCCCGAGAGATAATGATAGAGAAATGCCAAATAAGAGATTTTTTTCTTGATTGCTTGTATAACTGCTGTGCAGTCTGCTCTAAGTTTGCTCTAAAGAGTCAGCCATAAGTCTCTGTGACCCTAGAGTTCTTACTGAAATGGCCCAGAGTGTTTTTCTGTCTGAAAGCTAAAACATATCCATTACCATTTAAGGGAAATATTACTGTGAAGGCTACGTATTCTACTTATGTCGGAGCTGGTAGCAGTGGGATACATGAATCTAAGGGAAGAGTTCAACTTAAAGTAGAAAAGTGGTCTGTAGCCAGACTCTCCTGCACTGTGAGTGTTCTGAATTTGGGGTTTTGTATGGGGTCATCTCTAACCCAAAGAAATCAGTTTATGTTGCTAGACAAGTTCTATAGATTTTTAATCGGGATCCCTTTTTTATTGCTAAAACTTTTCCCTATTGCTTTTCTTCCGTGTTTTTTAAATTAATAAAAGGGATGTATTGGATTGTTCTGTCTTCCTTTTTTTTTTTTTTTTTTTTTTTTTAAGAGGATTTCAGTAAAATAGAGAGATGCTTGCAGGGCTGCATGAAAGGACAAAAGAGATCAAGTGATTTGGCACACATGAAAATGTGGAAAAGGTGTTAGCTGCATGTCACTTACTTTTTGCTTTTGGATTGGAACAAGGTGTTTTCCCAAAGATTATGTCTGTAAAGCCTCCAAATCCTGTGGCAAAAAGGAATGGAATTGTTCTGCTTGTGTTCAGCTTCATGTAATGACACCTGCCTTTCTCTCTGCTTGAGCTCTCTGCTTTGCACTTTGGATTCCCCAGGAGGAATCATAACATCTATATATACATTTACTTACTGGTGCTTAAATGAAAAGCGTATGAAGTGGTGGTTTTACTTGTAACTTTGGTTGCTGTCTTTTCAGTGTATCTTTAATTAGAAAGTGCCTGCTGGCTTTCAGACACGCTCATCCCAGAGCTTTGCATCCAGAATGTGGTGCTACTTCTTCTCAAGCCTTGGTCGATGCCAAATTATATTAAGCAAAAACAGTAAAAAGGGAGAATCTCTTTTTAGATTAGCCTTTGTTGAACAGTGCTGCCAGAAATCCTGCATTTTGTCTGAGCTGGCTTTATGTAATGGCTTCTCAGTGGTATTACCGTGGTGGCTGGGAAGCAGATGTGATCAAGTGCAAGTGACGTTTGTGTTTAGTTCCCCTGTACATACCCAAAGACTTTAGAGCTGGGTAACTTCTGCCCTGCAAGCACTGTATCCCAACTGCCCTCCCCAGGTTAGGGGTCTGCATGGAGCTGTTTTCTGCTCAGTGCCCACAGAGGCAGGTGCTTCAGCACAAGTTGTGGCAGCGTTTCATCCCTGAGCACTTCAGATGCAGGGTGGATGTTTTGCAGCTGGCATTTTCCCTGTGGAGAGATGAGTTATGAGCATTCACTTCACTTGACTCCCCCTTAGGGCAGGCAAACCCTGTGGATAAATGTGTTGTGGGAGGAGCCATAAAAATACGATGTTTTTTGTGGGTAGAGACGAACTGAGAGTCTCACAAATAAAGATGTTCTGCCTCTAAGCTTGCCAGACCTTTGAGCTGAGGAAGTTCTGTTCTGCACTAAATAGAGCTGCATGAGGACATGCTCCTTTCAGCTGTGAGGATGGACTCGAGTTTGTCTTGCTGATTGAACAAATTCAGGTTGTGTGGCCTCATCCTGCCTCCTTAAGACACCATCCTTACCCGTGCTGAATTATTCATGCTCTCCATTTTGTAGGAATGCTGAGTTTGTAGGTGAAATCCATAAACAGCAAACAGAACATGTTGGTGAAGGTGGGATCTGCCTCACGGTCTGTCTTGCTGGGGTGGCTGAGTGTAGCAGTAGGAGCTGTATTTGGTAGGTGTTGCTGTGAATTCCAAAAAATACTCTGCCATGCTGTGGTTGTTCCCGGCAGTACGGGCTCGTTGAGAATACAAAGCACTTCAAAGGGACGTTCGAAGGGTTGTTTCTTTGTTAAGGCGAAATGCAGGTACTCTCTGACCTCAAAACGGGCAAAACATCAGCCACGGAGTAGAAAAAGGGAAGTGCTCGCGTGTGTAGTAAAATGAGGAACAACTCTACAACTGCTTCCTATTGCAAACAGGGCACCGACAAAGCCGTAATAATTTAAAGGCTTTAGATTGCCCTGGAGCTTGACCTGCTTATGTTAAGTTCTTGTTCTGGATTGTCTTCTAGAGGAGTCCCTTGCCTTTCCCTGATCGAGACTAATCTTCAGGGGTTAAAGTTTGCTCTGTTCCATTTCTACACGTGTTCGTGCAAGCGTGGGACCCCGAGGGACAGCAGTGTTAGTGCTGAAACCGAGGTGTTTCTGATCTCAGAGGTGAAAAGCACACTTGGGATAACAAATGTATGTGTCTCTTTATTTAAAGTTTTTAGGAAGTGTTTTCCTGTCTCTTCCCTCCCCCGGGGAGAAGGAAGTTCAGGATGATGGGATTACCCTGTGATAAAGGTGACCCATTGTGCTGGCTTTCGGCATATTCTTTATCTCGTTTCCAGGGAAGGAACTCCCTCTCTTTCCCATAAGGCTGTCCCTGTCCTTTTGATGAGTTTATACAGGATTTCCTGCTGAGTCAATAGAGGAGGAGTGCAGGGAGATAGCAGCCGGGATTCCAGGGAGCCTGTGCTCAGCCAGAGGAGCTTGCAGCCCGGCGGGAGGCAGAGCAGCGCTGCCTTTTGACTTATGTAAGTGGCGCCTTTTTGCTGTATAATTAACAATTGTAATAAAAGCACATTTTGCATCCCATTGCACCAATTACCTTCTCTGTGCCAAGATTTAGAGATAACGCAAGCCCCAGACCCACCAGCATCTTTACCAGTGCGGGGTTTCCAGTCCGGCCGTGACTTCAGGCACCCGCAGATCTGATTTGTTTTGTCCCCCCTGCATGTTCACAGCGGAGGGCTGCGGCCGCCGGGAATCCCACCCGGCTGCGGGGTGGGCTCCGCGGGGTGGGCGCCCTTCCTCTGTGAGCGATCGGTAAGACCCCCGGACCCCCCAGACATCCCCCCCGGGGGTGGGGGTGGGG
>JAWWEU010000050.1:6465377-6556144 GCA_035583155.1 Acropternis orthonyx | reverse complement strand
GAAGGCGGGGGGCCGGTACGGGCGGGGGTCGCCCCCCTGGCCCCGCCCCCTCGGCGGCGGGGGCGTGGCCTGAGCGCGCCGCGGGCCAATGAGCGCGAGGTCACGTGCGGGGGGGGCGTGGCGGCGCAGCCCCACGTTTCCTGCGGGTCACGTGGCCGGTGCCCGGCGTTGCCGTGGCAGCGGCGGAGGCGGCTCCGGCTCCCGGTCCCGGCGATCCCGGGGCTCCCGGCGGCGATCCCGGGTACGTGCCTCATCCTGCCCGGCTAGGGAGAATCCCTCTCCCGGGGTGGTGATGGTGGGGAGGATACGCGCCTCATCCCCCCCGGGGTGGTGGGGGTGAGAGGGAAGGGTCCACTGTGGGAGCAGAAGGGGGTCCCGTCCTGCCCGGCTGTTCTCTGCGGGTCCCTTGGGATGCGGAGGGCAGGCCAGCTCCGCGGGGATGTGTCCGGGCAGGGATCCCATGGCTGGGGGTGCTGTAGGGGAAACACCTCCATCCTGCGGTGTGGAGAAGCCCAGGGTGCTGGGTCCGATCCTACCTGAGGAGATGTGGGGGATCCTCGGGGTGCCGCGTGGGGATCCGGTGGTAGGAGGTCGCCTGTGGGGGATCTGTCCAGGTTGCCTTTGGCGGGGAAGGTTCTACGTGTGAGCGGGTCTTATCCTGGCCGGGGGGATCCCCCGCCTGCGGGTGCTGTTGGAGGGGAGATCCTCGCTGTGCCAGGGTCACATCCTGCCCGGGGTGTGCTGAGGATAGCTGGGAAGGAGCAGGACAAATCCCCTGCGCAGGCATTGCCCTGTGAGCGGGATCCCAGCTATGGGGATGGGGTGAGGGATCACATCCTGCTTGGGAGGTGATCCCCTGCTGCCATTCCCACCCTGCCTGGGTGCTGTGACACCCCAGGGATGCTGCTGGGGAGGGCCCCGGGCCTGAGGAGAACACAGGAAAGGGTTCCCCATAGCAAAGCGTGGCCCGCAGCTGTCAGTGGGTCTGTCCCAGTGCCTTTCTTCCCTGTGTAACAGCGGCAGCTGAGATGGGAGTCATGGCAAAGGCTTTCCCTGGGGCAGGTTATCAAGATCAGTGTGAAGGAGCATTTATAGAGAGCTTTCTGTCTTAGCACTGTGAGATGAAGTGGGGTCAGATGCGTCGGTGGTGCAGTGGAAGTGAGCGAAGATGCAGCTGGGACGGACTTTGCCAGAGCTGGCAGAGGAAAAGGTCTCCTGGGGAAGCCCTCATTCTCCATCCAAAACTCGGCGGCCCTGTGCAGTAAAACCCTGTAGGACAGTTAGTTCTGTAAGAACAAGTGTCCTAAACCTTTAACTTTGCAAGTCAGGAACGTGAAATCTCCAAAACAGCCCTCCCCTGATGCAGGTAACTGCCTGAAAAGTATTTCCAGAGTAAAACTGCTTCAGATACCGTGCATGAAAAACACTTCTTTTGTTGTGTTTCAGCTCTTGGAGCACTCCACCCAGTCCCTCCATGTCCATAGCCAGCAAGGTGAGTTTGACATCCTGGTCCTGCTCTTTTGAGCTATGTTTGTATTTATGGGTTTTATTCTGAAGTTGTTTACTTTTTTGAGAACATCTCTTGAGCTGCTCCAGAGTGAAAATTCATCCTTGTGGTATTTTTAGTTTATTTTTCCAATGAAAGAAGCAGATGTGATTGGGTGCTCTTGCCCTCTCTCTGTAACCTCTGAATTAATTCGTCTTTTCAATGGAATTTGTCCAAGGGGTCAAAGCTTCCTACATAAAATGTTCGTACGTATTTTGTGAAAATAAATGGCAGAGTGGAGGCCATCACTGTACCAGCTGGGGACAAAGACAGTAAATTCCCTCCATGCTGTACATTGCAGAGTCCACACAGGATGTTGTCACAGGAAACAGCTTCATAATTTTGCTGCTCACAGACTGTTTCTGCCTCCAATCCTCCTCCTTTTCTTCATCTGTAAAATAGGTGATTCTTGCCTTTTCTGGAAACACAGCGCAAGCAGGAAGGTCTGTTATTTTCTTCTTGTTTTTATTGTTGTGTGAATATTATTTTATGCTTTTTTTCTTTCTTTTTCTTTTTCTTTTTTTTTTTTTTAAATATTTTGATAACTCCTGAGCAGGTCAGGAGCCATCCTGGACTCCTCCATGGGCTGTAATAGAAGCCTTGTCAAAATCTGCCCAGGAATCATCTTGTGCTCTTGCTGCCGTCCTTATTATGTCTGAGGGGGCTGGAACCTGAAAGCCTCCCTGTGTTCAGGAGGGACAGTCTTGCAATGCTTTGTTTGCCGCTGCAGTGTAATCTTTGCCTGAAACAGCATTTTTCCCTTTTAGTGACAGCATTCGGAGTTATGGGCAGTTGATGTCCTTTTGATGTTTGCCACTTCTTCAAATCTCACAGCAGCCATGGCTTTATTAGCTGTCCCCATGTGGCCCCTGTATACCAGGAGCTCAGAGTGAGCAGCAAGGTGCCTGTGACCTTGAGGTGTGGTGCTGAGACTAATTAGTACCACACCAGGTGTGATTCTGGGCGTGCATCTCCTCCTGCTAGGAGCTGGTGAGTATTTTGTGGCCAGAAGGTGCAGCTCTGGTGTCAGTAGTGGAGTTGTGAGTGCAGGGATTAATTAGAAAATAGTTTCCCTTCTTTGGAAGGCTGAGTTAAACATCTAGTTTCAGGTGTTTGTCAGAGTTGAGAATTTTTCACTCAAAACATTCTTTGGATCTTGTTCTATCTCCGTGGACGGCACAGAGATCACCAGAGCCATTTGGCAGGAGCATGGTGATGTGGTGGTGTAAGGGGGGTGGTTTGGACCCCACGTTTGTCCCTGTGGCATTCACCACCTGAAATAGTCTTGCTGCTTTCCTGCATCTCTCACTGTAATCTCTTGAATCTCTAGATGATGAAATTTCCTGGAAGGAGCTCACTTTTCCCCTTGGAATTGTCTTTTCCTTTCCCCGTGCTCGGAGCCACTGGTGGAAGTAAGGGAGCAGTTTTCTTGGTCAGACGTGGCTGATAAATGGAGTGTGAGCAGTTCAGGAAATTGAACTTCCCACTGTAGAAGTTTGAGAAGTTCATTTGTTAACCCTACACAGGAGTCAGCTCTGTGTCTGTTGGGGGAGTTTGGGCGAGAAAACTGTGCCCAATCTAAAATGAGCAATGAGGAGCAATGGTTTAACTGGGAAAAACTGGTTTCCAAGGAAGGGGCAAAAAATGACTCCCTGAATTGGTGTTACTTTCATGCTCTAAGGAGAGGCATTTGGAGCCAGTCCCTGCTGCACTGGGAAATGAACTGTCAGCTCAAAAGCAAAATGGTAAGATGAGGGCCCTATTGCCAAAGTGTCTTCGTGTAAAACAGATTTTTAATTAGCAAGGAGGAATTAGAGGGCAAAGTCAAGGTGCCATCTCCGAAATGAAAACCCAGATGCTGTGCAGCTTTCCTGAATTCCTGCTGGAGTAGTTTCTGAGTTTACCTGTATAATCTTTCCTAGTTTTCAGAGTAATTTTTGGCATTTATGGATGGTCCTATCTCAGTTTTGTGCCTTGCAAGTGTGGTGGCATTTGGTCCGTCATTTTCCACTAAGGGCAACTTTGTTCAACCATAGCTTTTCCCGGAGTTGATGCTCATGCTGTCTGCCTGAAGGTCACTGTTTTATTCCCTCAGCATTTCCCTCGTCATGAGTTCTGAATTAAACGTTCCAGTGGATCCCTCCACCCCTGCTTGCTGCTCTGAGCCTGGCACAAAGGGCATGGATTACCGGGACTGGGTCCGGCGCAGCTACCTGGAACTGGTCACATCAAACCACCACTCTGTTCAAGCCCTCTCCTGGAGAAAACTGTACCTGAGCCGAGCCAAACTGAAAGCTTCCAGCAGAACCTCTGCTCTGCTCTCTGGATTTGCAATGGTATGTGTGTTTTATAGCTTTCTGAATCACGATGGTTTTGGCTCTCTAAAATCATCTGTTAATCGGTGTTTTCCTCCTGGAAGAAGCAGGACACACTGTTGTTTCTTGAAGAGGCAGGAGGCATCTGCCTTGGCTGCTGCTTGCTGGAAGGTTTGAGGCTGGCTGTCTCAAGGTAGCACTGATACATGAGCTATCTAAGACAACCCACACGCTCCCAAGACAGCCCTTTAAAAATACTAATCCTCTGCCTGCAAGTGTTCCACCAGCATTGCCGAACAACCCAGGAGCTGAGCTCTCCTTTGGTCCTGAAGCCATTCATCCCTTCCTGCTTTTACATGAGGTCGCTCATGGGCATGTTGCTCCTCCAAGCCCCTGTGGCTGCTGTGGTCCTGTTTATTTTAATTTCTGTGTATGTTTCCTCGGGTCACGGTGTCTAAAATAAGGTGGAGGTTGGGTCACAGTCTGCCAAAGCGAAGTTTGCGTAGTGTGATCAGGGAGATCGTGTTATACGCTGAGGTGTGAGAAGAGGCCCTGAGCCTCAGACCTCATGTCAGAGGGCTCTGTAGCCTGAAGGGAGCCAAACCTGGTATATTTTTGTCAGTGCTGCCTATTGGAAGTAATCCCTGGTGCTTGCTTTCCACTGCGCAGCTCTTGGGTGTTATCTGGAAGCTATTTGTGTAGGTCAAAACCATGGCAGGAGTGAGCAAATAAACAAGACAGACAGTCTGGTCCAGTGCTCAGACCTGTTTGAGCTGTGGTGTTAACAAAAAGCAGCTGTGCTGTGTCAGTGTGAGCCCCTTCATCTCCCTTCTGTTTCTTGCTTACTGGGAGTGAGAATTGAAACCAGTTTGGGGGAGGTTTTCTGCTCAGGAAATGGGCAGGTCTGGTTGTTCCTGAGGTCTGTCAGCAGAAGGGCAGAGGGCAGTGCCTGCTGCGTGGGATGCAGTGTGTAGATGTTGCATCCTGCAGATCAGAAGCTGTGGGGGGAAGACAGATCTTTCCAGATAGCCTTTCTCATTTTATTTTAGCCTTTTCCGCTGCTTTTTCCTCCCCCAGTCCCCAGACCATGAATCATCCATCACATTTCAACAGTCTGGGATGAGAGAGTTGGTCACCCAAAGGGAAGCTGGAAAGCTGCAGGTGGGGGGGGTTTAGTGGGAGCAGGCTGGAGGGGGAGAGGGTGCTTGGGGGGTTTGGGATTCCTCTCCACTCACTGTCTGTGTGCAAGAGATGCTCATAAAAGCTTTTCACAAAGTCTGTGTTGGTTTGTAACCAAACTTGTGTGCTGCAAGGGGAGAAAGCTCTGCTGTAGACTTCTTTCATTCAGGAGTTTTCTTATTCTAAAAAGCCTCTCCTTTGCTTGCCCCATGTGCCTCTGGTTACTGGAGTTCTGTGTGAGTCATTTGTGACCGTTCTCTTTAACCTGATTATTATATTAATATTTTGTATTGTTGTGGACTTATCTACCGGTGTGGTCACATGAGCTGTCCATGCTGGGCTGTGCTGTCACTGGCATCACTGGGACTTGGGGGTTTGCAGCCCACCCACACTGCAAGGCATGGAAAACAAAGCATGCCTTCTCAACTCACACAACAGAAAGTTCCTGGAAGTCCTTGGCAAGCACACAAAATTAACCATTGGTTTTGTATTCTGTTTAAAATGCAAGTCAAAGAAACACACAGGTCTAAGAAGTGTTAGTTATGATCGAATCGTCAGCCTAACTTAAGAAGCACACCTGAAATCAGTACCTGTAAGACACAGACTCTCTTGCAATAAGGAATTCTCTTTATTAGCAAACTTTCCCAGCTGATTGGATCTTCTGGGAAAGCTGAGGTATTTGTTCCTACCGGGTTATTTCTCCTCTGGTAATTTGGCATGCAGGTATTTAGTACACGGATGTTTACTCTATTAAGAGCACCTATTTGGCTATTGATGAAAGCAGAGAAGTTATTTAGAGATAAATATGTGTAGACGTGGCACTTAGGGACATGGTTTAGTGGTGGACTTGGCAGTGCTGGGGGAATGGTTGGACCCAGGACTTAAAGGTCTTTTCCAAGCTAAACGATGCTGAGATTCTATGAAACAGTTTTCCTGAAGCCTTGAGTGCATTTAACTGTGTAAACAAATGTCATTCAGGGCTTGGCTATTGCTTTATTTACTTCCCTGTCAGTGTGTTTGATTTAAGGCAGTTCCATATTGGCTGAAAATTATTGCGAGCTGATGGATGTTTAATCAACAGGCGATGGCTTTGGTCCAGCTCCTTCTGGACAGGCTGCAGGATAATACGAACCTTCCTCGTTACCATCCCTGGTATTTCTGGCAGAGAGTTGGGCAGATCAGGAGGATGTGGGTCATTCCAGTGCCAGCTCGGCTTGGAGATGGGTTGTAGGGTGACTGCATTCACCCCGAGGAGGCTGCAGATAAAGGAAGTTTAGAGGGAGTTTAGGAAACCTCCTTAATAATCTTCCTGATGGAAATAACAGCTATTACTGCTAATCCATCTTCTCAATACTTGTCCACTTGCTACAGGATATGTATTTGATTAAAAGAAAAACAAAACACCTAACAGATCTACTGGAGTGATTTTTACAGGCTGCCAAACCATCTGTGTGAATGTGTCATGGTTTATGTTAAGCCATTTGTCATCCCTTTGCCTGTCCTGGTCTGAATTTGTCAAGATGAGTATCATCTATGTTGTGGATAATCAGGGCTATGCTGTTCTAAAACCCACCATCATTGCATGTAATTTAATTGCAGTTTAGTTCTAAAATGTTCTGAGCACTTGGTCCTGTGAGCCTGGAGTTCGACAGGGTGATTCTCAAGCTTAAAATTAGGCCTATGCTGAAATACTCCATGTCTTGGCACAATGCTCAGCCTTGCAAAGTCGCTTCTGGGAAGAGGTTAAAATAAAGGGAGCTGTAGCATGGAAGGGTATAATTGTGTCAAACATGACATATTAATAGTTTTACAGACTAGGCAGCATATTTAATGATTTTTAAATGGGTTATGTCAGCTTGTTCTCTTTCTGTTATTGCGGTCAGGGAATGACATGACAGTCTGTGCAGGGTAAAGCAATAAGAGCTCACTCACCTTTTCAGCACTTGTTTGGGTTAAATGAACTGGTTTTCTGCCTTGCTGCCCTATCTGGATTGTTGATGTTTTGCCCTGAAATACCTCTTACTGAGCCATCAGTCAGTGTTAAAAATTCATCACATCGCACAGCTGAAGCCAGCCCTAGGGAATAGGTTAGTCTGGGAGGAAACATCCAATTAGCTGGAAAGAGCTGCTCGTGTGAAGGCTAACAAGCAGAAATTGATATGTTGACATCACCCAGGCTTTCAGCTTTAATATAAAGCTATAAATTGGACATGCAGGTACAATTCCCATTCAGCTGGCTGAATACCATGTCTCTGGGTATTAGAGCACCCATTAATGAACAATGTACCTGCAGCTTTTCCTGGCTGGTGGGGTGTGACTGGCAACCACAGCCATGTACAAATTCATTGTACATAGAGAATAAGTCTGATCTCCTCCCTCTCAAATCAATAGAAGGGGAACTGCAAAGAGAACAAGCACAGGGTGATGTGAAATGTGTTTTAATTAAATTGACCTTGCAGTAGATAGTGAGGCTAATCCTGTGTTAATATTTTCTTTGCTATATAACAAGAACTGCTTTAAACTGCAAACAGGAACCTATAAAAAACAGACAAAAAAGGTAAAACCCCCATATGTTTATAATCAGGACAAAAGGCTGGGAATATCCAAGAATTGTCACAACATTTTTGGTGTTTCTAAAATCCTAAATGGTTGCTGAAGGTATAAATCTGGACTTGCAGAGGTTGACCATTTGCCATGTGTTATATCTTGGTTGCTACTAAACGTGGTCAGACTGGACTGTGATCCCCTCATTCAGGCTGCTGATAGTTTCAGAGTAAATGCAGGTAAGGCAGCAGTCATGCCAACTGGCTTCCATTCCCTTTAATCCTTTTCAGGGCTTCCAACAGGGAGAACATGAGTGTACCCCTTATCTTCTAGTGCCTAAATAATATTATTAACAAGCAATGCCAGAGTTAGTGCTGCGGGTGATTATACAGAGCCTGAAATGGCTGCTCGGGGGGTGTCTCATGTGAAGTCTGGGTAAAGTAATTGTGAGTCAGTTCTGCAAAATCCTTCTGTGTCCCAGAACTGAGCTGCCTGTTCAGACTTTGCCTTGTCATGGTGGTCTTGAGAGTCACTGCCTTGAGACAAGAACCCAAGCGTGGCTTCTTTCCATGAGCTCTGCTGTGCCGGAGCAGCAGGTCAGCTGGGGTCACTGGAGGTTTTGGCTGCTGCCAGGAGAGTTAATATCTCTGCAAATCATGAAGTGCAGCTGCAGATCCAAGCCAGCTGCTAGAGAGGGATGTTTGATAGTCTTGTCCACTGCTTTTGTGGCTTTCTCATAGCAAAAACGGTTTGTGCAGTCCTTTCAGGGATGCCACCACACAGAAGTACTGTTTTACTTCACATGGAGCTTAAGTAGTTGTACAAATTCTTGTGCTAAACCAGTTAACAAGCCTGTACTAGGAGTCTGGTTCTGATCTCAGAAGAGCCTCCTGCTCTCTTGCACATATTCTCCTTCTTGAGCTTTATTTGATTAAAATAAAAATAGCTTTAGAGAGCTGCTGCACGATAGCTCTTGTTTTGAGAAGGAGACTCCTCTCTGAGTTGCTGAGCACACCCATAAGCCAGTAGCTGTCCATTTCTGCTGGGTGTATTAGTAAGTTACTAGCTCTCCAGGGAGAAATTTGAGGATATAAATAACTTTTATCTGCGCATCTTTGTAATAAAAACAAATGTAAACTGTTCTGAGACTAGAATACAGCTATTTTAACTAGGGGCTAACTTAAACTGTAAATACTTGTGTGCTTCCCATGGGGGGCAGTGAAACCTGGCTGGCCACTGGCCAGAGGAACTGCTGGGTTTTGCTTGTCTTTACATGCCCAAAATTGAAACTTCCTCCACTGCAGCCACAAGTGAGGAGCGGAAGGAGAAGGTGTGATGGGCGGGGGGGCTCTCAGGCTGTCAGCTGCCTCCCAGCCCCACGTGTTGTCTAATGGGTTCCTTCTGTTGTGTGTTGGGGTTGATGCAGCTCGTATGGCTTGTGGTCGCAAGGAGAGACGTGTTATCTCAGAAAACAACGGCGCAGAACCGTGTGCCTGAGCCTCAGAAAGGCCAGGGCACAGACTGCGTGAGGAACAGCAGCGATCCTTCCAGGCTGTCATTCCAGAAAGCACTTGAGTGTGTACTTGACCTTAGGTGTTCTTCCTGAATAAAGATGCTTTCCAGGATGGAAGCCTTGAGAAGAGTTAAAACCAGCAGCTGTTGACGAGCTCTTTGTTGCTTCCCCCCACCAGGTTGCCATGGTGGAAGTGCAGCTGGAGGTGCAGTACAAGTACCCCCAGATGCTGCTGATCGCCTTCAGTGCCTGCACGACGGTGCTCGTGGCGGTTCATCTCTTTGCCCTCCTCATCAGCACCTGCATTCTGCCCAACGTGGAAGCCGTGAGCAACATCCACAACCTGAACTCCATCAGCGAGTCCCCCCACGAGCGCATGCACCCCTACATCGAGCTGGCCTGGGGCTTCTCCACCGTCCTGGGGATCCTCCTTTTCCTCGCCGAAGTCGTGCTTCTGTGCTGGATAAAATTCCTGCCCGTGGGCTCCATCCTGAAAAACGAGACCACCAACGCGGAGAAGCCCAGCAGCCACGCGGGGTGGCAGTCAGCACTGGTCTCCACCATCATCATGGTCCCAGTGGGTCTGATTTTTGTCGTCTTCACCATTCACTTCTACCGCTCCTTGGTGCGGCACAAAACGGAGCGGCACAACCGGGAGATCGAGGAGCTCCACAAACTGAAAGTGCAGTTAGACGGGCATGACAGAGGCATGCAGGTAGTGTGACAGAGCCTGCACACCCGCCCGCCTGGGGCTGGGCCAAACACCTGGTTTGCTCCTTGGGGAGAAGCACCAGAGATGGATTGTCTTGAGGCTTCAATATGTAAATGCTATTTGCCTGCCATTTCTAGCTGTGGGTTCTAGTGCTGTTTCACGTGCTGGGGTCTCTGGCCTGATTCTCGTCCTACACACTTGGTCTTTAAGTTGACACTGCTGTGGAGTTCAAGGTCAAAACTTTACCTACCTTAGCATGGGTTCAGGTAGCCAAAAATCTGTATTTTTTTACAAATGCAATATTCTGTTGCCAAAAGTAAAACTGTGTCGGCTTCCAAAAAGCCAGTGTGTGTGTGTAGGACCTGTCTTGTGTGTCAGAACTCCCTGGCTGTCAGTGCAGCCACAGTTAACTGGCAGCTCATTTCTAGAGCAGGGCTGGTTAATGTGGGTACCTGCAGCTGACTCGAGGACATCCAGGAAAGCACAACAGAGAAACTGAGAGTGTTGATCACTGTTGTTCCAAAGCAAGTATTCCATAAATACATAACCAGAAAGAAATCAGCCTTAGTTTTTTTTGTTCTTTTCTTGCTATTCTTTACTGTATTTTTACAGCTGGAGAGGTAGGATTTTGAATTGCAGGAGGCTGGGAAGTGCTCTTGTACTTTCTTCAGCAGCATCTGTCACTTTAGATCGAATGAGTGCCAAGATCATGTGTTTTTTCCCAATAAGAGGCAAGAGTGCCCAGGGAAGGCCTACAGGTGTTTTAGTTTTAGCAAGGACGTTCTTAAAACAGAACAGTGACGGGGAATTTAATGAGACAAAACTTTGAAGGACTAGCAAAGCGAGTTTCAAGGAGGTAAGGAGTGACAGCAAATATTGCACGAATCTGTGGCTGTGTCGTCTTCATTCATGTATTGCTGTGATGCCTTTTGCCTGTTTTGCTGGAGAGAACAAGCCCAGTCCTGTGCATTTCATCATTCAGCTTTTTTTAATTGGCCGTAGCATTTTTCTGTCAGAAATGAATGCTTCCTTCTCCCTCCACCAAGGCAGGCAACTCCTCTGGTGGAACCTGGAGCTGCACTGGCAAGCCTGATGGAGCTGGATCCGGCAGGAATGCTGTGTGCCATTAAAGAGCTATCCATTTCCTTTGAGCTCATTTCTTTTTTCAGCAGCTGAGACAATGACACTTGCATGTCTGTGTTGCTTAGCAAGGAAAGCTTGTAAATTCTATAGCCTTCTTGTGGGTGAAAACTTCTGTTAGAAAAACCCAATTTTATGATTTTTGGTAACTTTGTGGAGGGAAAAGAGTGTTTTGCAATCATCAGCTCTTTGAAGGGAAAGTAGGGCTTTCTGCCACACAGGGCTGCAAGAAGCATAAGCACATTTTCTTGGCCCTGATCCTGTGCTGATTTCCTCCTCTGCACTCAAAAACTGCAGTTTCAGAGTCTCCGAGGCCTTATCGGTTTTCTGAAATCATTAACAATGTTTGTAATGTCCTCTTTAACCCTGGTCCCTTATTCCACGGGGATTTAAGAAATCTAATGGCAGTATATTATTACATGTCAGCTTCCCAGAATGGAGAGTACATGCAAACCCCAGGGCAGCAGGGTGAGACTCTCCCAATATTCCTCTCTGGCAAAGGCCTTGGGAAACCAACTCTCATCTCTCTTGTTTACATGTGAATGTGAGCACTGCTGAACAAGTTGCTTAGCACTGTGTCTGTGGCTTTCATCTGCTGTTCTTGCTGCAGTTGGCATGTACCATATTGGCTGATGTGCAGCAAAGAAAATCGTCTTTGTGTGCTAAATGACTAATCTGTACTCATGTGCATATGCAAAAAAAATAAGGAGTGTCCTCCAGGAAGTGGGTGGTCCTGAAATTCAAACTCCCCAGGAATCTGCCCTCTCTCCCTCCTCTTTTTACCATAATAAAAATCAAAGGTTTATACAACAAAATCAGAGTTGAGTTTTCTGCCAAGTATTACACGTGTGGGCTCTTCCACCAACAGAATTTCTGTTGTGAGGCCAGAGCAGACCAGATGGGATGAATCTCTCATCTGTACTTTGCACTCTCCCTTAACATCAGTAATAATAGGACCTTGTGTACTGAGGAGCTCAGGAGGTTGTCGAGGAAAGTATTTGAGCCATTTTTCCAATTTACAGGAAAGTTTCCCCATGTGCATACAGTGCTGTGAAAGCAAATGCAGCTCATTTGGAAACAGCCAATTCATTCATTTATTTTTTTGGAAGTATAATGAACTTCAGTAAACGTAAAAATGCAGCAGAAACTGTGCTTTGATTTTGTAGAATAACAAGGCTTTGGTGGGATTGGATTCAAGATCAGTCTCAAGGCAGAACATCTGTGACTGGAGTGGGATCACCTTACTCCAGCAGGGAGTCTGAGGTATGGTTTGGGATGGTGTCCCAAGGGCTAATGTACTTAAAACAGAATAATAACATGCTTTCCTACCTTTCCTTGCAGCTCTGTTTCTTGTGTCTCTCTGGGCAGAGTTTTCCCTTCCATGAGGAGCCCATGGGAGTATTTTTGCTCTTAGACTCTGGTATCTGGGATCTTTCTGGGATCACCCTTGTGCTGTAACTCCTCTCCTTTCCCAACAAGAGCATTTGCTTTTCTTGGTCCTGCCTCTCTTCCTTCAACTTGTTAACATTTTCACCTCTGTTGGGTCCAGACTTGTGTTGCAGACAGGTTACCTGTGGTACCAGCCATAGCAGTTCATCCACAGAGGAAGGAGGAGGGATGTTGTATTTGCCCAGGTGGGTGTTTCTGTACTACAGCACCAAAAAAATCCTCCTTGCTCCTGCTGCTGCCCGTGGCTGTCAGCAGGATTGCCATCAGTTGAGCATGAAGATGCCAGCCTTTCCACACTGTCGTTGCTGTCTGGATTTGTCTGTCCCTTGCTGTCACCCCTCTCTCATTCCTGGGGTGTCTGTCATTCCTGGAGTGTCCCAAGTTTTGTGTGGCTCTGTTCCTGCAATTCCTGCAGAGAGATACTTCTCCCAAGGGTTCCACTCTCAGCTTGGGACGTGTGTTGAGGATCTCCCCTGATGTGTGTGTTGGCTTTCTCTGCTAGCCTTGGGCTGCTGCACCCTGGGGTGGCTGTTGCCCTGATTCTTAGCCCCCTTGGGCTGTGACTCACTGGACCAGTTATTACCTTATTTGGGCCATTTCTCTCATTTCTGCACTGGGGCTTTGCACAGGGACAGCCACGATCTCACTCCAGAGTTCTGAGTCTTCCTCGAGGCTTTCTGGACAGCTTTTGCCCAGCAGAAAAATGCCTCTGTGCAGACTCCAGCACTGCAGTCACGCTGGCTGCCCACCCTGCAGCAGGGAAGGAACTATCAAAGAGAGGAGTGCAGCCCTACTTTGTACCATTCCTAGGCACCTGCCGTGGTTCAGGAAGCAACTCCTGTCTCTCCTTCCCTTGTTAGCAGGAGTAAAGGCGGTGCAGGATCAGGAGCTGTCGGAGCCGGAGCAGTGTCGGGTTCTCCCTGTGCGGTGTTTAGTGGCAGCCCTCACTCTGTGAGCTCCCTATTTTTAACATCACCCCAGGGCAGGCCTGGCTCCCGTTGTTTCAGTGGATATGTGACTCTCAGGGAGGCTTTATGACCAGGAGAGATGGAGCAGTGTTGGGTTTGACCGCCTGGCAGAGCTGCGGGTGGAGCGAGCGCTGCCGTAAGCGCTCAGATATGTGGAAGTGTTTACAGAGAGCACTGGGGCGGGGGCAGCTGCAGGGTGAACATCCTTCCTGGCTCTGGGATGTGGGGATGGGCAAGCCCAGCTTGCCTGAGGACACCTGCACTGGGCTCAGGGGTGGAGGTGCTCCTCTTGCCTTTAGTAAGGTGCTTTCTCTGCTTTCCCTGCCTCCAAACAGCAAAAGGGTTCGGATTTTCCCTGCTGCAGTAGCTTCTTTAATCTTCTAAATCTCATTGCATCTACTTTTAAGACAGCTTCCTCAACACTCCCCGCCACTTCCAGGCTGCAATCTCAAATTCAGCTCCTGGCACGGCTGGGCCAGTGGGGTTATTTTCTGATTAACTCACAGGCTCTCTTCTCTGCACCCATCTCAAAGCAGTTTCAGTAATTGAGACTGACTGTGTGGATTTGCAGAGCATTCCCCTGAATTCCTGTGTGTCTGGCTGGGAGCTTGCCTTCTGCCCGGGGTTGTGACAGCAGTGAGTGCTAAGAGGAAAAAAATCTGTATTTTAGCTTTGCCTGTTCTTGTTTTATCTCTGCATGAACAATATTTAATGTAGAGCAACGAATGTATCTCAGTTATTGTCCAGCTAACTGGATAAACTTGCTCAGCTTTATGATTCTTGCTGATTTCAGACTGATTTTTTTGATAAGGCAGCTCAGGTCCTCCAGCATCCTCTATGGGTTAACTTGGGTTCTGCCTTTTTTTTAAAAAAAAAAAAAATCTTGGTCAAATATTATCCTTCTCCTTTTAACATACACAAGTAGATAACAATTAAATATGCTTCCTCTTAATGAGGGTCTGGGTCTTGGCACGTGTTTTACAAG
Organism: Acropternis orthonyx; assembly: GCA_035583155.1. NCBI lineage: Eukaryota > Metazoa > Chordata > Aves > Passeriformes > Rhinocryptidae > Acropternis > Acropternis orthonyx. Next base: position 6,541,793 of record JAWWEU010000050.1, on the reverse strand, counting down.
GAGGTTAAGGAGACAGTTAAGGAGATGAACAGCTGTGACAGGAACTTGTATAACAGGAAGACCACTGAAGTTTCTCTCATATTAATAATATCAGCTTAGTGAACAAAATTACTGTTAAGAGCTCATTAATTAAGATTAAAACCTCCTTATACTTTTCTCAGATTCTATGATACTTGACAGTCAAGTTATTGCTTTGTAACTCTGCAAAACAGGGGTTTCTGGCTTTTTTTGTTTGTTTTCTGAATTTTTAGGAGAGAATGTACATAATGTTTTAAAAAGTAATAATGAACAGATGGATGTAATTGCATTTTGATCTAAGGATGATGCCCAAGAGGCTGTTTAAAATGTCAAAAGACTGACCCAGCAATGACTGTGCAGTAGTGACTAGATTAAGTTTTGGACCTCAAAAAAGGCAAGAAAAAGCCCTCATCAGGTTTTGGCTCAGTATTTAATTATTTGAGTTTCTTCACATTTAAGATCTCAACCAGGAAGAGCTGGAGCTTTCTGGCAAGAACAGCAGCTTCCTGCATAGTTTGAGGCAGAAAAATTCAGCTAACAAATGCAGAGCACAGAATGAACTAACACTGTGTATGTGCTATTGTGGCAATCTGATTCATCAGGAGCCATCATCTGCTTCCAGTGCAGAGAGAATGGAACAGCAGGTACGTGCACAAAAAGTGTTTTAGCAGGCTGAGAGCACAATATAAATCTAAAAAGGGAGTGTTGGAAGTTAGGGCCAAACATTAATGGCAAGACTTGGTTGCTGCGGTTTTGAGCAGAGAGTGGATCGATGGAGAGGCTCGGAACTGGAAGGGTGGTGACGATACAGGCTTGGTGACTGCTCTGTGACAGCTTGCCCTGGGTTTCCTCTGTGTGCCTGTGCTGGGCTCCCCCAGGCTGACAGCCTCCTCCTCCTCCTCCTGCTTGGATGAAGCTCCTCTGTTCCCTACAGCTGCCGAGCCCTGTGAACACCAGCCACGCGGTGCTGAGCACACCAGGCTGCGGAGAAAGGTGAGGAACTGCTGTTTTGGGAGCAGCCCCTGATTTTGGGAGAATCACAGAATGATTCTGGTTGGAAGGGACCTTGATGATAATCCAGCTCTACCCCCTGCCATGGGCAAGGACACCTCCCACCCGCCCAGGTTGCTCCAAGCCCCATCCAACTGGTCTTGGACACTTCAAGGGATGGAGCAGCCACAGCTTCTCTGCCCAACCTGTGCCAGGGCCTGACCACCCTCACAGGGAAGAATTTCTTCCTAATACCTAATCTAGATCTACCCTCTTCCAGTTGCAGCCTATGAGGAATTTCCTGGGAAAGAGCTCACCGTGAGCAGGCCTGGCCTGCCTGCTGTCTGTGTTGGCAGTGACAGGTTTCCATCAGAGAGGCTGTGCTGTGACTGCTGAAATCGCTCCTGGAGCACCTTGGTGACATTAACCAGCCGGCCTGGATGGAGGTTTGAGGTTTGGGACTGCCCTGATTGTGGGCCCCTGCTGGAATTAACACATAACCAGTGTCTACAACTGTTTAAATACGGGCTAAATAGCTGGTTCATTGCACAAAGGGCTATAGCTGTGTCTGTTGGCTTAAACTGATAAAAATATCCTGATTGACGCAACTGATTTCTAGTAACTGTTTTGGGTGAAGAGCTCCCTCTCCTGCAGTGCCTATGGCACAAGTGCATTACTATACAGTAAATCCTGTGCACTGTGCCAAGGAAGTACTTCTAGGGCAGAACACAGCAGTGCAGCTATGCTGAGATCCCATTTATAAGTATGTTTGTCCCCTTTCCTTACCAACTAAAGCCAGGCAGCACTGTAAGGTGGTGTTTTACTGCTGCAGGTGTGACTGTGCTGAATGGTTTTCATGGCACAACTGTGTTTATTAAAGGATCACGCTTCTTCCATGGCACAACTTCATTTTCAAGAGCACAGAAGTTTGTTCAGAGCAGACAGATGGCCCCAAATCAGCTTCTGCTGCAAATGACTACTTGAATCTTAGGTACGAGGCATGATTCAAACCTGACTGCTGGAGGTGCCAGGAAAATAAATGATAGCTGCCAGTGTTGCAGTCTGTTGCCCAGCTTATTCCCAAAATCAGACTCCTGCTACTGAGAGCTGACAGCAGGGTTCAGGGATGACAAATGATCAGAAAATAACACAGTCTGTGCAGGCCTTTGGTCTGATCCCTGTCCAAGCTTGGAGAGTCGGCATTAGCCCTCTGCAAATGCTGCTCTTTGGTCCCAGAAGACACAGGTCACAAGGAATTTATGATTAATCCTCATTGTTAGAGCATGAATCTTCAGCAAAGGATAATTACTTTAATTAGTTCGCAGTGTGTTGTACCAGCTGTGGGGAGATACTTGCTTATTGTCCTCCCCTGAGAGCTGCTCTCTGAAGGATCTGAGGTGGGTAAGAAGATAGCTGTGCCCCTGGGGTACAGTGCAACATTCAACATAGTCTGACAGTATCAAGTATGGGCCAGGAAAGGTTAAAATCTGTGGCAGGGCTTGGGCTTAAACTGTGTCAAGGGCTGTTTAATTTTCAGATCAGTTTGATGATTCTAACTTTATTTCTTGGTTTAATTTAAGTGTTTAGAATCTGGCTGTTTGCTTTTTTGTTACAACATAGCTAATGGACACAATACTAATTTCTGACTTTGACCTAAAAGCTCCCATGGCCCAGGAGAGCCTTTGAAGCCCGCCCCTTCCTTGCACTCCCTTATTTCAGTTTGTTAAATTTCCATTTTATTGAGCTTATGTCTGCACACACCTGGTTCCTTACACACACAAATAAACAGCGTCGCACAAATCCCATGCCTCACTTCACAACCCCCCTAACAAAATGCAACTCGGGCTTCCCCCCCCCCCCGATCACACGGGTCTCCCTTGGAATGAAAGAGCTATTTCCAGCAGCTCCTTGCCCAGCTCCTCGTGCCTTCCCCCGGCGCTGAACTCTGCAGACAGCTCCCTGAATGTGACACAGACGCGGCGGTGCTCTATGTGCTTGCGGTGGATCCCGTGCTTCCACCTGTACCGAGCCTCCCCCTGCAGCACCACCAGCGCCCTCCGGGGCAAGTGAACGGCAACCATCACCTCCTTACTCGGAACCAGCCTCGGGGGCAAAACGCCCTCGGTTCCCTCTCCGCCCGAGTTTCTGCACGCTGATGTTGGTGTGAAAGATCCGGGGGGACTTAATCCCCCTTTGCTGGAAGTGGGGAATAATTGGATAGTGTCCTCTGAGTCACAAGACATGGAGAGCACGGTTTTGGAGAGCAAGTTTAAACTAACCAGGCGCTCCCCCCACAGCCACCAGTCATCGAAGTGGGGGTCGATGGCAGAACCCCTCTCTGGTGTGTAGTCCAGGTTGCACTGTTCAACAGGTAAGAAACCCCTGAGCACAGAGCAGGCCTCCATTTGGGCCACGATCTTCCTGCTGAAACTTGGCAAACCAGTAAAGCAGCCAGCTTTCAGCCTTTGTTTCTTGAAGTTCACTTTGGGTCCATAGTCCTGTTGGAAAAGAAGAGGGAGGAAAAAAGCTAGTGTAAAGGAAAAAATTTAGGACAAGTCTTTTTGGGAGAGGCTGTGGGCCCTGCAGAGTTCTGTTCTCAGGTCTTCCACTGACCTGGTCACCAGGCTGTAAAAGGACTCCGTGAATCTACATTAATCTCTCTGGGGTTAGATTTGTAAAGTAAAACCAAACCCAAACACCTATTTCTTTCCCTCAGAGATTGTGTGAACTTTTAATGCCTGGACATGCACCATCAAATGCTGTTTGTTGTAACTACCATGTATTTTTGCAAGAAGCTGGTTTTAATTACAGGTAGTTCTTGCCACTGATTTCAGGAAAAGCTTTCAAAGGAAAGCATTTAATGAAACATCTAACTCAATGGGTTTGAACTGAAAACAGCTTTCCTTTCCTAGCGGGATGCAAGATCAGATGTGCTTCTAAAGCCCAACCTGTTTCTTTCGGCCAGACTGTGACAATTTCCAGTCGTCTTGATCCATCAGTTCCACTATCTCACATTCTTCATCCTCACTAATGAACTCCTCCACCAGGAACACCCCTGGAAATGGGAATGCCCAGCCAGCAAATTCAGAGTGCTCATTTCCTTTAGCTAGGCCTGTTGCTGGACAGTAAGTGAAATTATCTTCTCCCTGTGGAAACAACAATAGAGAGGGAAAAAAAGCAGTAAGATATTTCCATTTTTTTTACCACTGCAACCTTGAAAACTGTACGGGGTTCTTGCAGACATGCGAAATTTTACAGCGGCTTTTGGTGAACAAATATTCCCTGCTTTTTGGTGTTGGGTGTTTTTTTTTTCCCCTCCAGAGCTACAGCATCCCTGTGCTGCGTGCTCGAAGCTACTTTTTCTTCCTAGTGATGTCTTTATCCTGCAAAGACGGTGAAGAAGGGATGACCCTCGGAGGGGGCAGGTGCGAGGAGATTAATGGTGGGCATTGCTCAAGCCGGCTGCAGTTTGTCAGAAGCAATAAATGTCGAACGAGGCAAGTTGACCAAAAATCGCCCAGGCCACGAGGCTAAGCTGTAGCAAATGAACTACGCGGCGATGTGCGGAGCTCAGGTGAGCTCGCCCTCTGCTCCCCAGCGCATCCGTGGCGTTGCCAGGGCGAGACACTCGCACTGCCCCCCCCGGCGGAGGGAGCGCTGGGAGGATGCTGCGCCCCGAACCCACCGCGGGGGGTCCCGCACGCCCCTCCCCGGGCACGGGGGGGGGGTCCCGGTGCCGCCCCGGCCGGCGCCCCCCCCCGGCTCCTCCCGCCGCCCCGCCCCGCCGCCCGCCCCCTCCCCGGTACCTGCGGGGGCGGAGCGGCCGGCGCGGGCCCCTCGCAGAGCAGGCAGGAGCGGATCCCTTTGCAGCCGCAGCCCGGCCCGCCGCCCGCCGCCCGCATCGCGCCGCCCGCGCGGCCCCGCTCCTCCTTCTACTCCTCCTCCGCCCCCCCTTCCTTCCTCTCTCCCTCCCTCCCTCCCCCGGCTCCTCTTCCTCCTCCCCGGCCGCGTCCAGGTGAGGGCAGCGGGGGCCGGGCGGAGGCCGCGCGGCCGGGATGGATGCTCTGGGGGGGTGTGTGTGTGTGTGGGTGGTGGGGGGGTGGCGGTGAGGGCGCGGGCGGACTCGCTCTCCCAGCATGCCCCGCGGCGCCGCCGGGCCCCGCACCGCTGCTCGGCGCCGCGGGGCATGCTGGGGGCTGTAGTCCCGCTGAGCGCCCTGCGGGGGCGCCTCAGGCCGCGGCCGGGGCCGGCCCTCGGTGAGCGCGGCCCGCGGGGGTGTGGAACCGCACCCGGCCCGGCCCTGCCCTGCCCTGCCCTGCCCTGCCCTCCCCTGCGGGCCCTGAGCCCGCAGCCGGTGCCTACCCCGCGGTCGGGAGGCCCTGTGCTCGGTATCCATCCTGCGCGTCGTGCCCCGGGGGCCGCGCCGTGCTCGGCTGGGCCCGGCAGGGCGGCCGCGGCAAGCACGGTGAGGGCAGGGGGGGGTGCCCCGCGGGGCAGGAGGAGGGGCAGGGCCCGCTGGGTCCCCGCGGTGCTGTGGGGATGGGGACATGCGATGCCCGGCCTGCCCTGCTGCGCCCGCCGTGCCGCGGCCCTGTCTGAGGTGTTTGTGTGTCACCGAGAGGGCGATGGGAACATCCAGTGGGTGCCACATCTGCCTTACAGGCACCACAGCCTGGTGAGTTCAGCAGGCCCGGCCTGACCCCGTGGTTTGGCTCTCAGCGACAAGAGTCGCTTGGAGGATCAAATCCCAAACAGCTGCTGCTGGAAACTGTTTTCCCATTCAGCTCTTTGTGCTGGTACGGAATACTCCGTACGTGAAGGACTCCTTATTTTCAGGTGTTAACAAAGCAGTGCCTCGTTGCTCATCACACCACATTCCAGGTGGCTCTGGGTGTGGGGTGGTGCTGAAACCAAACCCAAGGACGGCTCAGAGCCCCGTGTGTTCCTCAGGATGTGCTGGAGTGGCATTTAGGCAGCGCTGATCTAACACAGAAAGACAGGAGAGAGCCTGGCCTTGCAGCTCTGCTAGCTTTCATTTCCCTCTCTTGGAATCTGTGTCAGGAAGAGTGGTAGGCCCTGAACCAGTAATTTCATGAAGCTCCTTTGGCTTTGTCAGTGTTATTATTCTAAATATCAGCATATCCCTGTGTGTGCATGTAATATCACATGCCTAGCAATGCATGGAAACATCTCTTAATTACTGACAACACACAGAATGCCCTTGATTTGTTTTTCTTTTTCTTTGCTGAGGAAGTGATGTTATTAATCGGTGGGTATTTACATTTCCACTAATTAATTCAGTTTTCCAAAATTTTAGAGAATTTAGGGGTTGTCAAGCCAAGAGTCTGTCCAGCTGATCAGGCCAGGGAGTGCACTGTCATTTTCTTGGGAGGAAGGGATTCACAGCAGGTGCATTTATTCTTTCTGTAGCTGTTTGTTTGAAAGCATGTTGGAATTCCTGGAGCAGAGCCCAGGAGAGGCACAAACAGGTAACTGTGAGACTGTCAAGGTCCTGAGGGCCATCACCTGCAGCCAGTCTGTCGCTGTAACAGCCACAGGAGGTATCCCTGTTGTTTTGGAGGTGGATTGGGTCACCATGTTGGGAGCTTGTGCCCAGCCTAGTAAGTGTCTGCTATTTTCATTTCAACCAAGTCAAAAAAGGCGACTTCCAACACAGCAGCAAAATCAGTGCATAACATCATAAAGTGGTTTTTTTCCCTCCTTTTGGAATCAGTTGAAAGCATTTCCTCTTAATCCCCTTTTGTTTTTCCAGGAAGGTTACACGAAGAGATCCTACAGCCGACTGATTAGTGATTCCAGCAGAAGGGTGGAGGTTAAAAATGTCAAAAATTACTACAGAACTTCTTTTGGAAAGAGCAGTTCCAAGATCTACGAGGCTCAGAAAGATCGAGACACTGAAGTAAGTGCAGACAGGCCCATGGAAAATTCCAGCTGAATTCAGCTTGGGCAATCCTTTTTTATTTTTTTTTATTTTTTTTTTTTTTTTTTTGTCTTTTTTCCCCCTAAGCATTTTTACCAAATTAAGAGAGACAGTTCCAAAGCACAGAACTGAGATGGCATTCCCAGTGCAGGATCAGTGAGTACCGGTGGCACTGTGTCCACTGGAGAGGTTATTGACAGTGGGCCCCTTTTTTTGCCATTTCTGCTATATGTTTGCTGCCACCTTCTTTCAGTGAAACTGCTCAAGGCTGGATCCTGATTTCCTAACCCCAAGATATCATCCCTACCCCCAAAGCACTTCCATCTTTGTTAGCATTTGCTTAATGTGAACAAAAGAATCTTCTGGCCCGGATTGTAGAGGGGTTTTAAAATATTTTTGGCATTATTTCTCTTCCATTTTCCCCTCCATCACTTTCTTTCTCCTCTAAATCTAATTATATTAGTACCTCAAACATTGCAGAAAGGGAGAATAAACTCTGAAACACTTAGAAACCACTAGAAACAGTTTTGTTGCTCAGATCCTTAACAGAGGTCATTGCAAGTATGTGTCTTTCCAAATGTTTAATGCAGTGGAATTTCACTGTTCCAGAGCTGGTCAGTCTGAGTGACTCAGCTGGCCAGTTGCTGGCTGGTGCCTTTGTTGGTTTTGTTCCTCATGTAAGGGGTTTGAATTTCACATACTCTTTAAAGTTATTTCTTTTGGTTTGTCTTGTGCTAAAATAATTATTGTTGGAGAGAAACTCAAAGGTTTATCTGAGGAGTATCAGCTGCAGTAATCTGGATAACAGAGTGATGGGGAGGTGCTTGAAGCAGTGGATTTCTGGAATGTGGCTTTTCCCATGCTTTGTACCATGATGTTGAAGGGTTGTATTTCACAGAGTCCATTTGGGGAACACAGTTGAGTTTCTCCCCAAAATGACACCACAGCCACACTCAGCTTTGCAGCCAGCTGAATTCGCAACCTTTTTGACTGTCTGATAAGGCCTCTGAGATGGCAAGTGAAGGAGAAGGGATCTTGCTTCCTGGGGTTTTTTGCCTCATTTATTCACACTTCATTTATATCAAGGAGCCTTTTTTTTTACTGATCATTAAAGACAGAGATTCTGTTTGTTAAAGGAACCGAGACCTGTGCCCTCAGGAGATGTTGGCTGCCAGGACTAGAAGCTCCCTTTGGAGCTCACCTAAATGATCTAACCAAACATAAATGACCCTGCTTATAATATGCAGTTTTCACTTTCTTACAGTGAAGGGCTATTTCTTTTTCCCTCACAAATATTGCACCTCTTCCTTTTTCAGGACAATGCTTCTGTTTTGGTGGCAGCCTTGGATTTTGTTAGGTAGATTCCCATATTTGCCTTCGGAAGTTTTTGCAGCAAAACTCACTATAAAAGAAATGGAAAAATCACTTTTTTGGTCCTGTTAGTTCTTTGAAAACAGACAAATTATTTGGAGGCCAGCTCTGCACTTGGCCTGAACTGTGAAAGAATGAATCTCTAGTACATTCCGTGGGCAGGGTAGATTGATGGTATCGTGAATAAGTGTCTTGTATTGCTGCAGCTTGTTTTGTTGAATCAACATTGCAAAGGAATAAAATACCAAAACTCTTAGAGGTGTAGTAATTTTTTTCCTATAAAATAAGAATTTTTCTGGTGATTCACTGTTCCCAGCCAGCTCTGTTACCCATAGAACATTATCTGAATTGCAGGCTAATTGTGCAGCAGAGACTTTGGCAGACCTGAGTCTCAGATGGTGTCTGTTAGCTCAGACACATCATCTTTCCCACATACATGTGCTCACAGTCCAGAATGCAGCAGACAAGAAAAAGCAGGGGCCTTGTATCCTATGAAATAAGTCCTTATTTTCCCAGTGAGCTGCAGATAGTTCATGTTATCTTTTGTTTTCAGCCTGTCCAAGCTGCAGTTGAAGACTGGAGACTTAGACCCGCGTTTGTTTTCCCGTCTGAGGCACCTGCAGAAACTAGATCTCTCTGATAATTTACTGGACAAATTTCCCAACAGCCTAACCCTGCCTGATCTGCGTGTCCTGAACTGCAACAACAATAAGCTGGAAGATGTAACTGCTCTGAAACAGTTCCCTCTGCTCGAGGAGCTGACCTACGAGAACAATGTGTACTTGACAGTGAGTTACCCCCCATCCTTACAAGCTCAGCATTAAATAGAGGGGCAAACAAACAGCAGTTATGCAGAGTTCTTATGCATTGTTCTTGGGCAGCAAGTATTAGGCCATCTGAGAAAACAGCCAGTCTTTGTGTGCCCTTCCACCACTTTGTGCCACTACTTGGCAACCTGCAGAAGTTACTTGCCCAAGACCACTCAGATATTAGTATCTGTGTGTCGTGAACTCCTGTTTCTCCAGGCCAGAGTCCCATGTTAGGTAGCTTATCAGGCAGGATATCTTATGGTTGTGTTAAGTCAAGTAATAACTATGTAGAAATGCTCTTCTTGTAGAATGATAGAATCCCAGAATGGTTTGGGTTGGAAGGGACCTTAAACATCATCTTGTTCCAGATCCCTGTCATGGGCAGGGACCCCTTCCACTAGACCAGATTGCTCCAAACCCTGTCCAACCTCGTCTGAAACACTTCCAGGGATGGGGCAGCCACAGCTTCTCTGCCCAACCTGTGCCAGGGCCTGCCTACTCTCACAGCAAAGAGTTTTTTCTTAATATCTAATGTTAGTTATACTTCCAAATATCTCTGTTTAGTTTAGTGTTCCTTGTGGTCTGGAAGAACAGACTCAGTCCTCTTATGAGGGTTTAAATTTGGTGATTAGTCTGGTTTAGGTTTCTGACTTCTCCCAAGAGGCTCTGTGGCCTGTACAGGTTAAACATCCAAAACTGTAATTTTTCTTGTGCTTTAAACTGGCATCAGCCACCATCACCATCCCCAGATGCTTATTTGCTGTTATATGCTGGAAGTATATGTGTGGCTGTATGGTGAACTGTCTGACCTAAAATGCACCTGACCCAAAGAATTCCTGCTGGAATTCGTTTACTGAAGGCAGGACAGGCCTTCCTCTGTGTTAAAGGATGGGAGGAGAACACCCTGCCTTGCACTCAGGCCGAGCAGATGAGTGGTTGCACAGCCCCCACCTTGTGTTGGATGTTAGTACTGCCTGAGGGTTGGGCAGCTCTTTTGTCTGCAGTTTGAGATCCCGGCTCACAGGAGAACATTAATTCACAGCTAAAAGGTGAAATTTAAGTTGGAAATGCTGAAGAGATTTTAGGAAATGGCTTTTTCTTACTAGAGATGTTCTTCTCATTTTTGGCTATATTTTAAAAGAGGACTAAAGCTAAAGCAAGAACCACATGTACGGTTTTTGTAACTCTGATGTCTTCTCTTTTTAGCTCAATGATGACTATAAAGTAATGTTTCTTTTGGAAAATCTTCGGCTGCTCAATGGCAAGGACATAACCAAACTGGCCAATCACGTGAGGCGTGTCAATAGTCGTAAGCTCACCAGCAAGGTGAGATGTCGGTATTTCCTTAATCTCTAAACACCTGAGAAGTAACTGAATACTGTGCTCAGTGTCACGACAGGGCTGCAAACAAGCAGAAAATGGTTTGCAATAGCTGTGGTATGATCTGAGCCCAGCCTGCGGTTTGGGCCACCCAGGAAATGTTTTACTGCTGCTTTCTCTGGTCCCTGCTTGCATCTACCTGTTCTGTGCAGCCAACTTTGGTTTAAATGACAAGAGCAGGGCCAACGAGGTCTGTGTCTGACCCTCTAGTTTTTCAGGTCACTCCGATCATCGTTCAGGAACAGAAGCCTGGTGCTGACAGAACAGCTGCATACACCTCTTCATCTAGTTTATATTACTGTCCAGGCCCTGGGAATGGGGAAGCAAAAACCAAGCTCAGGATAATCTTGCTTTTTCCAGCATACACCAGTAACAAGGATTTGCTCTTTCTTCTTCAGCTGTGCATGTTTGGAACTGTATTTTCACTTATTTTTGTACACAGCTTAGGTCCTGTCAGACTGTCCCCACAAAGCATGTTGTGATCTGGAGCAAAATTACTGTTCTGTTGTGAAAAAGGTTTGGTTGGTTGTTTGGCTTTGTGCATTATTGCTCTTACCATTAGTATTCTAGTTAGTTGATCTTGTTAATTCCTTTTGTGTATCAGTGGTGGGGAAGATCAAATACTGAAGACTGGGATGTCTTGTTGTGCTTAGTGTTATCTGTGTAGCACCTTGTGCCTCAAAAGGTCTCTTATTCTCCCAGCCAGACAACTGGGCATGGTTGGCTGGTTGATGAGACACCAAATTCTCCCCTATGCTGTTCATTTTGTGCTGGTGTCTGTGCCCTGATACCTTTCCCTGACGGTTTTGCTTTGTACCTGCCTGCCCAGTTCTTACTGCTGTGTCTAAATGTGAGATGTCTGTTGGGTCCAAACGCTGACAGATGTGTTGCTGCCCACCATAAACTCTCTGATGGGAGACTGTGCTGATAGGTGAGCATCCACAGGGTTGTGCCCATATTTCAGAAGCCTTTGAGAGTCCAGGTGTCTCTAGGAATGGGGATGACATGCACCAGTCTTCACACACACACACCCTTGGACTACAAAAATACTCAAAATCCCCGTTAGCTGTGTCTGTTACAATAAATTAATTACCTGTCAGGTACTCCCTGTTAGGAGAGCACAGTGTAAGACCTTCTTAAGACCATTTACTCTGGATCCGAGGCAAAAAATCAGGCTTTTCTCTGGTTCCATGCTGACAGTGTCTGCTTAGCCTTGCTCACTTGAGCCTGGTTCAGAGAAACTGGGTTTTCTGTTAGATGAAATCATAATTTAAACACTGATAAACTAAATGGAAGTGGTGCCATCACGTAGCTACCTCAGGGCTGGCAACTTCTTAAATGCTTTCGCAAGTACTCCTGTGCTTTTCTACTCTGTTTTTTCTGTTCAGTAAACTCAATCTTTCTGCCTAGGTTACTGCTCACTGGGAAAAATTCTTCCGTGACCAACTTCCTGAGAAATACACAGCTGAGCAAGTAAAGTCCATCAGGAAAAAGTTCCTGAAGTCAGTACAAACCAATGTGGTCTATGGACCCAGCTCCCTCAGTGAATTCACCCGCTGGCGGGTAGGTTGTGTCTCACTTACCCTTCTGTTCTTCAGGCAAGGACCCTGCTCCTGGTTCTGAGTGGATTTGATTAAAATGCTCCATGGATTTGGGTGCAGGGCTCCTGCAGACAGGTGATACCACTTTTTCTGCTTTTCTTCACTGCTTTGTGAAGCAGTTACAGGAGCACTAGGACTAAATATGCACCAAGTTGAGATGACTGTTTTTAAACATTGTTTTTTAATTCATAAGCAATAATGGTAATTGTATTAATTAACAAGACTGCAGTATCCTTAGTACTTAATTATTTGCAAATTAGTTTAATGGCAACCTTTACTCTTAATGAAAGTTGTATGAAAGGAGAAAAGATAATGACAAGTGTAGTTACTCCCAGTGGGGAAAGATACCATTTAGTTTGTAACATTTGTTTTATTTCTATGTGCATACAAACAATTGAGGATTCCATCTCTTCTTTGTCTTGTTTTATTACTGTGCTGTTTTCACAACTGGATACCCATGACCAAGTGAAGTTCTTGGGTCATGTAATGTCAGCTAAGGACGACTCCACCACTTGTGAAATTCATATGGAGGAGTGGGAGCAGATATTAAAACCTTGGCAAAGCAGCTCTTGTCATGACACATCAGAGCTGGACTGCTCTTGCTTTTTTGGTGGTTTTTTTTTTTTTTTTTTTTTTTAACATATCCACATGTTTGCTTCTAAGGTGAAAATGATTGCAGAAGAGTTTCTGTCATACTCACTGGGTCTGGAGTTAAACTCAGATACTGAACCAGAGGAAAAGATGGACGAGAATGAGGAAGAAAGTACAGAAAGCCCCAGGGAAGCTGCAGAGGATGTGGCTCAGGTAGGTGATTTTTCCAGTTAGATTAACAATGTCCTTTCTATTTCTTGCAAACTCAGTAGCTCTTGTCAGTTTACATTTATGACCCTTTGGTAACCACAGGGGCAATCCCAGGCTCCAGCCTGTATCCAACAGCTCAGGCTGGTTCTTTATAGCCAGCTTGAAGCTTTCCCAGCCATGAACGTTGAGTTGCTCTCCAAGAGGAGTGAGATTCCATTCTCATAGGAGACCCAAAAGATTTCATGAATTCTACTGACTTCACCTCTCCTCTAGGAAGGGATATTTTAATTGAACTGGGCTGATGCCTGGCCAGATTGTGCTGGTTTTTGCCTGCTTGGAAATGGCTGCAGATTGAACCCCCGTGGTCCATGGGCCAGATTTGTTTTTCCACATCATATGTGAAGCACAAGTAAGTGGGAGAGAGAGCTGAAAATGAGGTTGGCTGTGTGATTTTCATTAGCTTCTGCCTCTAGGAACCCTGTGGCTCTGGGCTGTTTGATTCTTGGAGCCCAGTCTGTAACCGTGGGAGGGTACTTGGATTTGAATAATTAATATCTCTGATTTACAAATCATCTGCACATCTTGGGGAATGTAAAAACCTTCTGCAGAAACTGACAACATGATGACATGCCTTCTAGGTCACAGTAACGCCCAGCAAGAGGAAAAGAAACCATTCAAAATCAGGTGCTGGAAACAAGAGGTCCAAGTCCCAGGCAAACACCAAGGCGGAGGCTGTAGTGAATCCCAAAAAGTCCAGTCATGTGCAGGATGACCCAGCTCCTGATAAACCAAGAACATCAAACCAGCCAGCCAAGGAGGCACCCCCTGAGCAGGGAGCTGAAGCGACACAGAAGAATGGAGAGCAGTTTCCCAAGGGGCAAAGCAACAGAAGATCCAGCCAGATGACAGGGGAACAGAAAAGCCAGGAGCAGGACAATGGAGTTATTAGTCTGACTCCAGTGAAGAACTCCAAGCGCAAGGTATGTCCATCAGCCCCCTGGGGACTGGCTTTTGGCCTCTTGGTGTAGTGGGAGGAGCCACATTCAGGTTTCATCAGAGCTCTACACAGCTTGGAGCTCACAGACATATTGTGAGTTAAAGTTCTGGTTTGTTGGTTTTGTTTTTTTTTTTTTTTTTTTGTCGTTGTTTTAAATCTCTCAGAGGCATCAGGGAATGGAAGGGACAGCCCCAGGAGACAGTGAATCCCCTTCAGGGGATGGATGGACCGGCGCTCCGAGGTGGTGCTCTGAAAGCCTGTGCTTAAAAATGGGACTGGCAAGCCTTGCTCTCAGGTCACACCAATGGCTGCATGGGGAAAGGTGTTTCCCCCTCAGCACAGGCCAGTGGGGATCTAAAGGGTTTCTCACATTTCTCTGCAGCAGGACGGGGTTCACTGCCGGGGTCTGCTGGGCACAGCTTTGCTAAACAGTTACCTGCTGGTTTAGGAGTCTTGAGCATTGGTGGCATCTCAGCCTCTCCTGTTCTCTTTAGCACAGAAGGGCTGAAAAGTCCTTCAGTTTAACTCAGATTGCTGTGTTCAGTAGAAGGTTCTGTCAAGGCAATCACAGGCAAACCGCTGTCAGGGGAATGAATTGTCTAAATGTGGATGGTTTATTGTAGGAGGATGTCAGTGCAGAGCCATTGCATTTTCTTCAGTGTCACAGTAAAGGCAACAGCCACGAGGATTTTAAAACGCAGCTTTGGTCCTGTGTCTTCGAGCCAGTGCTAGACTCTGGAGCCAGGAAAGGTGAGCTCTTAAAGAGGTTTGCAGGATTCCCAGAACCACCTGGCTCTGGAATCCCAGCGGACTCCATGCGTTAGACCCCTGCTCCTTTGAGCCGTAGTCTCCGTTGTCAGGAAGAGACTTGCTTACATATTTCTTCTTTGACTTTGAAAACAGGAGGCTGGGAGAGCACCAGGCAGTGATAAGCTGCAGTCTTCATGTGTTATCCCTGAGCCTGGGAGCTTCTTACCCATTCTTTTCATCTTTCAGATCCCATTGTGAGCTCCTCCAAAACCGTGGCAACCTGTGGAGGGGAATCTGTTTGTCTGATTGACTGTGAGACAGGGACGGTGCTGAAAAAGTATAAGGTGGCTACAGAGGTGGGTTGCAAGTGGGAAGGGTAAGCATTGAATGAGAATACCGTAATCTATAATACTTATATACATGTATGTATAATATATATTACAAAGAGGTCTGAAAGAGTGTCAAGCATTAGAGTGGACAGGTCTTAAATGGATGAAGACATATAATAAATATTTTCTGCTTATCCTTTTAGCCTGTTTTGGGTTTATACTTTTATTAGTTTAAAAGATTAGTCTGCCTCTCCCTTCATGCCATTGTATCTGGCTGCTAAGCCTGCTTGACAGCATAGAAGAATAAACATCCTGTTTCTGTAGTTTATGTTCTTCTGAGGGTTATTTTGAGTTCTGATGCTCCATCTTAAATAGTGGTGTCATTTCACCTGAGTAGCACTTGTGATAGTTGTCTTACCTCTGAGCTAACAGCTGTCCTGCTGTTCTCTGACACTCTATTCTTGGTTTCTTTCTGTCCCAGGAGTTCTTCAGCGTTGCATGGACAACCCTCACGATGGTGATCAGTGACAGTCGGAAGAAAGCTCACAATATCTTGGCAGCTGCTGGGAGGAGAGGGATTGTCAAACTGATCCATGTGGCAGCTGACTTCTGCTATGGAGAGATAAAGGCTCACAAAAAGCCCATTGCTACTGTCTGCTTCAGCCCAACACAAGAGACCCACCTCTTCAGTAAGTCTCTGCTTCGGAATCTCTTTAGCTTTAGTAATAATAAGGAAAATTCAAGGCTTCCTTAACAAGGGGAGTTGTCACCAGGGCAAGCAGGACCACAAACACAAAAAGCACAGAGAGACATTAGGGAGAGACCATTTTTAGTGTCATATGGCAGCAATCTACAGCAGGACAGACTGTTTCTGCCAGGGCCTGGCTCTCTAGCTGAGGTGCAGCAGCTCCTGTTTCTCCCTTGGCCCTCAGCGTGGCTGTCACACACGTTAGCCACAAATGAGGCCATGCATTAGCCACAAACAAGGCCAGTAGTGGATCTGTTCCACAGGGATGAGTAAGAAGAATGGCAGGCAGAGCAGGCAGCTGGGGGCAGGCAGTGGCAGGGCTCTCCTTGGGCACAGCAGTATATTATAGGCTGTTGGATTTCGTTTTTCCCAACAAGCACAACTATGTACTTAACTGATTTTGGATAAATGCCTTTTTTCTTTTTGAGTTCTGTGCTTCGTCAGAGACTTTTGTGCAGGTCCTTGATGTCAAAGAGAGCTTTGCCACACACAGTGGGGCCCACAGAGGCTGTGACTTATGGACTGGTAATGAACCATCATATTACAAACTGCAGCTGCATTGTCAGGCTGTACAGTGAGCTGGTGCAGAGCCATTCAGACCACACCTGCACCCCACAGCACATTGTTTCTCTTGCCTACAATTACCCACATCCTGGAGTGGTTAGAGTACTACATGAACCATTAAAAGTGAAATTTTTTAGAACAGGGGGTACTTTTCAAGATGCTGAAGAGTGCCAAAAGCAGAAGCAGAAGAGGTAAGAAGGCTGATGGAAGGGATAAGGAGATTGATAGCACATCCATATAATGGTGTGGATAGCAAGGCTTGTTACACTGCATAGAAGAATTTGAAGTAGTAAAGAGAGAGTCTTTGCATCCCTCCCTGGAGGCTGGACCCAAGTCCGAGTTTGAGGGGTACCATCTGATGGGGATCCAGATTACTGTGAGTAATGTATTAGGACTGTTTCTGCTATCAGTATATCAGCTGGTGACATGTTTCTCACCCTTTACATCAGTGCCTGACTTTCCCAGTGGAAGCTGCTTGTGGATATGAACACAGTAAGCCAGGGGTATGTGGAATAAAGTGGTGTCTGCCTGGGAGTAGAGGTTGGAGCTCGTATTTGAGATCCCACTGGAACTCCTGAGCAGAAATGACCTCAGAGAGCCACTAATGAACGACTTTGTGAAGCCACAACTCAGTGATGGACACCAGGAAAGAAACTTCCTTTTATGTGCCCCTCTTAGAGCACAGGATAAGAACACAAAGTACTGACTGTGCATGCCTGACAGTGTCTGTGAAGTGGTGTTGGGCCAGGAGCCTTGGTGACTGCTGCTGTGCTTTAATGAGCTCTCTGATGCCACAGCCTTAGAGTGTTACATTACAGCCTGTGACTCAGGTAGATTTGCCAGCTTACCACCAGAAGAGCCAGATGAGCAGTGGTATCACTACCTGCTTCTCTTCTGTGTCCCACAGCTGCATCCTATGACAAGCGAATTGCACTCTGGGATATTGGGATTCCAGACTGTGACTACAATTTCAAAGCAAGGTAAAGGTTCAAAAACCAGATGTGGCCAGTCCAGGAGCCTGTAACTATCACATCGCAGCACCACTTAACTGCTTGTTCTCTTCTTTTTTTTCAGCCAGCTGCTGGTGCTGGAAACTGTTTCTATTCCCTTACGGATTGCCCTGGTCCCCACCTGCCCAGAGCAGTACCTGCTGGCAGGCTGTGAAGGTGGCTGCTTTGCCTGGAACATAAAACTGGATAAAGGACAAAAAAGCAGGTGAGGACCAAAAGTTGGAGCTGTGCATTTGGTTTCTGAAACAAGAAGAGGTAGTCCTAGCAAAGGCTTGATTTCTAACTGAGAAGGTATGAGCAAAAGCACTGTGTCCTATCAAAGTTAAAACACCCTCCCCTTCCCATATTGGCCAGGAAATATATGAGCATGTACTAAAGGGGCGTTCAGAGATTGCAGCCCTGTGCTTGTATTGAAATCCCAGTCTGCAAGTGTTGCAGGCTGCCTTGCAGATTGGCTGGTGGGAATGTAATCCAATACCCCAAAACTTAAGGGCGTGTCATCTCAAAGCAGTGTAACAGAGTGTAAATTCTTGGATTGATTTCCAGTCTCACAGCGAGGCCTTCCCTGCTCCTGGTACGTGAGGTAACCCAGGAAACTGGCACTCTGTGGGAGCTCAGGAAAAAATTAGAAGAAGCAAGTAAAGTCATGCCCTGCTGACAAATACTAACCCTGATGCCTGCAAAAAGAGATGAAGTAAAACAGCAATCTCTTAAGCAAAAGGGCTTCTACTTTTAATAAACCCATACTTATAAAAGTGTAAGTTCAAGTGGAAATTCATCTGAGTTTGGCAGGCTCACACACGAATTTCCTTCTGAGCTCTGTACTTGGCTGCCCTAATGCTGCTGCCAGTTCAGGACTTGGCTCATTTCACCCTTCCCCCCTGCTCTAGGCCTTTTGAAGCCATATTCCAGTTTCCTGATGATGAAAGCATGACAACATCTCACAGGGTTGACGGTTTGGCTTTTCTGAATGATGATGTCGTTGGTGAGTATAAACACAACAGCCCAGTTCCAAAAAACAGTGGGGCATCTCAGCATGTGCAGGGTGAAACCAGAACAATGAGCAGAGGGTGACTGCCTCTTTAGCTTTAAGGGGGGGGGAGGGGGCTACACAGAGTGGAATTTTCTCCCAGATTCATTTATCTTTCCCAAAAATACGGCCTAGAGCACAAACCCATGTCTGAGCAGTACTGTAAATCAGATGGACCCAACCCTGAGAGCACGCTTGGCCAAGCAGTGCCAATATGGAAGGAAGGAAGGAGGGAGAGCTCCTTTCTGCTCAAGGGCTGGTGGCAGCAGTGTTTTTCTTCAGGGGAACTGGGGGTTACACACCATGGGTTGGGTCTTTCTGAGTAGCTTATTCCTGTTCTGCAGTTTCGGAACATAACCATAACCACTGCAAATCTCTTTAAAGCCTCCAGTTACCCTGAAATAAGGTAAAGGAGGTGGAAACAGTTGCTGCTGGATCAGGTCTCAGGTCTTAAAAGCCGTTTTCTGGATAGACCACGTTCACCAGAGAAGAGCCTGCCTTTGTTTTGATGGATTTCACTTCCCAGCATCTGACTCAGCCTCTCCCCTCTTCCTTCCCTAGTTTCCAAGAGCTCTAAACCAGGATGCATATACCTGTGGAGCTGGAGCCGCTCTTTTGACGCCAAGGGGAAGGGATGCCAGCGGACAGTGTCTGCAGTTATTCTGGCTGAGCTGGAGTGGTCCACGACAGACATGTCCTACCTGACACTCAGCACCTGCCCAGGTAGGCAGCCCTGGTCCCCTCTGACCCATGGGAGCAGCCTGGATTTCAGAGCCCATCAGGGAATGTCTGGGCTCCCCCCTCCAAGCACTGCAGTGCAGCTCCGGCACTGCGCAGCCTCCACCCAGCACCAGCTGGGTTATAAATAATACAAGTAATAAATAATTACAGCTCTACCATCTGCCCTGCAAGGGGGTTCAGCCAAGGCTGGATGGTCTTGTACAGGTTTTCAAAGCACAGAGCTGAGGGCTGGGCCATTCTGGTGCTGAGTGCCTCTGAAGTCAGTGCCACGCACCGGGCAGCTGGCTCTGTAGGCTGACAAGGAACAGCCAAACCTGATGTGCTCATCACTTTCCAAAACCAGTCTAAAAAAAAAAAGTCAGGAGAAATCCCAAAGTATTTAGCACTACTTTTTCTACACTAGAGTAAGATAGCTGATTTGTCTTGAAATTAATTGAGATCTTTCAGAGCAAGGTAGATTTGTGTTCTTGTGCAGAAAGGGAATGTTGCTGAAATATGACACCTTCCATTGGGATCCTACAGCACTGCCAGCAGCTCTGCTTTGTAGCAGCATGGACTCCCAGCTCCACACTTGTTTTCCAGCTTTTTCTTTTGTTCTCGCAGCAAAAGAGTATGTGTTCTGTGGTGATGAGAAGGGCAGTGTGTGGATGTACAACCTCTCAAACTACACCACGGCCTGGAGCTCTCCGAAGGGAAAGCGCTCGGAGCGGAGGATCTCTCCCACACAGGTAGGTGTCAGGTACCCTTTGGGGCCTCCCTTCCACCCCAGGGCAGTTGATCCCAATCTCGAGGAGGTTTATCCCAGAACATGCCTCATGTTTCCACACCTGACACTCATAAACAATTAAAAGCAATCTCCAGAGTGTCACCATGGCATTCACAGCTGGGAAACCCATGAGGAGCTGCAAAGCAAGTCTGTCAGCTCCTTGCATGGTGCCCTAAAAAATGGGTGGTTAAACGGGAAAGCCCAACAGAACACAAGAGGGGCCAGGGGCAGGGAATCCAAAGCAGGAAAGGGCTCCCTGCTTCCCTGTGCTCACATACCCCTTTTCTGCTCGGTATTTCCATGGCCTCTGGAGACAGTTCTCCTTTGGCCAGTCACTGTGCCCTTGCAAGATAGAGCCTCTGAAAGGACAATCACACACACTCAAAGGCTCTCCCTCACTGGTCTGGAGTTACATTAGATATAGGCATGAATTCACCCAGTGTTCCATAATTTCTTCAGTGAAAGGGTTATTAAACATTGGAATGAACTACCCAGGGAGGTTTGGAGTGCCCATCCTAGGGGTGTTCAAGAAATGACTGGATGTGGCACTCAGTGTTCTGGGCTGGTTGACAAAGTGGTGATTGGTTAGAGGAGCTCCTTTTCAACCTACATGGTTCTATGATTCCATAAGCTTTTTGGAAGTGTATTGCCAACTCACCTTTTCCCTTCCCACTCAAGCCCCTCTGCACTAAACCTTGGCCCCTCAGGAGCATCACAAACCTTCACTGCCCCCTCAGAAAGGGGAAGAGCCTCTGACTCAGCTCCCCCAGGGCTCCCCAGAGACCTGGTGTGCTGTATCCCCCCCCTCAGCCACCCCACCGCCCCGCTGTTCTCCTCGCAGATCCTCAAGTGGCCGGAGCTCCGCCTGAACGGGGAGCAGCCCCCCGAAATCCTGGTGAACAACGTGGTGTCAGACCCTGCCTTCTCCTACCTTGTTGTTCTCACCAGTGTGAACATCACAGCAATCTGGAAGAAGTCATAGTTCCCTGTTGCCAGTTTCATCCCCATGCTTTGAACTAGTGCAGTATTAGTGACTGTTACCCATGTGTCCCATGAACGTTTTCTAGACCAGCTATTATGTGCAAGATTAAAAAAAAAAAAAAAGAATAACAAAAGGTAAGAGTTTGTTAAGGTCATCAAAGCATTGTAAACATCTGGTTTCTTTTACTGTAAGTTTTCACAATTTGTGCATTTGTTTTATAGAAATGACACTTAATAAAACAGAATACCAGTTCAGTTGGCAGTGTCTGGGGGTTTTTGACAGGAAAAGCAGAGAGTTCATCTGCTGCTGTCACTGAGCAGCTTCTCATGCTGGAATTACACCCACAATAACCTCCCCCAACAGCCCAGG
This sequence comes from Acropternis orthonyx, assembly GCA_035583155.1. NCBI lineage: Eukaryota > Metazoa > Chordata > Aves > Passeriformes > Rhinocryptidae > Acropternis > Acropternis orthonyx. The sequence goes on along the minus strand of JAWWEU010000050.1, from coordinate 6,520,596 downwards.
ACAAATATTTGCCTGAAGGCTCCAATTAGAAAAGTAAAAATCACTTTAATGACTTATCCATCCGCTCCACCAAGACACCCTCTTGGCAAAGTGCCTGCCTGCTATTACAAAAAAAAACCAAACTCAAAATATCACTGCTGCTGTCAAAAATTAAACACAAGTGGGACAAGAGGGGAAATATTTGCCATGGATGGAGATTCAGATATATCATCCCACTAGCAGACAACAACGTCACTCTGCCCCAGAAGTACGCTTTCCTCCACAGGGGGTGGATTTTACTCAATTCCTTCTTGTTTGTCCTTAATAGCAACCTGTAAAGCACAAAAATAGAAGAGCTGTTACTGAGCTGCAGGAGGTGTTTAAACATTTCTGACTCTTCTGTAAAACACAAGAATGACCATGAACCGTCAGTGGAAACATCTACATCACAGAAAATAATTACTGAAATCAAAATCGAAACTTATTTACGGATTTGGTGCCCTGGCATGTCAGAGAACACCCTTCCAACCCAAACCATTCTATGAGGACTGTGGGAAAACCAATTTAGGAATAACAAAACACCCTCTGACCCCTTTTCTTGGGCACATAAATAACCATTTACGAGCTCTGCCATGCCCCGACAGGAGCTGAGTAACAGCGAGGGTGGCTTGAGTTAATTTACAGACCTAAAACAGCAGCTCTTAAGACCCTCTACCCCTGCCTTTGGTTAATTATAAGACCCTTTAAGGACAAACAAACCTACCCTGAACCTCTCCTCCAGCAGGGAGAGCTCGCTGATCAGATCCGTGATGGCGTTGGTGAAAGCCTCCTGGGGGCTGTAATCGGGGGTGGTTTGCACACGGATGATAATTTTATGCTCCAGAGGGTGCGGGACTTTGTACCCCGCAAACAGCACCTGGGGGTCTTTGAGCAGCTGCCTGGGAAAGGGGGAGAAAACACGGCAGGGAGAAGAGATGAGATGAGGAGATGGGGAAAAAAGGCCCCAGACCAGCCCGAAATCTGCTTACGACTTGATGATGTTGCCCAGCGTGTGGTCCTCCTTGTTGATGGTGAACAAGCAGGCGTTGGGCACCTTGGTGTCCTTGTTGATGGTGATCCTGGCGGGGGAGAAACGGGATAAGAGGGGATGTTACCGACCCGTGCGGGCCGCGGAACCCCCCCGGGCCTCCCCCCCAGCCCCCCCGGGGTGATGAGGGGCTGATTAATCTCCCCCCCGGGGGGGTCCCCCTCACTTCTTCTCGCCCTCGAAGAGCAGGAAGGACTCGAAGGCCGGCGGCGCGTTCATCCCGCCGCCGCTCCGCCCGCAGTTGCTATGGCGGCCGCTGCTTCGCCGCCGTCACTTCCGCCCTCGCCGCCGGCCGCGACAGCGCCCCCGCGCGGGCGGGAGGGCTCGGCGCGGGCCAGTGGGACCAGTTGAGCGGCGTAACTGGGAGCGGCGGCGGAGCCAGCGGGGAGGCGGGGGGGCGAGTCAGCCCCGCTGTCCTCGGGCAGGAGGAGAGCACACGGCCGGTGACACCAGCAGCGATACCCCCACTGGAGACGCCACCTCCGCAGCCAGCAGGGCCCAGCTGTGATGGCACCAGTGCCACCGGTAGCTCCTCCAGTATTAACACCAGTATAGTCAGTGGTGGTGCCACCACCAACAGGGCCGTCAGAAATGGCACCAGCAGGGCCAGGCGTGATGGGACCAGTGCCACCAGTAGCGCTACCACCCCCACCAGTACAGACAGTGGTGATGCCACCACCGCCACCCTTGGAATCACCAGTGATGCCACCACCAGGACCACCAGAAACGGCACCAGCAGGGCTCATCATCGGCGATGACACCAGTGCCAGCAGCAGCACCATCAGTGCTGCCACGAGCAGAGACTCCGGGGATACCACCACTACCACCAGCAATGTCACCAGTGCTGCCACCAGCAGACCCACCACCAGTAGACCCCCCACCCAGTGATGCCACCACCAGTAGAGCCACCAGAACTGGCAGCAGCAGGACTATCAGAGATGGCAGCAGTGCCACCAGCAGAGCTGTGGCCAGTCCCCCACCCCGTGCCCACCCCCGGGGCCAGCAGTGTCCCACCAGATGGACAGGGCAAGGCTGCAGGGTACAAAGTGCCTTTATTTCCACCGCCGTGGTCCCCAAGCTGTGGGGACCCTGAATCCCAGCGAGGGGGAACTGGTCCCTCACGTCTGGAGCTGCAGCAGGATGGGGGCTGGGGGCTCGGGGGGCTGAGCCTGGCGGTGACAGCTCTCCAGGTCCCCCAGCACCCCGAAGAGCCGGCTCAGTCCCTCGGGCAGGGGGGCATCTGTGGGAGAGGGGACAAACAGTGAGACCCCACAGGCCCCCTGGCGGGCACCCCCAAACCACCACAGCCCCCCGGGACCCCTGGGGACATGGCCCAACCACAGCATCCCCAGTGGGGTCCCCAAAACCCCTCCGTGTCCCAACTTACCTTCACCCCGGGGGCCGTTCTGGGCTTCCTCTGGCTCCTGCAGCTCCCAATACTTTTCCCTGGGGAGAGGAGCAGGAGAGGAGTGGCCTCGTGGCAGGATGGTGGGATGCAAGGGGGGTCCCCCGGGGGCAGGGACTCACCTGAGGGTCCCCCGGAGGCCCTGGAGGTGGCTGAAGAGCCGCTGAGCCTCCACCGTGGGGTCCAGGGGGTCGCTCCAGTCCTGCAGGGTGACGCCGTGCCGGGTCCGGTCGCACCCCAGCCCTTCGGGGACAGCAGGGTCACCATAGGGGGATCCCGCAGAGCCCTCGTGTGGGGGTGTCCAGGGCTCCCTCCCCGTACCTGTCCTGTCCCGCTGGTGGCAGCAGCTCCACTTGTCCCCGCGGAAGATGCCGGGGTGGTAGGAGCGGAGCACGCGGGGGTTGTTCCCGCACACCTTGCGCAGCGCTGACAGCCACTGGTTCAGCTCGTTGACACACTGCGGGGTTGGGGACGGTGAGGGGGGAGACCCCCGGGGCTGTGACACCCCTCGGGGCGTCCCCCGCTGTCCCCTACCTTGCACTGCAGGTAGGCTGTCTCCTGCTGCCCGCCTGTGTCCGTGTAGACCACCTGCATGACGTGGGAGCTCCCGAAGCTCTTCTCCTCCACCTTCTCGGCCGCGAGGATGTCGGACAGGGCGATGGCACCGAGGCGCTGGCGGAGGGGACACACCGGCAGAGGGGGTCAGTGCCACCCCACTGCCCCCCCGCTACCCCCCAGCATCCCCTTACCTCAGCGCTGGGGCTCTTGCCGAAGCCGAGGGACTCCCCGGTGAGGCAGAAGTGAAGTTTCTTGCCGGCAGCAGCGGCGAGCAGCGGCCCCTTGCCCCGCGCCTTGTGCACGAAGAGCAGCCCCTCCTTCACCACCGCCGTGGGGGCGCCCAGCGGCCACCCCTCCCCCTGTCCCTGTCCCTCCTCCTCCTCCGTGCCCACCAGGCGGGAGATGAAGTCCTTCATGCGGGCGATGCCCTGCTGCAGGGCGGGCAGCAGCGGCGACAGCCACGTCTCCTTGGCCCGCCCGGCCGCCGGCTCCATGTTGCCCACCAGCTGGATGGCCTGGGGACCCCGAGGGACGGCAGTGTCACCCCCGGCAGGCGCAGCCCTCCCCAGCAGGAGACAGCCAGGCATCTCAAACCTTCCCCCCATGGTTGTCCCCCACTATCCCACCTTGGCTAGCAGCAGCAGCGTGCGGCTGGTCCGAGCATCCGCGTGTGTCTCCCGCAGCTGGAACAGCTTGGGGGTCATGACGGCTGGCGAGAAGAAGCGGAGGCAGAGGAAGCTGGTGACGGCCACAAATTTGGCATGCTGTGATCACCGAGATTGGGGGCGGGGAGGGGGGGAAAAGACATGTGAGGATCTGCCCCAAAACGGGACATCCCCAGGCACTGCACACAGCGATGCCCCAGCACCCAGGGCTCGTTGTTCCCCTGGGCGCTATCCCCATGCCCAAGAGGGGACCCTATGAGCCAGTGAGCCCTGTCCCCTGTGGATGTCCCCGTTTGACCCCCCCTCCCACAGCCTGACCTGGTGCTGGGGAAAGCGCTCCCCGACACGCTGGAAGAGCTGGCGGAAGGCGGCGCGGATGACGGGGGGACACGCCGGGGCCGACATGACGATGGCATCCAGCAGCTCACCCAGGTAGGACTGGAGGTGCTGGCGGCCCTGCTCGATCACCTCGCCCTCCGTCTGCACCCGGTGCAGCCCCGAGCACCTGCGGGCACCGTCACTGTCACCCCCCAGCCAGGGACCCCCCTGTCCCACCCCCCTCATGATCCCCTTACCCAACGTCTTTGATCTCCACCTTGCCGGGGTCCAGCTCCACGTATTTCTTCTCCTCGAACACTCGGGTGATGGTGGGTCCCAGGACAGAGTGCAGGTAGGGCATCCCTGTCACCTGCCAGGGGACAGCCCAAGGGGACAGTGATGGGCCACAGGTTTGGCACATGAGATCCCCAGGGTCACCCAGGGGATTTTATTTCTCCAGCCTCCCAGACCCAGGGGAAGACACAGCCCTACCAGCCCCCAGGGGACATCACAGAGCCAGAGTGACCTGGGAAGAGCAAGGTTTGGGAAGTGTGGCACCTTGAGGAAGGACTCCATCGACTTCGAGGCCAGAGAGTTGCTCCGGAACAAGGTGTTGGGCTCACCTGCAAAACAAGAGAGGGTCCATGGCCTGGGGGATGGCCACAGGTCACCCACCAGGCAGCTTCAACCATGGAGGGGCACTCCCAGGGGCTGTGCCCTCCACCCTTAGCCATTTCTATGAGGGTTACGGGGATTTCCAAACCTCAACCCACCTGTTTCTCCACCAAACTGAGCCCAGGAGTTGCTGGGATGAACCCAGCAGATTCCTACACAGAAAACAGTGTGATGGCTGAACCTCAACCATCACCCCAAAAAATTCCCCATACAAGATCCTGAAGATTTTGCAGCCCCAGATGATGGTTGGAAGCCTCTGACTCCACTCCCCACTTACAGGGCTTGGCCAGTTCCAGCTCGAAGAGCAAGTCCAGGAACTCCTTGACTAGCCCTTGGCCCAGGAAGAGCTTGACCAAGTTGACGGCGAGCTCCTGCCGGCACTCAGCCGTGGTGGTTTCATCCAGGAGGGTGACCAGGTGCACTTGGCCATCCTGGAGGGGAGAGGCAGCATGGTGTGATGGCCTGAGTTGGGCACATGCCCGGCAGAGAGCCAGGGGAAGGTGGGTGCTCCAGCAGGACTTGGCACGGACCCCTCACCTGGAGCCCCGACTTCACCTCCTGGCACAGGAGCTGCACCAGGGGCTGGTAGCAGTGGGAGGGCAGCACCGTCTCATCCCTCAGCCTCACCTGCAGCTGCAGTGAGCCCAGGCTGCCTCTGTGCCTGCAGGAGCACAGGGTGGGTGGGTGAAAGGTAGGAGAGGTACTGTACTGACCAGCTGGTGGTCCAACAGCCTAGGAAAGCCTGGGCGGGCAGGCATAGGAGCTGCTGCTCCAAAGGATGATGCTACCCAGGAATAACACCCTCCCATACGGCCCTGTGGGTACTGGGACCACCCTCAGCACACCCCAACACCCCTGTGCCGAGACTCACTCATCCTCCATCGGCTTGGACTTGTCTGGCCGCAGCCTGAACCACCCCTCCTCCTGCCCGGCCGCCTCCAGCCCCTGGACACTGAACACCACCTGGGAGGGGAAGGCAGGAGGGGGTTGGGTGGGCAGCTGGGCAGGACCCCGGCAGTGGTGACGGGGTCTGGGGACTCACCTTGCCCAGGAAGTCATTCCTGCCAACGAGGTCCCAGTCCCACACCTCCACACACAGCTTCTCCCCGGCGGGCTCGGCCAGCTCGAACTCAAAGGTCTCGTTCCAGCGTGGGTAACACGATTTCTTGACCACCTGCAAAGGCAAATGGCTTTGTGTCCCCTCAAAGGGTGGATTCCACATCCCCTGGGGACACTGGGAGACAGGGATGGCTCCAGGCTTCCCCATGGGATGATTCCGCCTGCACCACTGGTAGGCGGACTCACAGTGCTCTCCTGTGTCTTCCCGTTGTAGCTCAGGCGGACAAAGGGGTCAGAGGCTCCATTCCGGTCCTTCCTGGCCAAATCCCTGCCAAGAAGAGTGGGAATTTACCAGCAACCTCCCAAAATACTTACGGGCACGCACAGCACCCACTCCCCTCCTCAGTTCCCCAGCTTGCTGAGATGCACAGACCAGCAGAGGAGGTGGATCCTGCCCCGGACCCCCATCAGCTTCTGGGAGGGTGAGGAGGACGCTCCGCACCCAAGGGACTGGATACACCAAGGAAACTGAGTCATGGAGCAGCCCAGACTTGCCACCCATGTCCTGGCTGCACACAGAGCCCCTGTCACCCTCTGTCCCCTCCTCACCTGGCCTCCAGCACAGAGCAGTGCAGCCGCTGGCTGCCCTGGCTGCCCAGGACCTCCACCCGAAGGTGGATCTCCCCCTGCACCTCCTCATCGGGGTCCACCTCGCTGAGGTTCATCCAGCCACTGTATCCTGTGGGAAAAGGGGGGACCCCCATGGAGGGGTTTTGAGGGGGCTCTCAGGACCACAAAGAGTGGGAGATGGGTCCCTGCTCAGACCCCCCCCACACCCTTTCCCCTACCCTTGGGGTGCTCCACCAGCATGTCCCGGGTGATGCAGACCTTCCCAATGACGTCATCACGGCTGGAAAACACAAGTGGGAAGCAGGAAACCGCGTGGGATCAGCACCCAGGCAGGACAGGCCCCGCTTCAGGGGGTCCAGGGCTGAGGCCACCACAGTGTGTCTGTCCCCACGGAGCACATCAGCCACCCTCTGCTGCCAGCTGGACAGTAACCTTGGGAATACCCTCACCCCTTTAGTGTCCCAAAGCCCAGGGCAGCACAGCCAGGTGTGGATTCTCTGGGCTGAGCACACACAGGGAGCCAAAGCCACCACCCTCCAAGTCCCCCAGCCGAGCCCTCACCATACCTGAGCGCATCCTCATCCATGACATAGATGGAGATGCTGTGGAAACTGGGCTGGAGCTGCACCTCGTATTCTTCCCCCCAGAAGGGGGACAGCGTCTTCCACACCGTGGCAGTCCTGCAAGGCAGGTGGCACTGGTGACACAGGGGACAGGGCTCCCTCACCAGGGCACTCCTTCCCAGCCCTGGGACCCTCCCAGCTTTTGGAGACACGTGGCTGGGGGCAGCACCCACAGTTTTGGACCCTTGACTGGGGCAGGCGATAAGTCCCTGTCCCTGTCCTTGGCCTGTCTTGAGGTTCTGGGCTGGCAAGACATGGGGGTGGCTTACAGGAGAAGGGGGGCCATGGCCTGTTAGACATCCCTGTGTCAGAAGGAGCATCTCAGCCCACAGCAGGGAATAGTAAGGGTAGTAATAATAATAATTATAATGTTGTGCCCACAGGAGGGTAGATGGAGGAACCCACCAGGAGCCAAGTGTATCACTCCATCCAGGGAGCTGGAGCCACCCACCTGATGATGGCCTCATCATCAATCTTCACGATGCAGTATGGGTCGCTGCTCCCCGTGCTGGAAGGACACAGGACAGCTGTCAGTGCCACCAGCCATGGCCCTGGCCGCCCACCCAACCCACAGGGGTCTCATGGTCATGGGTGGCCAAAGCCTTGAGCCCTGATAAAACCCCCACTCAGAGAGGGGACCATGGAGGGAAACCCCAGGGCTTTGGGGTGCCAGGGGACAGAGGTTGCCAAGGGCTTGTGTGAGTGGATTTGGCCACAGCTGAAGGCACATGGTGACCTTGGCTTCACTCCCAGCCCGGGGACACACATCCCTGACCGTGTCCGGCCACTGTGTCCTGCTGGCAGCTAGAAGTGGCTTTCCTCTTCCACATAGGAAGCCAAGGAAGAAACAAAACCCACCCTTTTCCCAAAACAGCTCCTGTCACCCAAAGCACAATTTCACACACCAGGAGTGAGGCCACAGCAGCCTCCTCCAGCCTCGGGGTGCCCCCAGATCCCCAACACCACTGCAGGGATGGGAACACCCCTGGGGACACTCCCAGGGATGCAGAGGGTGTGAAGGGGAGCCACCACAATGCTCTGACCTCGTTTCCTCTCAGAGATGACCCAACTCATTGCTGCCAAAAAATAATCACTATTTTACAGCTTATTACCCCAGTTCCTCAGGACCAGGGGCAGGGGTGGGGGCTCTGGCCAGGGACAGAGGAGCCAGCAGGACCTGGGTGATGGCCAAGGCAGTGCAAAAGTTGTGGCTCCCATCCCACCGGCACAGAACCAATCCCAGTGGCACCCTCAGCCAACCCCAAGTGTCCTGGAGAAAGGGAGGCTTGCATGGATGGGGACTTGGGTACATCAAACACAGAGTAATTTCCACATCCCAAATCCAGGGAGGCTGAGAGCAGGCTGCTTGGCAGATTGAAAGGGTTTGGGTGTGGACTGAAAGAGTTTGGGGGGACTGAAAATGCTCTTGGGGGGTGTCAAAAGGGGTTTGGGGGGGGAACCAAAAGGGGTTGTAGGGGACTAAAAGAGTTTGGTGGGGGTACTGAAAGGGTTTGGGGTGTTCTCTGCCTGCCAAACACGGCTGCAGGGGGTTTCTCCGGGCTGTGCATCCCGGGTACCACAGCAGCATCCCCATCCCCAGGCACTTCCACCCTCTTGGCCCCGCGGTGCTGGCAGTCCAGCAGGTTGCCAAGAGCCGCCCTCCGGCTCCTGCTCCCATTCCAACCCAGCCACCCTCCGGAGAGGTTTTTAAGGAGAGCAGTGGGCGAAGTGGCATTAACCCGAGCTCGTCGCTGACGTTTCCTGCGTTGTGCACACCGTCAGGGATGCAGGGAGCAGGCAGGCGGAAAGGGAACAGCTGCCCGCTCCAGCTGTGCCCGGCAACGCGGGGCTGGCTTAGGTGTGGAGCTGGAAAACCTTGTCCCCAGCGCGGGGACATCTGAGACAGCGACGCCCCCCCCGGACACAGGGTGCCAGCGGGCGCCTCCTGTACCACTCAGGCATCGTGTTTTCCAGGGATTCAAACGCAGGGTGACCAGGATGCATCCTCGGGGGCTGCGGGAGATGCCCAAGCTCCGGGGGCAAGGCGGGGAGCCCCGCACCGCCACCGCATCCCTGCCCCGGGATGTCGGGAAGGGATTTGTGTAGCTGCGGGCTCGGTGGGTGCTGGGCATCCTCCGACTCCCACGCAGCGCCCAGCAGGCTTAGACACCCACGCTGGGTGCAGGGAAGGAGCTGGAAAGGGGAAGGCTGGGCTTAGGAAAGAGGAAATGAGCACAGTATAATCTGGGGGAAGGGGGAAGGAACCTGCGTGGTCCCCGCAGCCACCGGTCTGGCAGCACGGGGGGCTGGAATTAAAAATTAACTGGTGTAGGCAGCAGTGTTGCTCTGCCCTGGAGGGTAGCGATAAAATAGATAAAAAAAGGGACATGAAAAATAGAATTAAGAAGAAAAAAAAGAATGAAAGAAAAATAACATAATAAAAGAATAAAGTAAAACATAGAATGATAAAAGAAAGAAGGGTAAAAATAAAAGAAAGAAGGGTAAAAATAAAAGAAAGAAGGGTAAAAATGAAAGAAAAAAGGAAAAATAAATGAAAATAAAAAGACTAAGAGAATAAATAATGAAATAAAAATTAAAATAGTGAAAAGAGTGAAATAAAAATAAAATAATATAATAAAAAAGATTCAAGCTACTAGAATTATTTATCATCATAAAATAATCTAATAAATGAATATATCATAAAATTCAAATTAAATAAAAATCAATTTAAAAATCAATTTAAAAATCAATAAGAAGGTAAATTAAAAAATTAAAACCATTAAAAAAAAAAAAAAAGAAATCGAGCAGACCATTTCCCTTCCTTTCCTGGGATGAAGACGCAGGGAGGATTCCTGGGAGGGGGCTCCCACTCCCCCTGTCCTGGGTGGGAGGGACAGGGCAGAGCCCACCCCGGGCTGAGCCGGGCAATGGGACAAGGCGGCACCGGGAGCCACAAACCACAGCAGCCTCGGCCACATCCTTCTCCTGCGACTCCCTGTGCCAAATCCTGCGGGAGCAGGGCGGGTCCCACGGGGGTCTGGGGGGGGTGCCCTGGCTATTGCAAGCAGGGTCTGACCTGCCGCTGCAGAGGGAATTCCCAGGAGGAAACCCGCGATCCCAAACCCCGTGCCAGGGCAGGGAACTGGATCCCGCAAGCCGCTGTCCAGAGGGGAGGGGGCCAGACACGGCCAAGGTCAGCGGCGGGGGCCGGGGCTGTGCTCGGGTTTCCCTCCCCCGCCGGCCGCTCTCCCGGCCCAGCGCCACGTCCCAAAGTCACCGGTCTGGAAAGCTCCGCTCCAGGCGTTACGGCACGGTGGCTTTCCACAGCACGCCCTCCCCAAATCCAGCGCTTCCCGACATCCAGAGCCTGCCCGCGCTGGGTCAAGCTCCTGCAGGGAATTGTGCCAAGGGATTTAAAAATCAGGCCCAGACACATGGGATTTAAAAAAAAAAAAAAAAAAAAAGAAAGTCATTTTTCTTTCCTTGTTTATCCTCTTTTTCCATGACGGCTGCGGGGATTTTTGCCGGTTTTCCGGCTGCCGAGCGCTCTCCTCAACAGCTTCCCGATGCCTTGGTGGTTGGGGGCACCCCAACGCCGTCCCCACATCCCACTCCATAAGGATCGGAGCGATGAGAACCACGCCGGGATTTTCTGGGAGGGAAATCCCGACCCAAGGGACCGCCAGAGGAGCCCCCCGGACCGCAGCCAGGTGGGATGAATCCGGGGCTGGGAACAGAGCGGTGACAGCGGCCACAGCACCGGGGCAGCCCCTGCTCTTTTAGGGGGGGGATATGGGCATACCGGGTCCTGCTGCATGTCCGGGGGTCCCTGCAAAGGTCCCTGAGTGGTGGGGGCGGTTCTACCCCGTGGCAGCACTGGGGGAGCACCCCAAAGTTGTAGCACTGCTTGGGGTACCCTAGAGAACTGCTGAGGGCATCCCACAACATGGGAGGCTCCTGGGGCTGTCCCCGAATCGGGCGGCGACATCACAGCACTCCCGAGGGAGCCCCCAAAGCGCTGAGAACCGCTAGGGACACACAAAGACATCCTGGAGGGAACCCCCAAAGCAAGGACGAGCCCACAGCCACACTGGGGGGAACCCCCAAAGCGAGGCAACCACAAAGCCATCCTGGAGGGAACCCCGAAGAGCCAGTGGAATCCCAAAGCAACACCATGGAGAATGGCCAAAGTACATGCACGGCGGCGGGGACACCACAAAGCCACCCTGGGGGGAACACCCAAAGAAAGGCGACCAGAAAACCACTCTGGCGGGAGCCCCCAAACTAAAGAGGAACCCAAAGCCACACCGGGCAGAGACCCCAGAGCAAGACAACCCCAAAACCACCCTGGAGGGAACCCATAAAGTATATGCACTGCTGGGGGGACCCCAAGCCATTCTGGTCAAGCCTTCAAAGCAGAGGAAACCCTCCAAACACACTCGGTGCGCGGTGTCCCCAACAGGGACCTGTTGAAGGGACACCCCGCAGCACTCCCGGGGCAGAGGGGCGTCCCTCCCGGGGATACCCTCCCGCCAAACCCCTCCCTGTCCCCGCGGGGGGCACTCACATGTCCTTGACGGGCAGGTTCCTGCCCTCCACGATGCGGATGGAGAGGACGCTGCGCCGGGCCATGGCGGGCGGGCAGCGGAGCCAGACCGAGCCGAGCCGAGCCGAGCCGAGCCGAACCGAGCGGAGCGGAGCGGAGCCCGACAGCGCCGAGCGCGGCCTCGAACCCGGGGCCTCAGGCACCGCGCCCATGTGCGGGCCGGCGCCGCCGCCGCCCAATCAGAGCTGGGGGGCGGGGCCGGGGGCGGGGTCAGACCTCCCCCCCCCCCGTCCGGCCGGGGTTCCCTCGGGGTCCCCCCTGCACTGTCCCCCACCCCGGTCCCGCTCGGTCCCCCCGATGCAGCCCTGAGGTGCCCACCCCGGTGCCCGCCTGGGTCGGACCAGACCCACACTGGGCGGCCTCCCACCCCCCGAACCTGGGGGGCTGCAGGGTGGGCTGCTCCGCGCTGCCCTGCACCCCAAAACCCCTCCGTCTTGTTGATTTTTGAACCTTTTTGGGGGGGGGTTTATAAAGCACCGCGCCCCCCGGCTGCAGCACCGCAGAGGCATCGGTGGCGTGTCTGGGGGGCTCCGTGCCCTAAATACCGGCGGGGGGACGGGGGAACCCCCCCATTCCCTTCGAGACCCCCCGGGCTCGAGAGCTCGCCCTAAAGCTCTGGCTTAGGGCTGTGCCGGCCAAGCTGATCCTTGGCATTTGCGTCGTGGGGACACTACGGGGACACTCTGGGAACACGCTGCCCTGTTCCCGCAGCGCTGCCCCTCTGCCTCCCCCGCACGGGGGGACAGCAGGGGGACAAGGTGCAGTCCCCTGCCACCATCCCCGGAGCCTCCCCCGTGCGGCAGCTCCAGCCCCGCACACGGGTCGGGGCCACATGTCCCACCTCCACCGCACCCGCCTGGCAAGCGACAACCCCCCCTCGGCCGCTCGAAGCCGCTTTGCAGGCGAAACAGCGGTTTTATTTCGGGGGACGGGCCGTAGGTCGGAGGGCACCCGCGTTTGCCGGATGGAACCGCCCCTTGGCTGCGCCCACGCGGGTTCTCCGCAGGAGTTAATCGCTGGTTTTGCTTGGTTTCCCTTGGCCGGGCTCCACGGAGGCGGCTCCGGCAGCGGGAGGGGGGCAGGTCGCTAACACCCCTCCTGGGCGGAGCAAGGACACCCCGTCAGGGCGCTGTGACCGGGGCTGGGTGCGAGTGTGATGCTGCCCTTTGCGCGGCTCCTACGGGGGGGAAATTCTGGTTATAATATATATATGTGATGCATATAGGTATATGTACACCTGCGCTGCCTCCACGCAAAGGGGCACGGCCACCCTGCGGTGAGCTCTGTCCTGCTTGTCCCCAGCGCCAGCGGGGTCTCGTCCTGCCCGGGCTGCAGGATCAGGGCACCCACATCCCCCAGGTCAGTATTAGGCACCCACATCCCGCAGATCAGTATCAGCAGCCCATGTCCTAGTGCAGGGCCAGGAATGATGGATCAGGTCATCTCCAGTCTCCGGCACAGGATCAGGCTCCCCTCAAAACCACTCCCCACCAGTGCAGGATCAGCCCCCCCATGCCGCAGAGAGGGGTCAGGGACCCCAGGGTACCAGTCCCCTCTTGGTGTCTCTTGGTTTTCAGGGGAACATCAAGAGCACCTGAGAAGAACAGGGCCAGCTCTGGGTGGGGCAGACCCTGCTCTGGGTTTGGGTCAGCGAGAAATCACTGTGGGGTGAAGGGGAAGAGAGACCTCCCCTATAACCATTCCCCATCTGCCCATGGGGCATTCCAGTGCCCCTCAGCACCAGGGCTGGAGAGGGTCAGGCTCCCCCTTCGTTCCCTTATGCCACAAAGGACTTTTCCCCATTCAGGTGACACTGGTGTCCCCCAGCTGAACGTGACAACGCATCTCCCATTCCAGAGCATCCTGGGCCACATCCTGCCCCCCACCCAGTGACGGGGCTCAGAGCCCTGCTTGGGGCAAGAGGGACAGGGCCATGGGGCTTTCCAGGGGGCTGCGGGAGGCGCTGAGGTTTTGGCAAGTGCCATTCCCGAGGGGCTCACAAACAGGAGGCGGAGACGGGGCACAAAGCATGCGGAAAAAGCCTTTAATGTCCCGCTCCGTCGGCCCAGTGCCGGGGGACAGCTCTGGCCGTGCCCGGGTGGCAGTGGGCTCATGCCGTGGGGGCACCCGGGGGTGCGCGGGGAGGTGGGGCGGTGCCGGGGGGCTGCGGAGGGGGCTCAGAGCCGGGCAGACGGCTGGTCATAGACGTGGTGGGTGTTGTACCGCCGCACCGTCACCGACTCCGGCTTGCTGAAGGTGCTGCTGCTGCCGCAGGAGTCTGAGCTGGGGAGGGAAGGGGCGGTGAGGGATGAGGGTGGGGACCGCAGGATGATGGCATCACCCTCTGTCGCCGGTCCGGCGTGCCCAGCGCCCCCCACGGCTCCTTTGTGGGACTTGGTAGTGGCACTCACCCCCAGAAGACGAGCATGGCCACCAGGCCGGCCAGGAGGATGGCGAAGAGGATGGAGAGGATGGTGGTGAGGGCGATCATGCCGGCGCCGTGCCCTCCGTTCGTCGTGGAGATGCTGTTGAACGACTTGGCTGGGGAGAGAGTGGGAGGAGAGGGAGCAGGATGCAGGGGTGCACACCCCAGGGCGGCTCAGGGGGTCCCGATGGGTGACGTTGTACCCATGTGTGCCATCACAATGTGCCACCATCGCAGGATGCCACCGTACCCGAGTGAGACCCACACTGGTGCCCTGCCTCAGTTTCCCCGTCTCACAGAGCCCCTCGCCCCAAACCACTGCTCAGCATTCAGCCCTCCAGGACCACCCCACACCCCCCAGGCCCCCTCCATATCCCCTCCCCGGGGGCTGCGGGATAGGTGGGGTGGCAGGAGGAGCATCCCGGCAGCAATACCTGTCCTCAGCATGATGGGCTTTGACCAGTCTGTCTCGGCCACGGGCTCGGAGCCCTCCAGGGCGAGGAACTTCATCCTGGGATGGGAAGGGAGGTTGGCCATGGTCCCGTGAGCCGGGGGGCTGCCGGCAGCCCTTGAGGGGGTCACGTCCCCAAGAGCAGACTCACAGGTACGGTCCGGGGCCGGACAGGGGGCCATTGCAGGTGGGCCTCGCCACGTCCTCGGTGCAGCTTGTCTCGCTGCCGACGCGCAGCACCGTGATATCGCCGGGGGATTTGGGGCAGGGGTAGTTGGCAAGGGTGGCATTGAGGGTCATGTAGGCGGGGACGCTGTCAGGGAATTTCTGGAAGGCGCTCTCGGGAGTCCCCGGCGCCACGCTGTTGTTGAAGGTGGTTGCGGCTGCAGGGATGGGGATGGGGGTGAGGAGGGACCCGGAGGGCACCGGGAACCCCGCGCACGCCCTGCCCTGGGCCGCGCTCACATACTCTTTTCCAGGGCCACCACCAGCCAGATGTCGGCGCTGCTGTACTTCTCGAAGACGCAGCGGGGCTGCTCCAGCACGAAGGTGGAGGCGGTCGTGAGCCCCTCCAGCACGGGGGTCTCGGTCAGTAAAGGCGTGTACCCCACATGGTCGACTGTGGTGAGAAGCCAAGGGGGTGCGGCAGAGGGTGCAGAGCCCCCGCTGCAGCCCCTGACCAGTGGCCCCTACCGGGTGCCACCGAACTGGGGGCTCGGGGTGGGGACAGGGGGGAGGTGAACCCTGTGATCTTAGCAGTGGGGCCCCTGCTCCCTTCCCACCCCACGTTTTGGGCTCAGACACGTGTTTCGTGAAAAGAGAAAGCAAAGACATGCCATGTTCCCGCCCAGGGAGGAGAAGGAGAGATCCCACCCCTGCGCGACCCCCAGAGGACCCAGATCCTTGACACCAGGGGCACTGAGGGTGGCACTCAAAATAGAGGGACCATCAGCTACCCTACACCTGCAGGTTCAGGGGGGATCCTGGTGGCTGTGCAGTGCCAAGGGGGACCCCCCAGAGGACCCCACACCGTGCCAGCCAACCCAGGTCAGTGACACCAGGGACACTAGAGGTGGCACCCAGAATAGGACCCCAGAATAAGGAGGGCACCAGCTGCCCCACACCTCCAGGCTCTGGAGTCTTGCGCTGCCTGTGCACAGAGGTCCCCCGCAATGCCGAGGGGGATCCCCAGCCCATCCCGATGGTTGCCCTTGGACTCACCTACGCCGTGGGCTGCGGGCAGGAGCAGGAGGAGCAGCGGGAGCATGGTGCGGGCGCCTGAGTGCCGAGGGCGGGAGTGCGGGTGGCTGAGCTCCGCGTCCCCGTGGGACCCGCCTGTGGTCACCAACCGCCCACATTCCTGCAGCGGCCGCAGCCCCGCGGCAAACAGGTTGGGCTCGTTCCCCCGGGAGCGTTTGTTACGTGTTAGCGCCCGCCGGCGAGGCGTGTTGAGAACTGCCACGCTCGTGGCACGGGTGGGCGACAGCGCTCCCCCGGGCAGTGAGGCGGAGAGGGGCACTCCGGGGTAATGTGCCCCCCGCGCCGGTGCCAGCATGAGCCCCCACCCCCGACGGCAAGTGCCACGAAACCGAGCCCTGGGTTGTTTTCGGGAGGATTCAGTGCCCCCATTCTCACAGCTCCCACCCTGCCTGGCCGAGGACCAGGAGGAGGCAGTCACAGATGCAAAGTCAGACTTTACTTGGCAGGACACTTTACTTCTAGTGGAAGTTGTCCCTGCCCACGGCAGGGGGTTTGAAATGAGATGGTCTTTAAGGTCGCTTCCAACCTGAACTGTTCCGTGTTTCTATGACAAGGAGCAGCGGGGCGGAGGGCAAAGCAGCCCAGCCCTGGGGGGCTACACCCACAGCCGGGGGGCAGCGGCTGTGGCAGGGCCGGAGGGATGTGGTGGGTCCGGTAGGATCTGCGGGCAAAGGTGCTGGTCCCCAAATCCTGGTGGCACAGGGAGCCCCACACCTTGGCACTGCAAGAGAGAGAGATGCAGAGACATCAAGTGGGGACCGTGCTGACCATCCCCAAGGGGCCCTTTCTCCTGCAAACCCCTCGCTTAAGAATAAAAAGGCTTTTTTAAGTCTTAAAACCATCTTTGCTCCATCTCTTTGCTGATGGGGCTGAGGCGGGGGTGTTCTCCTGGGGCCCCTGCAGACACACCCCCCAAGCAGCCTCCGTACCCCAGGGCTCCGAGCACAGCAGTGGCCAGCACGGTCCCCAGGCTGGCCAGGATGGACATGATGACCACCACGTCACTCCCACGGCGTGGGGGCACAGGGTCAATGGTACTCGGGCTGAGGGCTGGAAAAAGGCGGGATGAGAGATACGGGGAGACACAGAGAGCTCTGGGCAAATGGAAAGGAGGAGAATGGAGCAGATGGGGGGGTATCAGAGATCACTTCTTGCTCCATCCCCGGGTTTTGGGGTCATGGCACAGGGCTTACGCTGTACCGAGTGCCAGAACCCCAACAGGGCAGGTGGAGGGACCCGTGGGGGGGGCGGCATTGCCGCCGGTACCTCTGTGCAGGAGAATGGGGTGGGACCACTGCGTCTCCGCTTTGGGGCCGTGGCAGCCCATCAGCAGGAACTTCACCCTGCAACAGGTATGGGAGTGACACCGCGGGGACGAGCACACCCTGGGCGGGGAGTTACCCAAGCTGGGATCTGGGGGTTCTGGCCTTACCTGTAGGGCCCTGGGGAGGGCAGGGGCCCGTTGCAGGGGTCCTGTCTGCCCTGGTCCCTGCACGCCGTGTCACCCCCGACCCGCAGGACGGCCGGGCTCGGTGCTGAGCAGGCGTACGCGGCCGCCGCCGTCTCCAGCGTCATGTAGGAGTGGGCAGTGGGCAGCTGCTTGTAGGGGGGCACGTCAGCTCGGGATGGGGGGTTTCTGAAGGTAGCTGTCGCTGCACGGCACAGATGGAGGGTGAGCGGCTGTGGTGAGGGTCCCCCATCTCCCCTGCCAGGGGGAGATGCGCTGGGGCAGCAGGTGCTCACCGTTGGCAAAAGCCACCGCCAGCCAAACACTGTCCAAGGCGCTGGCGTGCTGGTCGAAGATGCAGCAGGGTCTCTCCAGTGCAAAGGTGGTGGCAGTGACCTTCCCCAGCAGTGCCACGGGGGACACGCGGGGCACGTAGGGCAGCAGGGCTGGGGAAATGGATGGTGAGCGGGAGGGTCCCCCTGCTCTGAACCGCTCAGCAAGTGACCGACCCCGGCCCCCACCCGTGAGAGGGTCCACCTGTGCCGGTGTTGGCACAGGGAGGGCTCACAGGGTGCCAGCAGTGCCAGCACCACGGACACAGCACTGGTGTGGAGATCACCCCCCCACCCCCACCCCCCCCAAACCATGCTCAGCCCCATAGCCCCCCTCCCTGTCCCACTCTGCCCTATCCCCCAGGGAGTCACCCAGTCCCGCGGCCGCGCCCGTCCCAGCCAGCGCCAGCAGCACCCACGGCAGCTCCATGGTGTCCTCCCGCTGGGGCTGGCTGTGCCTGTCTGCTCCGCTCACCCCGTCCCTCTGCCGAGGGGACGAGCTGCCCCCAGTGCCCCCGCAGCAGGGACCGCCCGCCCCGAGGAGCCGGACCCTCCCAGCCCCGCATTCCTGCACCGGCCCTGCCGGCCCGGCGAGACCCCGCGGGCAGAGGGGAACAGCCGAGCCCGGGTCACACAGGGGTCCTGCAGCACCGGAGCGGGCTGTGAGGAACAGGGGCACAAGCCTGTGATGTGAAAGGAGAAACTGAGGCACGGAGGAGGCACCGCGGGTGCGTTCCGCGATGGGTTGGCAGGAGCACACAGGCTGTGTTGGTGCTACATCTGGGCAAAGAGGTCCCGCACCCGTTTTTACCCCACCAAGACCCAAGTGCCTGCGGGTTCCCCGTGCCCACCGGGCCCTGGGAGCCAGGGGTGAGCCCGTGCCCGGCTGGTTGGGGTGCAGCCAGCCCTGCCCCGCGGGCAGGGAAGCGCTCCAGAGCATCACACCCGAACTCACACAAACGCCAGTGTTGAGGCGAACGGCCCCACCCAGCATCGGGGGCACGGAAGCGCCAAGCTCTGGGGCCACCCCACGATGACATTTCCCCATCCATCCTTCCCCGTCCCTAGGGAAAGGCCCCTCATGCCCTTGGGACGGGGTCAAGGACAGCGCCCTGAAGCGGGAGCTGCCCCACGACTCGGGAGCCCCCCACGGCCGCTCCTCGCGGGTGCTCCCCACGCAAAGGGGTTGGAGTGCTCCTTGTCCCGTGTTTGCCAAGGGCAGTGGCTTCCCCTCTGCGTGGGAAGGGATTCCCCCCCCCCTTCCCAGGGGACCGGGACCGCGCCTTCAGATTAAGTGGAAATGGGGCATTCGAAGATTACACCGTCCAGCTGCAGAGGGGAAAAACAGGCGCAGATGCAGCCTCCATCCCTCCTCCCTCTGATCCCGGATTTATTCCCCACTCCCACCCAGCCATACCTGCCCTGGGGACCCTGCCAGGCCCCCACCTGCCCCCCCCCAGACCCCTCCCTGGCACTCCCTGCGGGGCGAGGGGCAGGTTGGGTGACGCAGGGGGGTGACGCAGGGGGACAGTGAGTCACAGTTTCAGCTGCCGGTACCCAGCATAGCTGCGGGGTCAAGGCTGTGCTAATAATAACCACTCTGCGGCAGATTAGACACCACGGCGGGGGGCCGGGAGAGATCCCCCCACTCCCTGGGGCTCCAGCTGGGGATGGCGGACACGAGCTTTTTAGTCAACCTGTCCAGCAGCACAGTATTTATTTCAGGCTCTGTCCCCTCCTGGCTCCAGCGGGCACTACAGCATCACGGCTGTGCTTTCACCCCACCTGAGCGTCAAAAGCCATCTCCCTGCACAGCACTGTCTGAGCTCCTGGTTCTGCTCCTTTCCACCTCTTGGATTCCCCTGCCACGGGGGCTAAGCCACTTCTGGCCCAGCAGAGACATGGCAAGGATTTTAGGAGATGCCTCATGTCCAAAGATGTGACAGCCAGGGATGAGCTGCTGAGCCTGAGCAGCTCACAGCCCAGTGCTCCAGCCCTTGGACCAGCCCAGCCGCAGCTGATTCACACCTTGGAGCAGCTGCTGGAGATGCCTTGGGCCAGGCTCAGCAGGAAATTCTTGCTCGGTACAGGGCTGGGTGAACTCTACTCAATTTTGGCTTCAATTCACTGTTTTGATTGCTGTGAGAACATGATCCAGGGATTCAAAGAAGAGGTTTGAACTCAAAACCTCTCTCTTTCACAACCAGGGTGGGAGAGGAACAGAGAGAGCCCATTTGTGTAGAGCTCAGCACCAACACAGACAGATATCTGCACCTCCCAAGGAGCTGCCATTCCTGCAGCATCCCCAACTTTCACTGGAAGGTTGAGAGGTTTCCCCCTAGAGCGTGCAGCAAAGGGGGGGCAGGAGGCTGCAAGCACAAGATGGACACTGGGGAAAGCTCCTGCCCTGAATGGCTCTGAAAAACCTTTAATATTTATGTTATAATAGCAGGAAGAAAGCTGTCCTTTTGCTACTCCAGGACATGCTGGTCCCAAAGAGGATGCCGAGACAGAGCTTGCCACAAAGCCCAGCCCCATCCCAAGTTCCCAGGAAGGAGGTGAAATGGCAGATGGCACCAGTGCCAAAGGGATGGATTTAATGTACAGCTGGGTTCAGTGGCCA
Source organism: Acropternis orthonyx (assembly GCA_035583155.1). Taxonomy (NCBI): domain Eukaryota; kingdom Metazoa; phylum Chordata; class Aves; order Passeriformes; family Rhinocryptidae; genus Acropternis; species Acropternis orthonyx. The sequence goes on along the minus strand of JAWWEU010000050.1, from coordinate 6,500,453 downwards.
CAGGGAGGGGAACAGCCGGAAACAGCTCTTCAAAAGACATCAGCTTCGAGCCTAGGGACACCGTACAGCAAGGCCACCACGACTGGGGCAATATCCCATTTGCAAGGTGCTAGGAGCATGCTCCCAGCTGGAGAGCATCACTGCTGGCCCCTGGGCTGGCTGCTGCCACTGCCACTGCGAGGAAGGTGACTGTCACCAGCTGGTGGCACCAGCATCCCTCCAGCAGCAGCACAAAGCACAGCAGCTCCTCCCTGCAGAGGCTTCACCGTGCACAAACAGCCACAAATTGCTGCCATTTCACCTGAGAGAAGGGGAAAAGAGGGACTGGTTCTGCCAGAAGGGTGAGGGATGAAAGGAGCGAGGCTAGCAGTCATGGCAAGAGCAGGGGGCTGCACCATGGCCACAGACCACCAGGATCCTGCAGCCAAAGCACTGACAGACTGGAACCAGCACTCTGTGTTCTGCCTCTGCAGAGATCCACATCCCTCCAGCTGAGCTGAGCTTTCCCTCCTTTGTCCTGGCTGGATTGAGGCTCCTTGGATCAGGCTGGTACATGCAGAGAGTACCGCTGAAGGGGAGGCACCGCAAGCCCAGAGGCACCAGGAAGGGAGGCAGGGACTGGCTGTGGAAATGAAGAGTTTATTGGGACCAGTCAGAGATACAGTGCAGGAGGGAAGCAGAGGTCCCTCAGGGAGCTGCTGTTTGGCAGAGGGAGGCCCCCACTTGCTTTCCAGGTGGCTTAGTAGGAGTGAGGCACTTTCGTCTCCCCCTCCTGTCCCCAAGCATTACCAGAGGAAGGTCCTGCCTTCCCCAGGGGATCTGTCACCTCAGAACTTCTGTCCCAGCTGCTCCTGACCATGGCCATGGTCACCCAGAGACACAAGTGCAGCTTCTACAAAAATATCCTTCCCTCCCCCCAAAACCATGAAGAGCTGGCAGGGTTCCTTGCAGAACTGTTATTGCTCAGTGTGACGGGTGGTCAGACACAGGAACTTAAGGCATCAGGAATAAGTGCACTAGGTGGGCCCTCAAGGTGTGCACAGCACAGCCAGGCCCCCACGGCTCACTGTCCCAAGCAGTCCTCAGTGACCCCCTGGGCAGCCAGCTCTGCCAGCACATTGTCCAGGTAGTTGGGGTCAGGGTAGCCATGGCCACTCAGGTTTGAGTCCATCTCAGTCTTGTGGTGGATCTCATTCCACACCACCGTGTTGCTCTCGCCGGTAGTGTTGGAGGTGCCCACGGTGAAAATCAGGCGTCTCTTCCAGGCCACCTTCAGGAGCTCCAGAACCTAGAGGGGGAAAGGAAAACCAAAAGGTAGGAGCAGCAGGTAGGAGACTTGAGCCATGAAAACAGCTTACCAGAAGCTTATGCCACGAGATAACATGAGATGGGTGACGGCATCAGGGTACAACACCTTACCTTTCTGCCCTTCTCATTGTCTGGTAGGTAACAATAGCGAGGAAACCCTCTGGCTGTGTATGGCATTCCAGGGTTGGGGTGCTCCGGGCCCTGCAAGGGATGAGACATTTGGCATGGACACACCCATCTTCACAGGACTTGTGTCATTCCTCAGCAGCAGGATTTAGGTTCAGCAGCAGAATTTGACATAGGCTCATCTCAAACCAGCTCTTCCATGTAAAGGCAGCTGATGAGTATGAGGTATCTGACCCGGTTCTTATGGGACATGTGAATATTACAGGTCCTTCAAGAGCGGTCTTATGCTGGGATATGAGGCCAGATCTTCTAAAATCTAATTAAATTCTGGTGGGCCCAAATCACAGCTTTTTCCACATGGTCTGATGACACCTTTAAAAGACCACATGGCTCAAACTTTTGAAAGCTCACTTGCCACCCCTGTTAGTCTTTACTGCAGGTGACCAGCTGCTGTAAACTCTGGGGCTGCTCAGAAAAAGATCTTTGATGGAGGAGACCCATACACATGGAAGAATAGCTGGTGCAGCTGCTGGCTCCAGGCACTGTAGGCTGCTCAGTGATGGGCTGCCAGCAGGTACTGCACTGGATTCCAGAACTTTTCTGGGAGGCTCTCACAGCTTTGCTATCCATCAGCATGCTGTGCACTCACCTGGATGCCTCTGCTGATGTGATATACAATCTGGATTGTCCCACAGTCCTTGTGGCCAGGGAGGGACTGGGGGAAAGTGGAGACCTCCATTTTCCCTTTGGGCTGGGTCCCGGTTTTCTCTCCGTAGATGGTTTTACAGGAGGGACACTGCAAACTGCCATCCTGCCAGGAGAGGGAAGCCGGGATCAGAGCTCCACAGCCCAGTCAGCAGGGCATGGGGGACCTGCTGGGGGTGGGCCAGCTGGGTACCTTGTTCCCATTGGAGTACATGGCCAGCATGCAGAGCATGTGGAAGGAGTGCTGGCAGCTTGTCAGGCGACCCACCGCCTCTGGCCTGATTGTGCTGGACGCACACGTGTCGCTGTAGCCGGAGGGGGAGGAAAGCTTCTCCATACAGATGATGCAGTCCTAGGGGGGAAACCACCATCTGTGAGCACAGGCCGATCCCAAGGACTGACCCACCAAGGAGACGCCTCAGGAAGATTTGCCTTCTGCTTTAACCCCTCCCTTTAAGGTTTATGGGCACAGAGACAGGTTTCCTTATCTGGTTGGTATCGCTCCACTCCACTTCCTGCACTGTCCAGGAGGTGGAGAGCTGCCATCAGTCAGCACTGATGAGTGGGAACTGAGTAGGGTTGTCCTGCTTCTCTGCAAAGCAGCTCCAGTGCAGGGTTTGATTTCTAGTTTTAACCTCTGAGCACTGAGAGACCAAAACCAAACATCTTCCTTCCCCCCAGGCCCTGCAGCCAGCTCCAAGGGAAATGGGGAAGCACTGTCAGGTTGAGCTATTCAACCCACACTGTGCTTTCTCTGTCACAGTCCTCTGACCAGGACAAATCACCTGTTGTTATATGTGGGCTTCAGGCAGTGCTGAGGCCTCTCCACCTCACGTCAACAGTGCCACTGCACTATCTACCACATAGGATGCCCAAGGAAGGATGGTCCTCAGGCATCACCGTGGTTTTCATGACACTCCAGAGAACTCAGGGCAAGCTGGAGTTGCTTCACTGTCCTCACCTCATCAGCAGGAGTGCCCTTCAGCTCTTCTAGGTACTTCTTCACCACAGCTTCTGGCTCTCTTGGTGTGGCTGCACAAGGACAGAGAGATGAGAAAGAGGAGAAATCAGACATACCATGCAGTCTGACCTGCACATGAGGGGTGAGCTAGAGAGAAGGGAGACAAGCAGGCCCACTGGCCAGGATGCCAAGGAGAAAGGTTAGGGTTAGAGGGGGAGAAGAGGCTGCTCCAACTGATCCCTACAAGTTCCACAAAGGCTTTGCTATCAGCATGGTTCCCACTAGGACTGCGAGTGCCACAGATAGGAGCACCCACTGGTGTCCTGTGCCGTGCACCCAGGGGTCTGCCTGTAGCTGCTGCGCTCCAGTTCTCCCCACGTACACCCCAAGCGATGCCAGGCATGTCCCAGCTGGACTTCTTGTGCATACCAGAAGCCAGCTGGGATCAAACTCAGTGGTCTCTGTAGGACAGAGGATCACGCAGTCTGTGTTGCCAGAGGAGAAAAGGCATTCCCACATCAACTCAGCTGGTGCCCAGCAAGGACATTCAGCAACACACCAAGCTTCAGGTCCTGTTTTGAGTATGGCAGAACGAGCTTCACATCCCTAACATGAGACAGTGGCCTTTCTCCTGAGCTTCCCACACACTCATATCCAGCAAGACACAGTGCAAGTTACCCAGGTATATAAAACAAACCACGTACACTACTTGCAGCACATGACACTGCTATCTTCACATCTTCCCAAATATAGTCCCCTATTCCATCCCCCCAGGCACGGGCACCCAACCAGCCCACAAACCTGGTCCTCTCAGAAGCATTACGGGATGAAGCAACAAACATCACACAACATTCAGAGCAAGTTACCACCACCTCTACTCCCAGCCCATCCTCTTGGAGCTGTCCAGTGAGACTTGGCTTAAGCCAGGGAGCATCCCAGGCCTCTGCATGGCACCTGGTCCTTACCAGTCATCAGGGCTGTCATGGAGGCTGCCAGGCTCTTCCACCAGCCTGAGAGAGGAAACATTTGTACAAGTGATGTTATGGCTCCACCTGGCAGGAGGCAAAGAGACAGACTGGTCACTTGGCTTGGGGAGGACCTCATCCTTCCTTCCTGAATCCAGTTGTGGGGGATAGCAGTGCTGTGACAAACAGGTCAGCCAAGGTGTAGCTCTTGCTTCTCCATTCTCCTTCCTGGCTGGAGTAGCTCTTCCTTCTCCATTCTCCATCCTGGCCAGAGGGATGCTTTAGGTCAGAGAGTACTGCTGCTCCAAACTCCATGCTCCCCAGGAGGACACAGAGCATCACCACGTGCAACAGATGAGCATTGGAGATGTGGCTGTACCTGCATGACACAAATCTTCAGTTCTCCCCATCCGTTTAGGCATTGCTAAACATGCAAAGGCCCAGATGGCACAGATCGTCTGGCAGGTAGAAGCCCCTCAATCCCTACCTAGAATGCCATGGAAGAAGGCAAGGCAGAGCACTAACATGGGTGGAACATCGTTTAGCTAAGGAAGACTGATGAACTGGGAGCTGGAGTCTCCTAGTGAAAACAGTCAGTAAGGTGAGTTATTTTCAGGGAGGTATTCCTGGCCACTCCTGAAACACATGATTTCTGGCAGAGGTAGCAGGAGGAAGGGATGACTGAGCAAACAGAGTAAGAAAAGAAGCCCCGGAGGTGAAGGAATGCTCACCAATGCCAAGGGGATATGCCTGACACCTCAGGCAGAGCAGGACCACTCTCTGGAGATCCCAAATCAGGAAGATGGCAACAGGATTAAGCATTAAGCCAAAGAGCGACATAGAAGCAGGTGGTTCCCACTTCAGGGGCCAAAATCCTCTGGAAAAGCAATTCTAAGAACTGCCACAAGAAGAGTAGAAGACAAAGAGGAGCCTGTGCAAGACTCAGCCTTCCCAGCTCTCAGGCCAATGGCACAGCAGGGTCAGGAGCTGCTTCAAGGCCTCATCATCAGATCTCAGAGGCAACGTGGTTTCTTGTCTGTTCCAAAGGAGGTAAATAGGCCAAGGAATCCTCTCTCCTGGGACCTTGCTTGCATACCATAGATCCAGAGCTGTCAGCCAGGAACGAGTGTCAAGGGGATGTGATCAATCTGAACTCTCAGCTTGGTGCTTACTGTGCCTTAATCCAGGCTGAGTGTTTTGTAATGTCCCAGGCTGGTAAACACAGGGTGGCACTATCCACATGTCAGTTGGAACCAGGCTCTGGGTCTGCAACCACAGGAGACCTTCATGCTCATGTGGGAGATGGAGGCCTCGGTTTCTTATGCTCTGCAGGTTTTGGAAAGGACTCTGTGAGCAGGACTAGCTGCTACCCACCCTAACTCCATTCACTGCATGATGACCACCACGTTCTCATCCCTGAAGATTCCGTGCTGCCTGCCAGACTGACCACCAAGACCTTCTCCATCTGACCTGCATTTCCCAGGTGTCTCTTTCTGAAGTGACCTTCTTGTCTCCTCTGGCTTCGGGCTGAAGGAAGCAATGCCAAAAAGATGCACAGACAAGGTGAAGACAGCAAGGGAAGGGAGTGGAGGGGGTGTGTTACTGCAGCAGCAACACCTGCCTGGCACTTGGCAGAATGCCCCACCTCACCTGCTCCCACCTGCACAGAGCTGAGCAGCTTCAGAGCAGTTCACCCAGTTCAGGGCGGTGGGGGATGCGCTTTCCTTGCAGCCCCTGGTGACTTTCCTTCTCTGTAGCAGCTCAGGGAAACAAAGAGATAACTCATCCAAGAACTGGCCAGGTTCATCCAAATGAAATCAATGAAAGGAGACAAAAATCCAGTGCATGGTTGGATAAAAGAGGGACGGGAAAGTTCTTGGGGTACAGAAGGGATTTCGAGCAAAGCACATGGCACTACACCACCTCACCAGCTGGCATTAGGATGGAGCTGGGGCAATCAGTCAGGCAGAAGAGAGCGATGCAGCCTTCAGCCATCCTTCGGAAATCTACACCTCATGGATTTGCGCTGTGGCATCTCCAGTATGTTCCTGTCACTTTGCTGTGACAATGCTCTGATGCATTTAGAGCCACCAAGGCTGCCTGGAGAGAGAAAGGGCTGGGGAGCTCAGATGCTTTAGAAAAATCTGTCCCCAGCTGCAAGGATTTGAAGGTCCAGTCCCAAAGAAGCCTTTTGATGCTGACAGCTTGGTTACAGCAGGGGTAGCAAAGCCCACACAGCCTTCATTTCCTTTGAACAGAGGCTTTTCCTTGGATAGAGCAGCACGTCTGTCCAGGCACATCCCAGCAGCACGGGGAGAGCCAGGAGGCAGCTGGGACCACGGCACGAGCCATGTATGCTCCCACACATGAATCACTTCCTTACAGGACACTTTGCTCCACAAATTGTTTGCCTCCAAATCTTTGTTCTAGCCATCCCTTGGGATCATCAAAGCCTGTTCAGTCCCCAGAGTTTTCTGGATTCAATAGAGGATTGGAAATGCAACAGCAGAATTGACTGATGCTGTTTATCACCAGCTGGCCAAGCGCTGTGCTGTGGATTTATCCGGGATGCCAAAGAATGTTTACCATTCTTTCATTTACAAAGAGAGGAATATCAAATTGTTTATGATGCTTCCCCTTCCTCCCTGTAGATAATAAGCTGCTTGCTGAAGCAAGGGCTTTCCATGGGCAACATTTAACAGATGTGTTTTGAATCCTTGCTCGGCAACCAAATGCTTCCAGCAGTAACATGTCTCCTTCTGAAACCCAAAACGAGCCATATGGTTTCCTCTTTTTGATCTCCTCTGCAGGCCAGACACGGGTTGTTTCTAGTTACTGTCATGGACAGTCACACAGCTCCCATCACTTCTGTTCCCTGGACTTGCAAAGGCTGGATCTACCAGTCTCAGCCTCTGAGAGGGCTGTCCAGAAATCAGGAAGGTGAGAGGAGTTTGGTGTTTAAACCAGGTTTCTCCACATTGATCATTTCAGCAGGATAACCCAGTGACCAGGCTGCTCTGGTCAGAGCATCCCTGTTACTGTAGGCTGTCTCCTTTCCCACGGGAATAGTGAGCTCCCTCAAATCCAAGGGGGTTCCCAGTCCCACAGCCACTTGCACAGTCCACTGACCCAGCTGCAGACAGCTAGACATATGGGGAGTAATCAGAGTCAGGAGGGATTAATATCCCTTGCTTGGCAGGGAAGGATGAGCATGCTTATCTCCTCTCCCTCCTTACAGCAGCCCTCCACGAGCCTGCCCACTCCAGGATGGATGTGCAGGGAAAATTCCTCACCGGGTGCAAGCGAGTGGTGATCCCACCATCCCAGAGGGTAACAAGCAGCACAGCAGACCCAAGCCAACACCTCCTTCCTTCAGTCCCCTGGAGGTCCCTGTGAAGTCTGGGGAGCCCTGCAGTGGCCACTCCATGCCCAAGCAGCACCGCAGTGCTTGGAGAGAGTAAGACGAGCCCCTGAGGGCAGTCAGGCCCCAGTCAGCGATGCTGGCACGAGGCAGTGGCTGCAGCATCCTGAGGAAGCGCAGCACGGTGCCAGCCGGCGGGAAGGCAGCGCCGCTCCATCAGGATGGCAGACGCTGCCAGGCCGCGTGCCAGGATCACACAGAGCCTGCCTGGAGACTCCGGCTTCCCCGAGACCCGCAGCACGTGTCTGTGCCAGAGACACCACTGCCAGAACAGCAACAACGCTAATGAGTCCTGACTAATTAGTGCCTCTGTTTAACACAGCCCAGCTATCCGCCCAGCCGGCTGCAATTCCATCAGCGCTGCCTCAACCCGTGTGGGACCTGGATTGGCAGCAGCAGGAGGGAGGGAGAAGAGGCTCAGGAGGGGCACGTTGCACCCACCACCACCTGGTTGTATTGAGTGTGCTGCTGGGCCTACTCCTGGATGCACAGCTCTTGCTTGAGATGGAAGATCCTAGAGGGGGGTGGGGAAGGACACATGACGCAGAAATTCCGGGCACAAAGTAGGCCCATCTCTGCCTGTTGGCAGCTACAGAGTCTGTAAAGGCAAAGAGAACAGTCTGGCCAAAAGTCAGGCTCAGGACTTGCAGAACAATGCTCCTAAGCCCTGAAGGGTGTTGTACAAACACAGCTTGTTCCCAGGAGGGACTGAGCATCCTCTGCATCCCGGCCCCCAGCAAAAGGAGATCCTGCTTTCTAAAACAAGAGGGGGATTTTAACAACCTAAAGCACTGAAAGATCCCCCTTCTCATAGATCAGTGTGGGAAAGGGCCAAGCTGGCAGTCTCCTCTTGTAGCAGAGGATGGCTGGGCCAAATCCTGCCATGCCAAACAGAAGCAGGAGCTCCTTGATGCTCTTTTCCCATCGCTCCAGAGGTGTCCCAGCCCCAGCAGGTGGCATTGGAGAGCTGGCAGGGAGGTGGCAGCCTGCCCTGGGGCTGAGCCAGCTGCCCACACACCCCCAGGGCTGGTGCCAGCACTGCCCCAGCACAGCCTTTGGCCAAGGGCAGCCCAGCAGGCACACAGCTGTGCTCCCAGTGCTGCATCCAGCACCGAGGAACTGGCATCTCATGGGAGAGGAGATGCTAAAGGGGTGCAAAACACCCAGCACAGCTACCCCTCAGCTCCCCCCTGGCAGCCACCCAGCATGGCACGTGTTGGTCTCATGCCCAGCCCACATCCCATCCTCCTCACTCCCTGTTCCATGCTCTGCATTGCTGCTTTTCCCACCCCACTCCGAAGTCACAAGACACATCTTTCTGTTAACATCCCTTACAGCATCCTGCCTGTTTGTACCCACATCCCCTCCATGCCAGGGAGGGTCAGATGCTGTGAGTGGTGCAGTGCCCAGGACCAACAGACCCCATGGAGGACAAACCAGCAGCCAGCCAGGATGCAGAGGAGCAGGGCCACGTGTCTGTGGCCACATCATGCCTAAACACAGCTATTTCATGTCACTAACCAGCAGCACGTGGCCAACACCAGTGCAGGCCTAGCTCTCATCTTTTTAGGCTCCTCTGTGAGCTCTGTTTCAGCACGGTTTCCATGGCGTTCCCACCACTCAGCCCTCATCCCTGGCTGTGGAGGGCTTAGATGCTGCCCGTGCCAGGAGAGGAGCACCAGGAGCCACATTACCCCACCACCTTGCCAGTTGGCTCCATGGAGTGAGATCCTCATCCAGCCCCTCTGTCACCCACCTCCACTTGGCTCTTTTCCTTCACCTCCCATTTTCCTTTGCTCCTCCTGTTCTTCACTGCTTCTCCTGCCGCCCCTGCTTTCTCCTCCCCCTCCATCACACATCCTACTCCACATTTGCTCTCTCCCTCCTTCTCGCAGCTCCCTCCATAATGCATTTCCACAAAACACCTCCCTCCTCATTTAATTTCTGTTTTCCTTCCTGCCTCCATCAGATAACTTTGGACTTCACAGACTCCAAGGAGAGAGAAAAATGTACCAATAAACTTCTTGGACAGGCAGGTGGCTCTTCCCTTTCTTAAATGTAAGCATCTCAGTGTTGAACACTTCCCACCTCTGGTCTCCCCCTTCTGTTAATCCAAAGGGGGACACACAGTGGGTTTGGTGGTGGTTGACACACCTGTGCCAAGGTTGGCAAACAAATTCTACAGATACACCAGGCTGGATTCGCACCTACTCCTGCAGAGTCCCAGGGCTACTCCACAGATGGAATCCAGGCTCTAAACTAGGAGTCCACTGGCTCTGCAAAGGTGAAGGATGCCAGGGAGATAAGATGAGGAGAAATGAGGGCCCTACCCTGGAGGTGGCTCAGCTTAGCACAAGGGTTGAGGTAACCCATCCCTCCTGCCAGGGCAGGTCCACCCGAGAGCACTCCACCTCCTTCCACCTCAGAAAAGAGGTGGAGAGAACAAATCCCCTGCCATGTGACCCAGAAAGCCCTGCATGACTCAGGGGCCTGCTGGTCTGGCAGATCCTTGTCATCCCATGACTCAATCATGACAAGCATGGCTCACAAACAAGCGTTCTCTTCAGAAAACATATGAATTCAATGCTCTCCTTAATGATCCCTCAGCTCCAAGAGTTGTTCCACCAGTGACTCAGGAAGTCCTGGTATGTGGACACTCAGGGCTCCCCAGGAGGGTGCAGCAGGATCAAGGGGGAGTCTGACATGCACAGAGAACAACAGAGCTGCTCCAGCTTTATTTATGGATGGAAACAAGTAGACCTACCACAAGACCACATCTACTTTATCATCTTATTTTACAGCCTGTCAGAGATGGTGCAGGTCAGGGGAGACGTGTCCTGCTTCTCCCCTCGGGGGGACGAACATCATCGGTCAAACCAGAAGAGCCAAGAGGGTGGAGGGAGAGACAAGAGGAAAGGAAGGAGGCAGAACAAGTGCAGAGAGATAAAGAGAAGGAGATGGAAGCAAATACCAGAGTCTGAGCAGGAACTACCTTTCTTGGACACTTTCCTCCCCTCCTTAACTGAGCTGTGTTTTTTAGTGGCTTTATGGGTGCTGGCAGCTTGCGGCACACGGGTGAGGTGCACGGGGAGTCCGGCGGCTGACATCAGAATAGCCGTCATGCCTACAGTGGGTACGAGATCAACATGCAGGAAGGAAACAACGGGGAAACACATTCATTAAACAAAAAAAAAAAAAAAAAAAGAATTAATCTTTTAAAGAAAAAAAAAAAAAAGATGAAATAAAACCCAAGCCCTTGATTCAGAGGACATAAAACATCCGAGAGTCAGCACAAGGAAAGGATCTAGAGGTTTCCAGAGGGAGGAGCCCAGGTAGCAAATTAAAGGAGGGAAGTGTGGGTGCACATCTTGTCCGTGATCCTCCGTGCTGGTGTGTGAACAGGACCTTCCTCTTTGCCTTGGTTTTAGGGCTCCTCAGGCACTGAATCTGCTGTGGTGCTGAGCTCTCCCGCTCACCAGAGCCCTGAAGGATGAGGGACATGGCTGGTATCCCCTCCCTAAAGGGCCTGCTTAGCTGCTCCCACCTAAAGCTACACATTTGAACAGTATCACACCGAATCAATGCCCAGAGTGCAGCTGAACTGCCTTCAAACCCTGGGGCAGGAGCTGCCCCACTCAGCCCACACCCTCTCCTCCTTGGCTCTCCAGTTTTCCCCTGCACTCCCAGCTCAATGCAACTCTCACCCTGCCCCAGATCAGCCAGCTGTATCCACGGGATGCAGTTTGATAAAGCTAATGAATCATTAAAAAGGACAGCCATTCCCTGAAGGTAAAATTGGCACACAGACAGCTACAGGACTGATCATGCCGATTCGAGATGATGTTTGCCTGTGAAATGCAGGCTGGTTACAAATCATAACATTTCCAAAGTACCATACTGCTCTCACACTTACATCCAAGAGAACACCTGCTTTTGCTTTCCCAAGAGCAACTTCCCACCTGCAACAGACAGCACCAGAACTAAAAAAAAAAAAAAAGTAAAATAAAAAATGCTTATAGCTGCAAACTGACAGCAGAAAACCTAAAAGTCAGCATTTCCCCAAATGTCACCTCCGACAGCAGGCCACACAAACCACATCCTAACATTCCTGCCAGCATCCTGCTTAGTAATGCATGGCCAGAGCTGAGATTTCCAAAGATTTTACTTTTTGCAAGGCTGGGTTGGGAAAGGAAGATTCTAGAGCACATCTGTCCAGGACAAAAATGAGGCACCTTGCCCACACATGATTGAAAAATCGAGTTTATGAGAGGAAGCATCATCTTTGTATGCAAGTGGTAAGACTATTTTCTGCCTCAAATATACACCCAGCCAAGAACCTGCATCCTGTGACTAGAAATCCCCTGTGCAAAGCCTGTGTCAGTGCCCCACAAGCAGACATACTCAAACACAGTGCCAGTTACAATTGTGCCTCCTTCTCCTAAGGTCCAAGCACCATAAATATTCCAGAAGCTGTTCAACTCCTTTCCTGATACCCAAAGTTAAATACTTTTACTAGAACTATCCCATCTAAGGGCCAAAAGACATACAGAAGGAGTTGCATAACACAGGGAGAGGGGCAGAAACTGGGGAAGGAGTTTCCCCAGGGTTACCCAAGAACTTCTGGCAGTGCTGGTCTGGCCACAAGACCAGGCTACCCAATGGATGGTGAAACTTCCAAACAGAAGTAGATCTGAGGTGCTGCAGGGCCAGAGGAAGACCTTCAAAGCATAAAAAGACTGGGTTAGTATCCCTCATCCTACTGACAGCATTGGGCCCTTCCCAGCAGGCACAGCCAAGGAGAGCCCATCAGATCCAGTAATTTCACCATCAAAATAACTTCCTTTAAATTCTGAACTACAGGCTACAAGACTATTGCATGCTCTCAACCCTGGTCTAAGCCAGCAGTCCACTACTTCCAGGAAGCCTTAAGGAAGAGCTTAAATGTTCCCCTAACAAAAGCTACCTGTTTCCCCCATGAGTGTGACTGAGCACCTGAGGCCCAGCAGCAGCACCAAAGCTGCCACCTACACATGCACCATGTAGGTCCTTTCCCCTTCCAGCAGGTTAAAGGACAGCCAGAGGAATTCCCAGAAGAGCAGTACCAACTCACTCTGGTTAGAGAGCCTGGAGGAACAATATTCTTGAGAAACATGGAAGACACTCTGCCCCTGCCACAGCTGAGGAGTTCATCTCAGTCTGACCCCACTGATACTGCAAAATACAATTCCCAGAATTGGTGCAGAAACTGAAGTTAAAGTTGTCTCTAAAAATGCAGTTTCTAAGCAGTGCAATAGCACTGATTGCACAGACTGACATTTGAAAAGTGAGTCCAAAGACTAACAGGGATTATCACCACCCACGCACAGCTGACTGATAGGCAAATGCAAAATTAACGTGTTCTTCTGAAGAGATCAATACTGTCTTGCTAACATTAGCATGCAGAGCCCATAAAAGAAGCAAAAAAAAAAAAAAAAAAAGAGAACACAGCAGAAGCAGAGGCAGAACAACCATCTTCAGACTCTCAGTGTCACAGGGCAACATGCTGCCTTCAAAAATCAGACCAAGCAAAGAGCATGAGCCACTGAACCTTTAGGTGAGTTCAGCTACTCTCTAACACAGCCCCTCTTATACCTGGAAGAGCATGCCCAAAACTGCCTGCCAGCATCATGAATCATCACCAAAATACCACAACATTTGTTCCACAAACTTTTTGAGTTGTGGTTTGGTGGGGTTTTTTTTTTAAGCTGCAAACCCACCTACAACTCCACACAGACATACAGCACAGGGCAAACATGGGACGAGGAGAATTATTCCAACTCAATATTCTCCCAGTCTTAAACTGGTCAGGAAAAGGTAAAAGTGTGAAATTACCATTTCTTGGTCAATTTTTAATCTTGTGCTGCCTTCAAAGAAACATGAAATGAATCTATGCATCACTGAATGCAGAGAGATCAAGAGAGCATTCAAAAAGAGGATGTTCTGATGTTGCTCTTCTGACTCATCTCAAACCCCAGCAGCAATGCCTCCTTTGAAGTTCTAACACAATACTGGAAATCTCAGAATTAACAATCCTGCCACAAGTTTGGTGACAGAATCCCCAGTAAGGGATCTCCTCTGACCCAGGCCTTGGAAGGGAGTGTGTGTTCATACTCAGTGCCAAAACAACACACAGACACATCACATCTGTAGATGGAGTCTCCAATACTGACTTGTGGACACAAAAATTTCAACTCACAACCTGTTGCAGGCATCTATGGAGTTATGTCAGGAGCCAGCATAGCTCTAGACCTGGATAAATTCTCACTGAATACACAAGGGGCAAGTTACAACATGATAAGCTTGCCCAGACCAAGACTGGTTTGGACACCACGTATTCCTGTCAGAGTTCCTGCTGCTCCCAGGCTTTCAAGCCCAGGAGCCTGAAAAACATTATTTTATATGTTCACACTTTCCATTGGACAGTGGGTTTCTTCCCTGCAAGGATTGCAGGAGTGAGGAGACAAAGCCTTGTGAAACATCTTTTGGCATCTGATCTGCAAATACCTGCAATAACCACATGCAGAACTGCCATTTTATTCTTCCTCAAAGCATCTATTTGGCCAGAAATACAACACTGGTGACTCCTTGGGGTACAATTATTTTCACTGGAGCTATGACAACATCCACCAGCTTTTCTCAGCCTGCTGTGTAAATAATGGACTTTTGTGATATCCTGTGCAGAAGCTGAGCACGAGAAAAACACCATGACACGATGTGATGAGTGTTGAGGACACACTTACTCACATCCAGCCCAACATGCCCCTCTGGTCACCAGCTCTGGCTACTGACCTGCATTTGCACAGGCCTCAGACTGGTACAGGACAGAGCTTAAACATGAGACCTCAGAAAAGCATTGCTAATTTGTACAACTGTATCCACCAGCAAAGTCATTATGCTTAGTGTGTTCCCAAATGCTCCAGGCTCCAGGAATCATGTGAATGAGAAATACTCCTTTTCATTTAACAAGAAGGTCATATCCAGCTTTCATCTTAAAAGACTAGAAGGGCCTTTATATGAGCACCTTGTCCCTCTCTCAAGCCCCAAGGCACACCAGCTAAACTCCATTATTCCCAAGAGATGTTAGTCCAGCTGATCCTTAATCACCAATGCTGTGGTTAAACAGTTTGCTTAGACCTCTCTTCTGGCTTTTCATTGTACCAACCAAACACTCACAGGGAAAGAGAAAGCTTAAAAGACAAGTTTCCACATGCAGTTTGAAGTATTAAAATAGCAGAAAGCAAGGAAAAAGAAATTATGGGGTTTTGTAGAAAACATGGTTTTAAAGTCAGCATCACAATTTCTGAGATCCCAAGTGGTGGTTTCAGAAGACGTGGCACTGACAGTGTTACAAATCCCTTGCTCAGATCCCCAGGCCCTCATCACACAAATGAAACCCAGCCTTTCATTCAGACCCACAAGATTCCTGATCTCCTGTTTATCCACCAGAAGTTCCCTCTGCATCCAAGAGATGCATCTGCAGCATTTCTCAACATCACCCATGAGATTCAGGGGTTTTATCTCTCCAGGCTTCAAACCAGCGCCAAAGCTGGGGAGGCACCCAGGGATGGAGACCAAGGGCTGCGAGACTTCTGGACATGTTTCCCAAAATAAAATCTCCTTCATTCACATCCAAAACCTCCCTCTCTCTCATAACATTAGAGCTCTAGAGATCCCAGCCTGATGCTTAAGGAAGCAGTCATGCAGTGGGGACTGGAGGAACAAGAGGGGCCCATATTGTTAGAGAATAACCTGAGCAATGAGTAACTCGCACATCATCAGCAGGATTTTAAATATGAACAAAATACCTCTTTCCAGAAGAGGTTTTAGACACAGAGAAAACAGCATAGAGCAGAAGAAAGTGTCCCTAAAGACCCAGCCAATTAATATTTCAATACTATTCTTTTTTACCAGAACTACACTGTTTGCTTTTTACCAGAAATCTCCCCAGAGACTTACTTTCCTTCTGTTTCCTAATTAACTTGTATTAATCTTTCCTCTGCTTCTATATGACTTTGAGGACAGACTTAAATTCAGATTTCCCTCCTCCCTTGCACCTCTGAGGTGTGTCACTCTTGGCAGAAGGCAGTGCCCATCAAAGCCATGTCCTGTGAAGACCTGGATCTGAAGGAGACACCAGCGTCAGGACTTGCTTCTGCACTGACCACACTCAGCTCTGCACACCCCGGCACCCCAGTGTGCATTGTGGAGAGTTAAAGAGTATTAAAATGAATAATTATTCCCACTTTTGCACCTCCAGCCTGCAACAACAGAGATACTAATTACAAATGTAACCATTTTATTGCATTAAATGGTGGCAAATGGCTTATTTTACTGGGCTTTCCTGCAGCCTCTTATATCTAAATGTGGCATTACATGGCATAAATGGACCGTGAGTATTCACCTCTTCCAAATCCACAGCGGGTGACATACTTGGAGAGTGAGATCACAGTTAACAGCATTAACACAGCCTGGATTCACCAGGGCTCTTCAGTTCTCTGCTGTATTGACCTTTCTGTGATTAAGTACCTCATTACACAGTCAGTGCTAACAGCCAGGGGATGAAATCCAGAGCTGCCACCAGCAAAGGGTTGTTCTGCTCAGGTAGAGGAAGTCTGAGCTTGACTTTACACCTCATTTCCACAGTGATTTGCTAAGAGGAGACAGATGGGCTGCATGCTCTCAGAGGACACCAGTGTTAGTCTTCATGCAGTGCCAGTTTGGCTACAGAGACATGCAAAGCATGATGTTATGACTCTGCTAACATTAGATGACTGAAAACATCAATCCTGGAGACCATTTTTAGGCAGGACAAAGCCTGGCACTTGAGGAGAGACCAAACAGCATCACCTTTGCTGGAATAAAGTGGTTAAACATTGCCTTGAAAACAAGAATGTAAGAGTCTCTGCTTGCTCACAAGCAAAGTCTGGTGTCCCCAGAGCTAATAACCTCGACAGACCATGCATGGACACGACCCAGAGGAAGGAGAGGGTTAAACAGATATTCTACAGTGCCTGAAACGGACATAGGGGGAAAAAAAGACAACCAACCAGAAAATACCAGACAGCAGACCTTTCCCACTCCTCTACCCCTGGCTACCACATTATGATACCCTTATGTTTGCATGCACAGTCAGGGTCAGCACAGAGAAGACCTGTGCTCTCTGGGCAGAGCAGCCAAACCCCGCAGCACCACCACCACACCAGGCTTTGGCACTGGCTGAGTCAAAGCAGAGCAAAGGTGCCCATGGCATGACAGGGCTTCCACTGAAAGCTGCAAGCACGAGCTGTCTTTTTCAAGGCAGTGCCATTTCAACTTTAACAGGCAAATCTACTCTGAAAAGAAGCACTGAAAACTGGAACTTTCATCCCTCCCAGACACAGTCCTCAGTATACTTAGCATTGTGTTCACAAGTTTGGCTAACAAGCCAACCTGTATTATGCTGCTACAGGAAACAATGTCTGATTCAACTTCTGTCTCCCCTTTCCCCAGGACAAGGCATCACAACCCTCTTTTAGCTAAAGACCACCTGAGCTTTTAAAATAAAACTGCATTAAAAAAAATGTCACATTAAAAACCACACAGAATTTCACACCACACTTCCCCTTGACTTTAAAAAAAGCAGCAAATAGCAGCTTTTTCCACATGCCCTTTCCCTTGCTACTTGCTCATGCATGTGCACAAAGATGAATAGTCATGCCTCAAATAAGCCCACTCGTTTTGAGAGCCTCAGGACAAGTACTAATGAGAAAAAGAATTCCTAAGGTTTATCCATCCCATTCTCCCCCAAATTTGCCCTCTTTGCTTTTTTGAAAGGTCTTTGAGTCTCAAACGTTAAACACCAGCAACATTTCTGACTCTTCCTAAAATCCAGCAAAGGAAAATAATTGCCACAGAAAGGCAAACCTCTCATTTGCCTAATCCTAAAGACTGAACAAGTAAAGCAGAGTAGGGTTCTTACCTGCCAAGGCCTGGTTCACCTTACTGGGTTTGGACATCCTGATGGGAAGGTTTGGGGTACTGGAGAGAGAAAAGAAAAAGGGACAAGTTCAACTGCATAGAACAACCACTAACAAAAAAACCAGTGTGAAAACTCCCTCCTGAGTGTCAGGGCCCTGTATATATTAACAGGGATTAATTGCTCAGATGAGGTCCAGCTGGTACCCCCTCCCATGCACCCTCCTGGTCCAGAGCCAGAGGTCTCTCCTAGGTTTATCTATCTCCAAGATGGGCTTCAGAGCTATGCTGTATGTAGCTGCCTCCAGCCCCATCTCCTCCTAGCTGGATCCCTTTCTCCTGCTGGACCCTGCTCTGATCCTGTGAGGCATCTCTGCTCTTACTGCTCTACCACAGAGCCTCCTGTGAGCAGCCAACCTGCACTGTGCATCCAAGGGGAATGTGGGAACAAGGAAGGAAAAGCTGAAGGAGACTTAGAAGAGTTTTTGTTAGGAAATCAGGAGGATATGGACACCAAATATCCACAGCAGAGCAGGAACATCTGAAATCCAACATGCTGGCACAGAGAAGCCACCCATGGATTGTCTCAGGTGGCACATGTGCCTGGGATGGATGAGGCTCATGGGCATCAGCTGTAGTTAATACACAATGAATTCTGACAACTATCTCCAAGGGCTCCCCCAAAATTACATCAAACCTGGCCAGCTTCTTAGGAATTCAGAGACTAAGATGGTCAAGAACACAGATCTCATTCACTATTTAGGGGGAACATTCTGTCCAGCTGGGATGCAAAAGCTGCCACTGTGCCCAGAATAGCACCACAGGGGTTCTTCCTTTCAGTTTTGCTAAAATCTTTGTCCACATTTCTGTGACAATGACCAGAGCTGAAAAGATTTGTGAGTGACATGTGGCTGTCTTCCACCCTCCCAAGAGGGAAGCATCCCCACCTTTCCCCTCTCCTACCTGCTGTGGTTTGGAATGGGCTCTGCACATGCACTGAGCTTCCAGAAGAACCTGGGACAGGACCCAGGGCTTGGTGCTGCATTGACAATCTGGCTGAGTGAAACCAGCTCTTCCAGACCCTTATAAAGCTCTCCAGACCTCAGAGGTTTCCCTTCTGCCTCTTTGAAAGGCTGTGCTTTCCCTTCCACTGCCCCCAGTTTTGCAATGTCTTCAAATGATGCAATGGACTGTTCTGGGTGCAATTCAAACTCACTGAATACAGGGGAAATCCTCCACGTGATTTCAAAGGGCTTTTGATCAGATGCCTTTATGACTCTTTTTTTCCTGATTCACCCTCTTTGTCACAGCTCTTTCTCAGGTATTTCCCTCCTCCTCCTTTATCTCATCCCACTCCTTCATTTCTGTCCCTATGATCCTCTTCAGATGATGGCAAGAAACAGGGCTGCTTTTCAGCTGCAGACATGGAGGGTATTTAAGGACCAGATAATGAAAAGAGACTTGAGAGAAATGCTCCCCAAAAATCACAGAGACATTGGACCTTCCCTCATTTCCTCCTCCAACTGAGCAGCCAAGAAAACAACACGGAGCCTGGGAATCCCCTGCACCTCAGCTGTGACCCTGCACGTGACAGATACATGTGCTTTATAGGCACACCATGACATGCAGGTGTTTTCACTTCCCCATGGAAGGCAAAAATATAATAAAGCACAAAGCTGAACCTTCTGCTGTGCCAGGAAAGCAGATGTGGGGCAGGGGATCCTTCCGAAGGGCTGGAGCACAGGGCCATTACACCTGAGGCTGGAGAAAGCAAACCCAGGGCTGCCTTGGGAAGGGGACCACTGGTGACCACGCTCCGAGAAGATGGCAGAGATAATTCTTCACTCTTCTTTCTTCATTGGAAGGCTCAAGTTCAGGTCACCCAGGAACTAGAACCAGTTTCAGTTCAGTTAATTTTCTCCCTAGTAGCTGGTACAGTGTTTTGGATTTAGGATGAGAATAATGTTGGTAACACAGGGATGTTTTAGTTGTTGCTGAGCAGTGTTTACACTAAATCAAGACCTCTTCTGCTCCTCACCCCACCCCACCAGTGAGGAGGCTGAGGTGGGGCACAAGAAGCTGGGAGGGGACACAGCTGGGACAGCTGACTCCAAGAGACTCATGGAATATTCCAGATCATATGATGTCATGCTCAGTATAGAAACCAGGGGGAAAACTGCTGCTGGTCAGTGGTGTGAGCAACTGCATTGTGCACCACTTGTTTTGTACATTTTAATTGTTTTACCATCATCATTATTATTATTTTCCTTCCCTCTTCTGTCCTGTTAAACTGCCTTTATTTCAATTCACAAATTTTATTTTTTTCCTTCCAATTCTCTCCCTCATCCCACCAGGGGAGGATGGAATAAGTGAGGGGCTCTGTGGTGTTTAGCTGTTTGCTGGGGTAAACCTGGACAGAAGTGAGAAATTTGCTAAAGGAAACAGACAAGCAGTTGATTCATTTAAAAGTGATCAAGTTTGGGAAGCTGGGAGTGCAGTGCAGATAAATTACCATCCATAAGGCAGGAAACAGTTGCTGATCAGTGGTATAAAGGCAAAGTGTGTCAGCCTTGACTGCTGGAGGCTTTAAGCCAACTCATGTAATGATGGAGAAACCAAATACTTCTTATTTCAGAAAACACACACATCCAGTTAGCAGCGTCCCAGCCAACAGCACCATAGAATCTGCTGACCCATCCGCTCGGCACCGTGGGACTGCACCAGCACAGCTCCCTGATTTCTGCTACAACTGCAGAAAGCCCAAAGGCTGATGAAATCAAGGGATATCCACAGTGCTTTGAGGTACCACAACACTGCCTGGGCAGGTCTGCAGCCACAGCGTGTGGGAGGAAGTGTTGTCATGCCACAAAAGGTGCAGAAACGCTACTCGGAGCCTACGTTGGGTCTGAAGTGGGGTTTTTTGGAGGAGGAAGGGGAAGAGGTAACAAGGAAGGATATCGCTATTGTAGTGTAACATGGGCTGTGCCTCCGATCTGAGAGCAGCATGAACAGACATATTTAATGCACCAGCTCAGATTCAAGTAACTCCAGCATTGCCATACCAGCACTGGCTTCTTGGGAGAGAGCTGGAGCCAGGCTGGGCTGAGGTCCTGCTGACTTACTGAAAACAGGCTCAGTTGGGAGAAAATTTGATGCAGGGAGGCTGGTGGGGAGATCTGGAAGGCAGCAGTGCATGAGCAAACACTGCAGTGTAGAGAGATGAGAGGGATCCACTGAGGCACCTGCTTCTGCTGCCTCCCCTGCCCAAGGAGATTTGTAGGCAGGCAGTGCCTTTGACTGGTAGCCAAGCCTTCAGGCTGGGCTTGCAACACCTGAAAGTCAACACCCGAATTCTCTGAATGTTTCCTGGTATTGCTTCCTCCTTCCTGGCCCAATTTTGCCCTGCTGTTTGCTGCAGCTCCTGCTCTCCTGCTGGTCTGCATGCTGAAGGTTACCAGGTGTAATAGGGATCACCAGGTTGCAAATAAAGGGATGCAAAGTAAGACATTGTCCTCAGAGATTCAGCAAGAAGATACGCTTAAGATTTCCCACTGGTTCCCAGGTAGTCTGCTATGGGAGGAGACAGGGCAGACATATTTCAGCATGACAAAACCACTTGCTTCTCCAGAATTTCTAGATTCAGCAGCACCAGTGAGACAGCAAAGCACAAGGCCAGCAAGGAAGCGTGTCAACAGCCTGGAAGCCAGGGCTGCTGCCACTTCAAGCACTGGATGGCCAGGTTTGAGCTGAACATCACCTAAGCCACAAATACACAATATTCTAAAGGAGCAGCAGTGGTGAAGCTTGTAAGAACTCACCCTCTCCATCTTTCCCAGGTTATGGTCCCTCCTGATCCTACAACAGTGGGTTGCTCCCCTTGGTAGATTTGGAAGTACAGCACCAGATCCTGTCAGTATTCTTCCCCAGCCCTCAAGACCACCATTCCCCATGCTTTTATACAAAATCCTGCCCCCCTTTAATTGTGGGCACAACCTAGACCAGCAGCCAAAGCCACATAAGCTCAGAAGGGCCAGCAGAGCTACAGCAGGGATTTGCCTGGCTGGGACACTAATGAATATCCCCTGGAAGATTGCTTCCTGCAGCTTTAGTCACTTATATTACAAGCAGGGCACTCCTTACTGTGCTTCAGGAGTACCCTGCTCTGAAATTAGCCAGCACAGCGCAGGGATCAGGGTAGCTCTTCCCCAGGGATGGATGCTTTCCCAGGTGGGGTGGGAAGGATCTTGCCAGGAAGTGGCTGGGATGCTGGGAAGCTGACCCCTGCTTCCCAGATATGATTAACAGTGCTGAGATAAGGACAAAACCCTTGCCATGGCACACTCCATCTGCAGATTCCAGCACTGTCTGAGACAAAGGCCAGATTCATTAACTGTGTTTAATACACGAGAGGAAACTAATGCACCAAGCAGCAAAATAACTTGCCCACATGTATTTAACACATTAGCAACAGAGCCAAGGATATTAGCATCTAGTTAAGCCTTGGCACTCTTCTCTAGGTTTTTCCTCTTTGACTCTCTGGAGAGCAGGAAGAAATTAAACCTGCATTTTGCAGTGCTGGAGCTCCACCCGCTCTCACACAGCATCCGCCCCGCAGCAAGCAGGAAATACATTTCATAACCATCAGTGCCATGGGAGCCCAGGCATGCCCATGCTAACAGCCCCTTCTGGGGGCTCCCCCTGCCTGCCTGCTAGAAAGAACTGTCACAGCCACCCAGGGAGTCAGGCAGCTCTCCAGGATGAACTGCGCCTCCTTCTCAACCCTGCAGGACAGAGGTTTATTTCAGTGCTGCCATTTTTAGCTGTGTTTCCTAAAGAAACTGGGTGTACGCAACTGCACTGTCTTTCAGTCTCTCCCAACCAGCTTTTGAGCTCTTCTGCCAGCTGAAGCTCAGCTCCAACAGGCAGCTGGGTCATTCCTGGAAGATGAGCGGTTTTGTAAAAGTGAGTAATCTGTCAGGGCTGCTTTGGAGCCAAAGGCTGGGGATGAACACAACACAACCTTTATTAGACACCAGAGGATCTCCCATTACCCACTGCTCACTTCCCTTTGGTCTCTGAGCACGGGCCAGCACAGGAACTGCACCCCAGCTAAGGCAAGAGAGCAGTGCTGTACACTGGACACAGACAGAAACACTTGGTGGGATAATTAGTGCAAGATAATTAGTCAGAAAGGCTGGACTATTGGGTGATACAGGACAGTGACTGTGAGGGAAGGGGAACTAACCACCATGCCATGTCCAGTCGAGGGGAAGCAATGAACCAAGGGGTTACAATAACCCAGAGATGTTCTGGGCTTAGGAATTAAATGAAACACATTGTTAGAGTTTGCTACTCAGGTTTCCCCTAATTCACAGAAATTAAAGGATTTTCTCCTGAACGTGGCTTTCACAAGCCCAAGACTGTAACTCCAGCCAGGAGCAATTACACCCACCCAGCAGCATTTCTGATTCAACCCCAACACAAGAGTGACAGGAAAAAGCCATCCTGAGCTGTCAGCTGGGGATGAAAAAGTCCCTTTCACATACAGCATGCTCCTGGAAGATGGAGATTGCCCCCCTGCGTGCATTTGTCTGTCTGTCAGGGACAAAAGAGAGTGTCCCTGGCAAAACTAATCCCAAAGGACCAGGGATCACACCACGGGGGGACAGATAGCTGGGAGGCAGGGTAAAGGGGCTCAGCTGGGGATGTGGGTTGTACAGAAGGTGACTGTCACACAGGACTGACGGCACTCACATGCTCCCTTCCAGGTGACCAAAGAGCTGCCATCTGCCCTGTATGGCATGTCTTACTGTCTCCAGCACAGACTTAACCATACAGTCCCTTCACATCCTTCCGAAAGACTGGCTTGGGCAGGGATAACTGCCAGGACACCAGCCACCTCACCCCCTCCTGCACACCACGAACAGCTTAGCTGAAAAATAGGTTGAAATAGTCCAACTTCAACCAGCCACAGTATTCCTGGGCACTTCCAGGTCTCCTCCTAGCCATCCCTCTCTTCCTGGTGGGTATTGCCTGGGCCACGGGCTCAGTTCATGGTGAGGAGCCCATGCCACCCCTCTCTGGGCATGTCTCACCCAGCCTCCCTCCTTGCAGGGCAGCTCATCCCCGCAGAAGTATCGCACAACATACCCAGACCCCGATCCACTCCAGACAGGCTTGTGGGGCAACTGCTGCAGCATTTGGTTCCTTTTTAATCTTCCCACCCTGAGAGTCACTTTGCAAATCAAGCCGAGGCTCTGGGGAAGGATGGGGGCTCCAGGCAGCCCAGCAGCCCCACGCACCCTCAGAGTCTCCTGACAGAGGGGGAGTTTGGCAGCTCCTTCAGGAGACAGCAAGAGCCTTACTAGGAGCTCCTGCAGGCAGTGCTGAGGTCTGATTTTCAGCCCTCCTCGAAAGTGACGGGAGCAGAAAAGTACTCTGGACGCTTAAAGCACCACGAAAAATCACCAGGTGCAAAAAGAAGACCAAAAAAAGAGCGTGAGAAAGAAGAACAGGATGTGAAGTCATTTCACTTGGAATACCCTGAAGATGGAAAGTCCTGATATGACACTAAGAAAAATATCTCAGTGCCTTGCTTCAAACACAAATGAGATTCAAAATAAACCTCGAACCCCTGTACCTCATGTAATTAGCAGAATGTGCTTCCAACACTCTGCTAGATCTCTTATCTCTTTACTTACTTGGGGAAACTTGGACAGGTAAGTCAGCCCTGGCAAGTTCCCCTGTAGTTTCTCAGGGCTCACACAGTGGTTCAGCAGCTGGATTATTCCCAATAAAGTGAGTGTAAGGCTCTGCACACTTCCAACCACTCACAAACAGAGGGAGCAGTCAGCCAGCCCTTGCTTGCTCAGATGCTCAGTGCCAGCATTGCCACAGACAGATCTCACGGACCTCTGCTAGCGGGGACTTGTGCACAGGAAGAGTTGAGATCCTGAAAGTAGGATAACTGACCACGGCTTGCCCCATGGAGAGAAGCTGAGCTGTCAGACCACAAGGCTCTGCTTTTCACTGAGCTGGCAGCAACCAAAAGGCCTGAAGAGAGTGGAGCCCTTCCTCACACACCAGTAAGGTGCTAACACAGCCTTCCTTTAGCTCCAGCTGCTCACTGATGGGAACTGAAATCCAGGGCTGAAAGATGCACACCAGTTTCAGCCCTGTCAGAGAAGAGCCACAGTGAAAATGGATCCAGTGGCCTTTCTGCTCTGCAACAGCATTTAGCCTGACAAATAGCCCAAACACTTGATTTTGGCAGAGAATTCCCAAGGTCTCAGCCACACGTAATGAATCTTGTGGTCCCTTCTTGAAGGGGAAGAGCTTAGAACACAGAGCAGAGTTCCACTCTGTTTACTGCCTAATTTGAATTAAATAGAGGTGTTTACAAGTCTCTTTTTCATTCACTCAGTCCTTCTCTAAGTTGTTTTTAAGCCTAACCTGAAATACCACTGATCATTACTATTTTTCTCCCACCCTGAGAATCTCAACCTGTCTGATTTCTCCAGTGGTTCAGAGAGACTGCTAGACAGGGACTATATTTCAAATGGGGGAAAAAAAAGAAGTGGAAAGCAGAGAAACCTTTTCATCCACTGCACTGGATACACATGCCCAAAACACTCTCTCTTGGGGGAGAAAACTCTTGTAAATTCCTCTGGGACAGATAAGGCAGATCTGAGCACACCAGATCTCTTGGACACATTAAGGTGAATTAGGGTCTGTACCTGACTCCGTTAGATGCAGACAGTCCTGTGCTGGGGCCTCCAGCTTGAGAGAAAGCCAAGGTGCTCTGTGCACTGAGTCTTGGTGTTGACCTTGCTCCAGTCAGAGTTGGTTTGTTATAGGGCACGAAGCCGACGCTGGAAGAACTTACTGATGCTGTCCTACCAGAAACCTGATGCATAGTGGAAGAGTTGGGAAAGTTTACCATGGAGTGGCGGTAGCGTGTGGTGATGGGACCAGTCCCGCTGTTGGGCCAGCATTGCTGGCAAGAACAACCCACCCCCGTGTGAAGGGGTGCTGGGGAGGTCGTCACCGGGTACGGGGCGTCCAAGCGCCTCTGAACGCTGCGGCGGAACCTCGTGGACTTGTTGGTCTGGACTTGAGCCACAAAGTCAACTTCGTAGTTGTAGCCCAAGGGTCCGAGATCTACTCGCTGGTGGTTGGTGGCACGGGCTTGCTCCAGGAACACGCAGACGTTCATCTCGTATGGGGACCACCCGCCCTCGTCGTTCTGCCATTCCCAGACGATGCCCTGCCCGGCAGCGGAGTCCCCCGGGAAGACGTGCCTGCGGACAGCCCGCATCGTCCCTGTGTGGGGAGAAGGGGGGAAAACAAGCACAGTCATTCTGAGAGCAGACAATTTAAGGAGGATGTTGTCCCAGGGATTTGTTTCTGCACAGATCCGCAGTGCCTACATGAGGGTGGCCTTGCTCACCCCTCCCTCAACAGGGGCACTAACAGACCTTCTCCTCCCGACAGGGCTGGGTTTGGTCATGAAGCTTAGAGAAACGCAATACCCCGAGATCCCTGTCCCTCTGCCAAATCTGACTGTGGGCTGGCAACAGGTTCAAAAGCTGCTGGGAGGAAGGGTGGGAAAGGAGGGAAGGAGAGAGGATGCAGACGCAGACACACCCAAGCACAAAGGCACAGTGATCACATATGCCTCCCTGACGTTAAAAGGGAAAAAAAGTAAAACGAAAAAAAATCGGGCTGAGGCACAGATCTGGTTAAAAAAAACCCCAACTCCCACAGCCTTGACAACAGAGTAACTATAGAGGCACGACACCATCATGGGAAAGTGCTTTGCAGGAGCACTTAAGGGATTGAACACCCACTTTGCTACACAAAGGTCCAGACAATTCTGGTTTTGGAGGAGTAGGTGAAGTCCCACAGGGACAAGCACATGGACTTTGGAGAAGGGACAGGCAGGGCCAGCTTCTCTAGGCTCCTGACTGCTGGGAGATAGAGCAAGACTAGAGAGAAAACAATGAAGAGAGCAGCTGTTCAGACAAAGGGAGGGAAATGACAGCAACTGCAAGAGCTCGAACTCCCTGGAAGTTGGACTCTCTGGGATGACTTCACTCCTGGGTACTTTATCCCTTCTTTCAAAAAAGCAGCAGACTAACCGAGAGGGTGGGAAGCCATCCAACAGGACAGAAGCTCTGCAACCTCTGCAAAAAAGGGTTCCTGCAGCGGGGTCAAAACTTCTGCTGCTGTGAAAACCCTCCGCAGCACTCCGTATGGAGAAAGAGGAGTGGGAAACGCCGTGGGGCAAGCAAGCCCGGGGATGCAGGAAGAAGGGGGTGAACAGGGGTGCAACGAGTTGTTATGACACAGAAGGATTTCAAAGAACAGAACCGAGAGGAAAAAACCTAAATAAAGCCTCTAAAGAGGTCATGAGAGTTATGGCACTATGGTCCAGGACCTCAGGTGAAAACAGGCACATCTACAAATATCCACACCTAAAGGCTGAGGAGAACTGCCCCAGGATATCACTGGTGACTCTGTGGGGTACAGGCAATCCAGGCAAGCTTCACTCCCAACAAGCACATCCCAAGAAATAAGGGAGGACAGCCCACGTGGGACTTCACACTGCCAAAATTCAACTGCTGCCTGTATTCAGGCTCTGGCTGGCTGAATGTGGGATTGAGAATCTTTGCCTCACCCTGCTGTTATTTCTACCCAATAGTATTGGGATACTGTGGAAACTGCTACAGGGTGACCTTCCCAGCCTGGAATCAATGTCTGAGTGGGAAGGCAGATGAAACAGCCACAAAGTAAATTCTAGCAATGACTGCTCCTATCCAGCAAGTCCTGCCAAGTTTTTGAAACACAAACCCATGGCCTCAAAAGGTGGGTAACTTCAGGGATGAACCCCTGAGCAAGAAGAGGACTGGGGATGAGACTGGGCTGGGAATCAGATGGTGAGACAAGCACTGCATTTAGAGATGTGTGCAGGGAACATGTTCCCAGAAAATGGGGACTACCATGGGTAAAGCAAGATGTTAGAAATCCAGTGGCACACAGAGAGTAGTAATGCTGCCACTGCACTGGCAGCTCAGAAGGTAAAAGCAGCATAGAGAGGACTCAAGGAGTTTGCAAGCAACCTGTGTTTGTAACACCCCCAGACAGCAGCAGGGACAGCTTTTAGGAGTCAACAAGACCAAAGCCATGGCACTTGGCAAATATTCCCCTTCCCCCCAGACTGGCAGGGAAACTGGCATTCCTCTCCAGGGTGGGCAAACAGCTGTGGTGAGAGGATAACTCCTGCTGCTTCCCTGCCCTGACTCCCAGCTAATCTGCCTCGACCAGCAGCTGAAACCCACAGCTAAGCCTGCCCACAGGATCCCCCCGCACAGCTGTCATTCCCCGCTGGAGGGGACGCTGCTCCCGTTAACACTGGCTTCCTGTTATTCTCCCTGGCTTCCTTTGAAGAGCCTATTTATCTGTCTAATAGCTAATGAGCAGAATACAACAACCTATTTTTTGCACTGTTTAAGGATTTTTCATGGGGATGTTTCCTGCAGAGTTTCTTTTCTCCAGCCCATGACAAAGTTCAGCTGGCGGCTCGCTCAGAAAGATTCACGTTTAAGGCAGAGCTTTGTTGAGAGGAAAAGCTTTGCTTAGAACTGGGCCATGGAAAGGGAATATGAGAGCATTTCCAACAGTCACGTTGCAGGGCACACAGGTATTTATGGAGGGAGGCTCACAGCCCTGGGCCCTTTGATCAGCATCCCCTCTGGATCAGTGGGAAACACTGCAGGAGAGCTGTGGAGCAGAATTAGCCTTTTTGTTACTAACAATTCAAACTCAGATCTAGTCCAAGGAAAGATGAGATCATACCAGACAACAGGATTTCCAAAACTGTACTGCACTGTCCCCCAGAGATGACCAACTCCAAACCACCCTGCAATGGATAATGTTCACTGGGTGTTTTGAGATCTTCCACAAGGCTCTAGAGAGATACTCTAAGGAGAAACAGCTGCACTCACGGAAAAGAATGTCCCATTTATACTGGGACACATCTTTTACCCTCCCACAGGCTCTCTGATCACCTTCACCAAAGAACTTGGGACTGCTGCCCACATGTTGGAGCACTGGCTGAGAGGGCAAGAAGCTAGAAGGCTTCTTCACAAGTTTGGCAGGAAAAAACAGGAAAGAAACAGCTGCTGGTGCCAGCTCTGGTGGTCCATGTTATCCTGCTCAAAGCCACAGCCTCAGCTGGGCTTCCAGGTGCTCAAACAGGCCATGCTGAGCACACCTGCCAAGGCAACCAGCTAAGAAAGCTCCTCACCTCACCCAGGACACCGTTAGAAAAACTATTCCTAAGGTCACCAAGCCAGAATAAAAACAGAGATGCAGCTATGATGCTCACATTTGCTCCAACCACTTCCCTTTCCTGTCAGAATTGGCTGATCTTGCAGTTGATTCAAAATATTGATCACTTACTGCTTCATTTGGCAAGAAACCAGCACTGGGGTGATGCTCAACTGCGTCCTGGGGTGATGGGGAGAGGTGTTGGCAAAGGGGAAAGTGATGGATGTAGAATTTTCCAAAGCAGCCATTCATTCGGGGTGTGTAATTTGGGATCTCCCTGGATTTTCCAGGGATGAAGTGCATGCATTCCATCCCTGCCCCTTTTCTAAGCTCCAGCTGCTCAGCACATCTGGAGCAAAGGAGGGCAGGAGTCATCTCAGAAAATTCTGAGCTGTACCCCCAGTGAGCCCAGGAGAGAGGAAAATGAAAATCAGGTCTCAATCCTGCTATTAAGCCCATCCCTTCCTCCCTGGTAGGAAGCAAGCCAGGCTCACACAGCACAAGTGCAGGGAATATTCTCCTGCAGCATTTTGGGTGCTGTGTGGGGGCTGCAGGCTCTCACAAGCAGCTTGTGTGGGGCAGCATGCCAAGGTAAAGCAGCTGGCACTCCAGTTCCAGAGGGAACAAGGGATTCAAGCAGGAGGGTTGGAATCGTAAAAAGGCCTTTTTTACACAAGTGGTCTTGGATGGTTGTGGGTGGGGGGAGTTTCCAGCTCTTTGAGCTCTGGCTCACAAGCTCTGGGGGTCCCGTGATGATGTTCCTTAAGAGATCCCTGCTGCCTGCACCCAGCTCCACAGATTTCCCTATACTGGGCAGCAGACAGCATCAGTGGAGCAGTAGATGTGCCACCCCTCAAAGAACTGCAGACAGCACAGCTTTGTAGGGCTGTCCCACACAGAAGGAGGCCCCACTTACCCACAAGCCAAACCCCAGCACGGGCAGGGAAGCCCCCTTACCTGTATCCTGCCGGAACTGCGTCAAGCTTGGAATATCGATGACATAGGGGGCCAAGACGGGATCCGCATGTCCCAAAGGGATGCTGCTGACAAGCCCCGACCCTGAACGTCGGCCCTTCTGCTGAGAGGCCTGAATAACCTGCTCAATGTAGCTGCAGACGTTCCCTCGGTATGGCCTCCATTTGCCAAATTCGTCCTGCCATTCCCACACTGCCACTGCCGTGGAGTTGCTGCTGTGCCCCGGGGCAGAACCGGGGAGTCCGGATGGCCCGGCTGAACTGCTTCCCGCTCCCTGAGCTGCTGCCATGTTCCTCCCTGAGCTCTGGGCACGACTGGAAGTGGCAGCTGCACTGGCTGGCCTTACACCATTTTCTCCTGAGGACCTGTAGCAAGAAACAAAGAGAGCACACAGAGCTGAGAATGATGTCCCAAATCCCTTCATCTTCCATCCACACCACACCAGCCATTTGAGAGGGAAACAAGCTCCGACTTTCACAAACGATGCTCACTATGCATTTGGGAGAACACAGAACAGCAGACTGGCCACAAAACCCTCTGGCTGAGGGTGAGTGAGGTACCACCACCCACTTCCTACCAATGCTGGCAACTTCTCTTGCTCATTTTGTGACACCAAACACCACCTGAGCCACCACAAATCTGTACCAAACCATCCCCAAGCCACTGCTGATCCATGTCAGGCAAACCTGTAAGACCTGACTGAGTTCAGACAGACACTCAACCAGCCAGGAAAGTGCCAAGGCAAGCAGCCACTCTGCCCCCTTCCCCATCCATGCTCAGCGCCTCTCCTGGCAGCGTTGTGCTCTGACCACCCCGATGTGAGCTGCCAAATGCTCCCCAGACACTTGTGCACAGGAATGACTTGGTTATAACAGTGGTTCTCAAACTCTTCTCACTGTTCTGAGCTCCAGGGCTACACCATCAGCTCCATTCAGGCTTCTGACAGCTTAGCTTTGATCCAGGGTCAGTTCTGTGACCCCTGTGCAGCACTGTGTGTGCACACAAAGCCAGAAGACAATTCTTCATGCACAGTTTGCAAATCACAGCACACATACTTTTTCAGTTCAGTGTGATCCCAGTAAAAAATGGATGGGAAGGAGTACAGAACACCAGGAGGAACACAGAGTGTAATAAACAGCCTGTGCCGAGGGAAGTGATCTAGTAGGTCCTCAAGATCAAAGCACACCTAGTTGCAGCTTCTCAGGTTGGAAAACAAGGAACTCTTGAAACAAGGGATAATCTGCATTAGACTCAAGCCAGAGACTCAATGCCTTAAGAGATGGTTTGGGAAAGAATAGAGAATGGGGTAGGAGCCCTAAGACATCCAGATAAAGACACAAAGGCCAGTAAATAAATTCCAACAACAAGAGATCACCCCTCTCAGCCCCCAAGGGATGTAAAAGAGCAGACCCAAAGCCATCACATGGCCACCAAGCCGCCTAAGAGACACCCAGCAGTCTGATATTTGGCATTCCTTGTCTGTTCTGTCATTATAGGGAATCCTGTCCAGACCATCTGGACACACATCTGCTGGACAACCACTTGGAGATCCCCACGCTGGTGCTCCTGTGTAGGTGGGTATGGCTGTGAATGAGTGAAATTCATTTTGTTTTAAAATAAAGTCGCCTTCTCCCTCCCAAGGTCTCACGTCATTGATTGCTCTCTTAACTCCCAGCAGTCAACAGGGAGCTGTGAGCTTCCTTCCCATCAAATGGAAAAGTTCAGGTCTCCCAAGAGGCAGAGCAGCAGTGGGTGGCTTCCACTGGAGGATGCCATCTGCACAGAGAATGACATCCCTGCCGGATGGGGGAAGATCCCACGCTCCGCTCCGTGGAGCGTCCCATCCATCATGCCCGTGTGGCTCGTTAGCTCAAAAAAGACATAGAAGAAGAGCGAGCACAGAACAGACACACCCACACGTCTGCATTTATAAGAGGAAAGCAACACTTTCTCCAGGAATTCAGTGTAAATTAGTTCATGAGCTGCTCAGAGATTTTCATACAACACCCCCAGCTCAACTGGTGTTGATCACAAACAGCTTCAGATCACCAAGACCCAACCCTGGTCTCTGCCACAAATCTTTTCCTTGTAATCCAGATGCCCCGAACACACCAAGGACAGTTATTTTACTGCTTGAAACAGCAAATTAAGACCTAAGGTATCAAACCCATCACCTGCCTCTGCCAGTTTGTTTTATGGCAGGTTTCACACCAACACTTCTCCAACTCAGGGACCACCAATATGTCTGTGCTCAGCTTGGAACAGAGTGAAGCAAAGCCAGGTTGCAGAATTTTCTGTCCCACCCACCTGCAATAGGTGCTCTGAACCCCAAATATAGAACCAACATCTATTTTTCCCCCCAAAGTTGTTGCCCAGTATTCACCAGAACACGCTGCAGCCACAAGCAGAGCAGAGGGAGGCTGCGAGGAGGGAGTCAGCAACTCATTTTCCTTCCTTTCTGAACCACAGCAGCAGGAAATGAAAGCAAGAAGACATCCCAGCAAAAAAACCCACCTCCTCCCCATGCCACAGGGCTAACACTGGGATAACAGCTGGGTGACAACAGCCTATTGCTCACCCCTGGGACGGCAGCGATGCTGTGAATCCTGGACCACACGCTGGGGTACCCAGGCTGGCTGCACGTGAGCGTCGCGTGCTCCGACGTTCACTTCCCCATCAGAATGGAAAAATATTTCCTGTGCTGGGACTGCTGGCCCAGAGGAGGAGCGAGGGGCGTATTTCAGCCTCCTGCCAGTTCTCGCTGAACTGTGTGAGCCAGCAGCTGTTTGCACGGATTGGGAAGCGAGGAATGCGGGAGAGCCTCAGTAAGCCAAAATTACACGAGTTCCTGAGTTAAGGCAAACAGGAGAAAGAAAAGGCCTGAAGTTGCAGTTCCTGACTCCTCTTGAGAATTCAGGAGCACACAAATATTAAAAGTTGACAAATTCAATTCTGGAGCTGCTCCTACAGCTTTCAGACCACTCCCTTGGGCTGCCCTGTGCATTACACCATAGCAGAAGGGGTGTGAGGCAGAGCAGGGTGTGGTTTGGGATGCGTTACACATCTCACCTTGCATCTTTCCTAAAATCCCATGGACTAGAACACTTCACCTTGAGCTTTAAAAAATGCCTTGAACAGCTGAAATTCACACCCACCCTAAAAGCTCTGTTTATTCAGCAAACAGTCCTCGCTCCAGTCAGAAACCCTATGGTCTACCTTGCCCCAAGTGAAAACAAAACCCTCTGCAAACTTAAATATTCCGGCCAGCTGCCCTTCACTTTGGAGGTAATTTGTAATGTGGGCTCAGAGCTTGACTTTGGATTTGTCTGGTTGGAACTTTACACCCAGCACAACCTCTGAAACATTTGCCCACATGGCTTTAATCGGAGACTTGGACAGGAAAAGAACTGGGCGCATTTCAGCTCTGCTTCCCAACAGCTTCACTCCCTGCTCCTCAGACTCCAGCAAATGGTGGTGAGAAAGCAGGGGAAAGGGAATTAAAGCCTTTGAAAGCCATGTTTAATTCTGTTCTACTTGCAGAAAGCAAAATTTTCTTTTGCTTTAAATGAAGGATTTTAAAATTCATGGGCATGAGAATGATTTCTAAAAATGCCAAGTCCCTTTCTTAAGTTTTTGAACTGAAATTGCCAGCGCTGATAAAAGTTTAAACGAAATGTGAGCTGGAAATAAAAAGGAGTCTCAGGAGCCCTTGAGCTGGGCTGAATTAAAAATAAAAATTACGAGATTGGTAGAACAGAGACTTTTCAGCAGGTTGCTCAGCGAAGAGGGTGCCCAGGAGGGATTTGTTAATACCATTTTGAGAGACAGGACTGGAAGGGCAACAAAGATCCCATGGGAAGAGATTACACAGGGATTAGAAAGGCACATAAAGCACGTGGAGGCCACAGAGCTGCAGTAAGATGTGACCCTGTGCAGGGTGCATGACTGGAGCAGCTTTTACAGGTGCCCTGTGCCCCCCCTGACCCCAAACCACCAGCCAGAGCCCCTTCTGGGTGCAGCACAACCTGAGCTGTGCACAGTGATGCAACAAGGTTGGAAGCTCTTGCCAGGTAACTCATACCTAAACAAAACCTACTCCTACACGAGCACGCAGCTCCGATTAGCAGCAACCAGAGAGTAAGGACGGAGTACAACAGCAGAGAGGGGATCACAGCAGTAACTCCAAGCACAGATCGATCCCAGTCTCTGCTGATCCTCATGGCACAAGGTGGGTGGGTTGACAAACAGAAGAAATAAAGCTGTCTGCTCCAAACCTGGACTGCTTCCACTCGAAACAAGCTTCAAGAGTTCCCCTCGGAGCGGGGAAAACAGAGACGGCCACTGAGGCGGAAACAAAGCGTTTGCCTGTTAGCTAAGCAGAGGGCTGACTTCGGGCACGGATGAATAGGAAAGCTGAGGGAGGTATCGAGGAATAGTACACCTGGGCACGGGATCACACCAAACCCTGTGTCCAGCCCGCGTGCTCCAAAGGTCCTTCTGGGCACCGAGGCGGGTTATTTATTTGTGGGGAGACCGCTGGCTGGTGGGGTGGGTTCGACCCGTGGCACGACCTGGAGCGCTCCCCCAGCTCCCCAGCGGCTTCGGCCCGCAGCAGGAGCTGCCGGGGCGCCGGGAAGGGCCGAGCCCGGTCCGGCCTCGGGCAAGCCGGTGTCTCCGGGCCGGGCCGGCCTCGGGGAGCTCCCCCGGCCCCGGCAGCCCCCGCACACCCACCGCAACTGCCCCCGTGCTCCTGCCGGCCCCCCGCGCTGCCCGGGCCCCGGAGGGAAGGCCCGTGCAGGACGGGCCGGGTTCGCGGGGGGGGCCGCAACGGCCCGGGGAGGCCCCTCACGGGCGGCCCGGGCGGAGCGGCGCGGGGAAGGGGGTGTTGGCCCGGGGGTGCCCGTCCCGCAGCCCAGCCCGCCGCCCCCCTCCCTGGCGCCCTCAGCCCGGTGGCTCCCCGGCCCCGGTGCCCTCACCCCGGTTCGCTCCCGGTGCCCTCAGCCCGGTCGGGGCCGCCGCCGCTCCCGGCTCGCGCTCCCGCAGGCTCCGCGCGTGCGCACGCGCCGCCGGCCGGGGGCGGGTGAGGGGGCGGGGCCGGGAGCGGGAGGGAGGGACGTGATTGGTGGAGGCGGAGAGTGAGTGACAGCGGGGGGGCGGGGCTGAGAGCGGAGCGAGAGTGGGCGTGTGATAGTGTGTGTGTGTGATAGTGTGTGTGTGAGTGTGTGTGTGTGTGTGAGTGTGTGTGTGTGAGTGTGTGTGTGTGTGTGTGTGAGTGTGTGTGTGTGTGTGTG
>JAWWEU010000050.1:6436236-6465321 GCA_035583155.1 Acropternis orthonyx | reverse complement strand
GTGATTGTGTGTGTGTGTGTGTGTGTGTGTGTGTGTGTGTGTGTGTGTGTGTGAGTGTGTGTGAGTGTGATAGTGTGTGTGTGTGATTGTGTGTGTGTGTGTGTGATAGTGTGTGTGATAGTGTGTGCGTGTGTGTGTGAGTGTGTGTGTGTGTGTGATAGTGTGATTGTGTGTGTGTGTGTGATCGTGAGTGGATAGTGAGTGTGAGTGACAGTGAGAGAGAGCTGGGGTGGAGTAGTGAGTGAGTGATAGTGTGCAATAATGTGTGATAGTTTATGTGATAGTGAGTGTGAGTGATAGTGTGTGTGACAGTGAGTGTGTGTGACAGTGAGTGTGTGTGATAGTGAGTGTGTGTGATAGTGAGTGTGTGTGATAGTGAGTGTGCGTTACTGTGTGCGCACTAACGTGAGTGTGTGTGTGTGTGTGTGTCTGTGATTGTGTCTGTGTGCGATAGTGAGTGTGCGTTACTGTGTGCACACTAACACAAGTGTGCGTGTGTGTGTGTGTCTGTGATTGTGTCTGTGTGTGACAGTGAGTTGATAGTGTGTGTGATTATGTGCCTAGTAGAGTGATAGTGTGTGAGTAGGTGTGAGTGATTGTGAGTGTGTGTGTGTGTTTGTGATGTGTGTGTGTGGTGGGCTGTGTATGAGTGTGTGGGATAGCGATAGTGTGCCTGTGTGATAGAGTGTGTGTGTGTGTGTGTGTGTATGTGTGAGTACCTGAGTGACAGTATGCTATAGTGTGTCAGTGATAGTGTGTGACAACGTGTGAGTGTGACACTGTGTGTGTGACAGTGTGGGATGTGGTGCATTAACAGTGCAGCCTCTAATACAGTTTAACACCTCTGGATACTGTGGGAGCTGCTTTCTCCGTGCTGCCCCATCCCAAGAGGATGCGGATGTGACCACCGGAGCCAGATCCAGCCTGGATCGATCAGCTACTCACTATGGCCTGGAGGTTTCAATTTACATCCATGTAAATCCAAAGCAAAGCCCTGGAGATGCCTGTTCCTTGTTTGAGCAGGGATCAGGGTGGTTAAACACAACCCTGTGTGTGCAGATCTCTCCAACAATAGAGTGCTGCCTCCTCCCAGCTGCTGCATCTCCATGAACCCCTTCCAAAATATGTGTGTTTGTTTAGCGATTCCTTTAATCCTGGAGCAGAGAGCTGGATCACTTCTTCGTACTCTCTTAGAGGTAGGTCAGACCCCACCAGGATTTTTCCCTTGGTGAGTGCAGAAGTCAAAGTTCCGCTGAGACATTGGCAGCAATGATCATAGAACCACAGAATCACACGGGTCAGAAAAAATTCTTAAGACCATCATCATTCCTTCAAAACCAGGAAACATTCACCTATCCTTACCAAATTACTTTAAACCTCCCTGGACTTTACACCCAGCAACTGTGTTTCACCCATGTCATGATACACCTGCTCCCAAAGGCTTATAAAATAAAGGACATTATTCTTGGACTCAAGTTGTAGCAAAAATAACATATAGAACCACTTTATGCTGTAGGAATGGAGAGATATTCTAAAACTCTTCTTCCAGGGTCAAACACATGAGAGTCATCTTTACAGAGATTATAAAAGGTTGGTTTTCTGCCCAAAAGGTACAGCACCAAGCACATAACCAGGACACCTCCAATGAAAACCCTCTGGAGCTATCCCCCACAGCTCAGCCTTGTATGTAAACGCCCATGGATTTCTCTGTTCCAGCATGGATGAGACTGTCATGTACTTGAGTTCAAAATACTCACAAAGTACTAATAATTGCCAAAAGTGATTGATAGCCTGCTCTTAATGTGTCTGCTTAAGCAGTAAGTTTCACATTTACAACTCAGGTGCTTAGGATTCCTGTCTCCTACGGCTGTAATTAAGAACTGGAGAGCAATGCAAAGGGGGTTTTACCTGAAAAAGAGATAGGAATGCTTTATAAAGCCTTGCTGGGAGCAGACTATGGGATCCATGTGGTTGCATGGCTGGACAGGTAATAAATATCCTCTGATCCTAAATAGGAAAAGGTTTCATGGAGAAACTGGGTGGTGAAGAAGGGATTCTATCAAGTCTGGCAGAGCTGAATGGTACGGCTGGGAGACAAAGGGATGCTCCAAGCGAGGAGTCCTGGCTGGTGAGGGAGGCTGGGCGAGACCTCTGGGTGATGCTCCAGGGCTGAAGGGTGCTACAGATAAGGGCCACAGGGTGGGGGAGAGCAGAGGTGCACTGGGTGCAGCTCCTGAAAAAGAGGAAGGGCTGTAATATGGGGATAAACCAGCCAGGTGGTTGGCTCAGCTGTGGGAAGAGTCTAGAAGTGCATTGGATTTATTTTCATTTTTATTTGTGAGCAGAGACTTGTGATCTGATCTTGCATCAGGGTCCCTGGAAGGCTCTGCCAGGCACAGTGAGTGGCTGAGGTACCTCAGCTCAGTAGTATAAACCCATTGCTGGTCCTCAGTCACCTTTTTCTTACACCTCTCCCTCGCTGGTCCTGGATGCTGTGATGGTCCAACAACCTGAAAAGGTTTGGAAGAGCCCAGCTACCACATACAACATGAATCTGGGTTCTGATAACCAGCTGAACCTGTCAGACCCCACTGCTCAAATTCCCTCAATTGTTCTGTGTGAATAACACCTTCTGCAAAGATGCTCAATGCTCTCTGAGCTTGAATGTGAAACTCGGTGTTCCGCTCTCCCTAAGGACCCTGTTTTTACAGGGATGTACACCTCAAAGTCTTCACTGCCTGTTAAAATACTGAATATTTTATTTTATATGATTTTCACCTTATTGATCCACAGATTTTAACACAGTCTCTTATGGGTTTTTTTTCAGCTTTATTCCTTATTTCCCATGTTCTTCTTTCCCACATCCTTCCCTTCATGCTGCCCAAATCAGTATGCAAAGCAGGGAGTCCTCCAACACGGGATCAACTCCTGTCTGATTCACACGCTAGGGTAATTAGTCAGATATTTGCCTTCCCCCTCTTTCTTTTCTTGCAGCAGGGCCAGAAGGCTGTTGAATTATTTTCTCCATAGCTGCTCCATCTCACTGGTTTTGACTCAAGGTCCTACACTAATGTCGATAAAACCTGATGCTTGAGGCTCTGTTAAATTGCCAGGCTTAGCCTGGTGCTCTGGGGAATAGCCTGGCCACTTAGGAAACTGCCTGTCCAAGCTCTGCTGGGATTGCTGCAGCACTTGGAATTCACAGCCCACTCGATTTCAGATTAATTTCCCTGAGCAGACAAACCCAAAGTGACAGGAATTAGGAAGAAATGCCTCTGCAGGCAGAGGATAATAGGTGAAATTTTGTTTCATTTTCCTCTGCAGCAGCTGCTGCTGGTTCTTGCTGGGGACCGATTAGACAAAGCAGGGATGGATTCGATGTAAGCATCCTGCTCTTCCTGGGTGACCTTGCTCTCTGACACCTGGGGTTTACCTGCTGATGTTCCTCATCCCTGCTGCTAGTGGGATGTACCTCATGAGCTCAGCTAAACCCTCTGTGCCCCACTCTCTGCCTTCTCCAGGGAAATCAAGGAATCATGAATGGTTAGGGCTGGAAAGGAACTTCAAGCTCAGGTTTTTCCACGCCCTGCCACGGGCAGGGACACCTTCCACTAGACCCGGTTGCTCCAAGCCCTGTCCAACCTGGCCTTGAACACTTTCAGGGGATGAGGCAGCCACAGCTTCTCTGGGCAACCCGTGCCAGGGCCTTTCCTAACCCTGATATCACCTAAATTTGCCCTCTCTCAGTTTAAACTCCTGCCCTCTTCCCTGTTGGCACAGACCTTGTTCAAAAGTCTCTCTCCATCCCTGCCTTTGTTTAATCCAGCCGGGGAACTCTGTAGCCCCGTCCTCTGGGTTGAGTGCCTGTCTCCCCTGCTCTGGCCAGCCATTAGTGTTAATTATGGACGGGACTGCTCCTGCTTTCCCTTCTGCCTGCTGTGCCCACAGCGCTGGCAGAACCCCGGTGGTTCCCGGTGGAGCTTTGCTCTCCCTGCCCAAACCCAGCATCCCTCCCCGCTGCCCGCAAGCGCCTCTCCCTGAAGCGGGTTGCCACCTAGTGCACACTCAGCCGCCTGGCAGCCGACGAGGTGATCCTTCCCTGCGGAGGTTTCCTGGAATTAAACGGACCCTTAAAGGTCCCTTCCAACCCAAGGTGTTCCCTGGAGTGTCAGGCTCGGACACGGCATCTCCATCCCGCACACGCTGCTGCCCCAGCAGGCAGCGATGCCCACCCCGTCTGTCTTGTCAGCCTGTGTGTCCCCATACAGGTCGCCACTTCCCACTCGCACACTGGGGCGTGGTTTGGGCTTCTGGAGTGTATCTAAAAGCACTGAGGCTGCAGCACTCCCGCCTCACACCAGCAATGCTGCAGCAGAAGTGGGATGCCTGGATTCCTCAGGGCTGGCAGAGGTGCCAGCAAGTGCTGGTCCCAAAGGACACCTGGTATACACATATAAATATATGCATAATGGCACGCAGGAAAGGCAGGGAGTTAGAGACATACCCTAAAGGTCATACCCGCAGTGAGTGCCTTTGCTGTGACCCCTTGTGGGGGACTGAGGGGACTCGGTTCCCCATTTCCCATCCCCTGTTTCCCGCTGCGATCCATGCCCGCTCCTCCGCAGCTGCTCTGGCAGCTCCACGGCCGGAGCCCGTGGCACAGGTCGGCTGCCCTCCGGAGAGCCTCCTGTCAGCACTGAGTCCTTGGGCTGCTCTTTCTCACCTGGCTGAGGTGGTTTCTGCAGCACGTCGGGCAGGAAGCAGATTACTGGGAGGAACAAAGGTGATTTTGTCTGGGGAGGGGATGGGTACCTCTTTCAGAGCTCCAGCTTGCTGCAGCTGAGGGCAATGCTGGGGGCTGCCACTGCCCTTTCCTCAGCCCTGCTTCTCCCTTCAGTATTTATAAACTGCCAGAAAATACCTTTAAATTAGCACAGAGGTGTGTTAGGAGCACAGCTCCAGCTGCACCGAGGCAGAGCTCAATGTCAGGACAGGAAACCAAAATGCTCTTGTACCACATTTACATCCTTCCCTTCTCCTAGGGCTGCTGGACACAGGTTGGTTTGGGGTGAGAGCTCCTCTCCTGGGACACCACATCACAGGATCCCATCTGCTCTTCATGCCCCAGAGCAGCAGGAGGAATGGAGGAAGGAGGGGTGGCTCATCCCAGTGCAGGTGCAGCATCCTTTATGTTGGTGCTCCCCAAATCTCAGGCAGCAGCAGGAAACCCCTAAATACCCGGTGATTTAGCTCAGCAATCGTCAGGGGAATCCTGTCATTCATTATAAGCCGGCTAATGGTTCACAACAGCAACTGGTGTCCTGAGGATCAGCTCAGCCTCATCCTTCCCTCCTGACAGCAAGAAGATGCCTTTTGTTCCATCTTATGGCTTTTTTTATATGGCACCAGGTTCTTCTTTACATCCCCAAATAATTTTCTGGCCCTGGCATAGCACATACAAACGAGTTTATCTCTCCTCTCTGTGTTTACCCAGCTAATTGAAAAGGAAAATCTGTTTTTATTATTATTGCATTTTTGGAGGCTCCGTGTTTTCTGCAGATTTGTGAG
Source organism: Acropternis orthonyx (assembly GCA_035583155.1). Lineage (NCBI taxonomy): Eukaryota > Metazoa > Chordata > Aves > Passeriformes > Rhinocryptidae > Acropternis > Acropternis orthonyx. The sequence goes on along the minus strand of JAWWEU010000050.1, from coordinate 6,459,753 downwards.
CCACTTGTTTTCCCCAGCTTCCACCCATGACTGAACTGCTGCCAGAAAACAGATCTGCTGGAAATGCCACCTGCTGCCATAGGAAGCTATGGTAGATGCTGCTCGTGGCACATGGCAGATGCTGAGTGTATGAGGGGATGGCCCAGACCCCTCCAACAACCACTTTCCCAGGAGCATCACGGATGTCCCGAATGCTCCTGTGTGTCCCTGCCTGACTAGGCAGCAGGTCCATCACAAAGCACAAAACCAGCTTTTTTTCCCCTTGGTACACAAGAGAACAGCCTTGCTGTCCTGTGGAATTTTATAATTAGCCTTTCTTATGTTGTGGCTGCTCCTCGAATAAGGCTGGCTGTGTTTTCTTCTCCTCAGAGCAGCATAATCCCATAGCCTGATACTGCCAAGCCACTCAAAGCACATGCAGGAGTGATGTAGACACGGAAAATGCCTGAGATGGTGCTCAAGTGGCCAGAGAAATCCTGGACAGAATGGAAAGCACCTTCACACTACTGACCTTATCCCTGCATGTCCACACTAGGGCAGCTTACACTCCTGGTCTCCAAAGCCTGGGTGTGGATTGATGCTGGAGTTGATTCCCAGTCTGTGGTCCATGGCAGACAGCCAGGACAGCGGGGAGTTTGTCAAAATTTAGGCAAAACAGACTTTAAAGGCACCCTTGAAACTTGCACTCATGATCTGGTTAATTAGAACTTTGCTGCTACTGGGGAATAAAAATGCCTAATTGCTAATTACTGAATCCCTACAAGAAGGTAATGGCAGAAGCAGTTGGTGATAGTTGTAGCCAAAGCTGGGTTTGGGAGGAGTTAAAACATGAAACACAGGCATTTGGGGGTATTTAAGAGTCTGGCCTTTGTGCAGGAGTGAGTAAACAATCCAGCAGCAAGAGCCACGAGGCAAATGCTGCCTTTTGTGAGAGCAAGAGCAGGAATCCTGTGGCTCATAAGATCAACTTGTTCAAGGCCAAAAGCACACCAGGCTCCTAAAATTGCTGGGGAGCTTAAGATTTCATAGACTGGGAAACCCAGTATGTTTGGAGTTTCTTTTCCCTTGGTCTTCCAGGCTGCTGAGACCCAAGAGTCTCACATTACCCGGCTTTTACTTGCAATGATGGTTAAAATGCTTAAAAGGCTATAATAGTTAAAAATTATTAAATAGGCACAATTCCTTTTAAAATAAAAAGATGCCCCAGTTGGGAGCTGAAGGAGACAACATGAATGTGTAGAGCAGGAGGTGGAGGAGGTGGATGGGGAAGGTTTTCAGCACAGGACATCCCTCACTGCAGGTTAAGAGTGCAAGGATGTGGCAAGTTCCTCTAATTTCCTCAGCAGATCTGCCTTGGATGGCCAGGCAGGAAAAATCCTGAAAAAAGGGACCTCTAAAGGTAACTTCTTTCCACGGAACAGGCAGGGAGGACCATGGTTTGCCTTAGGAGCAGGTTCACAAATCCCCCAGGAGAGGCAGGAGGTTGGGACCGTCCCCTCCCACTGCATCCCAGTGCTGGCTCAGACGTTGACAGAAATATTTCCAGCCAGATGGTTATTGCTGACTTCCTCTCCAGGCGGGCACTCAGACAGCTGAGGAGGGAGGTGGGAAGGAGCTGAAAAGCCCAATTCCTCTGAAAAAGCTTCTCCCTTCCCCCGAGGCGTAACCCAGGCTCGCCGGCACCCAATTTAAGGATGTGTCCCTGCCTGCCTCGCTGAAACCCGAGCCATTCCCTCCCTGCCATGTCTCCTTAGCGGTCTTCGCTCTCTTCCCTTCTCTGTCCTTCTTCTTCCTCTTCTTCTTCACCCTCCTCCTCCTCTGTCCTCTCTTTCTCCTTTGCTTTTGGAATGATCTGCCCCAGGATGGGATGCAGGGCTGCCATCCTGCTGTAACCCAGCAGCAGCCCCAAAGGTGCAAAGCCATGATGGGCTGGACCTGTTCTGTTGATGGATGAGATCCTTTGTCTTCTCTATTCTTTATTTCTTTTTTTTTTTTTTAATCTTGTAAACAAGATCTCACCCAAAGAAAAAATTACTTCCGTATCCCCATCACCTCTTACCGGGAATATTAACTTTAATCACTAATTTTTAATTTTTTATAACTAACTAGCCAGCTCTTTCCTTTATTTCAAAAGAGAATAGATATTTCTGGGATTCGATAAACCCACCTTTATACTGGAGAGAAATTATCAAACAGGTATGTGGATTTATGATGCTTTTTTTCAGCTCAGGGTGGTAATTACAAATAATGATTTGGCAGGGTGGTGGTGGCTGAAAAGACTGTGATTTCTCCTGAAGTTATTTGAATAGTCAAAAAGTGGAAGAAGTGACAAATAGAGAGTGGGGGTTTACTCCAGCTGTGGCCAAAGGGTACAAAGGAGACCAAAGGGGACTGAAGGACTCGTTGGGTCTCACGTCCAGGTGGGAGGAGGGAGTTTTCACCATGGGCAAAAAGCTGGTGGGACACAGTATGTCTGCTGTGGTGCATTATTTGAGGTGAAAGCAGGGACTTTCTGTGCCCTACATTAGAGCCCTGATGTTCCCCTGTGAGTTTTGCAGCAGCCCCAGTAGGCAGCACTTGTGCAGGATGGGGGTGATGTGGGATTTGCTGCTCCTTCCAGGACTTCAGTTTGAAGGGACTTCCAGAAACTCACATTCAGCAACCCTTTAAAACATAGAATCATCACAGAGTCAACAGAGAGGTTTGGGTTGGAAGGGACCTTAAAGCTCATCTCATTCCAGCCCTCTGCCAGTGAGCAGGGACATCTGCCACTATCCCAGGTTGCTCCAAGCCCCATCCAACCTGGCCTTGGACACTTCCAGGGATGCGGCAGCCACAGTTTCTCTGGGCAATGTTAACGGGATGTTTCACTTTGCTGCAGTGCCACGAAGACTAATGACGGCTTAAAAGTAGTTTTTCATCTATAGACATTCTGAAAGGGCCCCAGCATCCCTGGGTGCAAGGAAAGGGGTTCGGTTTGTAGCCGAACCCTAAGCCCTGGGGTGAGGATGGAGAAGCAGGTAGAGGAGCAGAGAAGGAAAATCAGGTTTTCCCTCTTCGGGGTCGGCCGTGGCACAGCACCGCAGTGGTTAATGCCCGCTGCCACCCTTCCAGGGAGCAGGAACGCGCTGGCTCCGGCACAAAAGTGGCCGGCGATGACAACGACCCTGCGGGCAGGACGCGATGCCGGGGCTCGGCCGGGGCGGGCCGGCGGAGGGGCCGTCTGTCAGTCCTGCCCCTCCGGGAAGCGGGGAGGGCCGCCGGGACAAAAGGACACTTTATTCGGCGCTGCAGGAGGGATGAATGGAGTATTGAAAGCCATCACCTCAGCGAGTAGATTGGTTTTCATCCCCCATCACTGAGCCGTCTGTCGGCTGGCTTGTCTCCTCCAGAGGCTTGGGCAGCAGGAGCCGAGTAGGGAGATCAGGGAGGAGTAACGGGGCCGTGTCCCATCCGTGGAGGCTCCACCCAGCACCTCCATCACCTCTTGCTGATGCACATAAAAGCTCTTGGTCCACCGTCATCTCTCTCTGGTGCAGGCAACAAAATCAAAGCCTGGATCTGGAGGCTCTGGAGTGCACTCAACCCCACGGTCTTGAGGGACCTTGGCTGCGTGTACACCAGCACATGATCTCACCTGGGAGCTCTTACCCTGTATTTCTGCATGGGAAAACCAGGAGCAGGAAAAGGCTGGATGAGGGGTTTCCACGGGAGGGAGGGTTTGGTCACTGATACAGCAGATTTCAACGTCCTTTCTCGAGTTTCTGACCTGCAGTAGATGACAGTAGTTGGTGTGCATCCCTTAAGGAGATGGAGTGCCTCGTGCAGGTTGGAGTGACTGATTTTAGGTCTGCTGAGCTGAGCCTGAGAGCCTGGCTTTGCGTGTGAGAGCATCCTCACGATGGCACTGCTCCACCAGCACACGCTGCCGTCAGGCCGACTGCTGGGAGCGCTGGGAGCGCTGGGATGTGGGTCTGGGCTCCCAGAGGTGTTACGGCCAGCAGGACCATCCCTCATCCCCCTCCCCAGCAGTCTGTGAGTGAAACAGAGCTAGAAATGCACCCCTCCGGCAGCGATTCCTGCAGGGAGCAGTAAGTGAAGGGGAAATGGAATCTTACGATATTTAATCTCTTCCCCATTTTCTGCTGACATTCCTGTTTGCTTTCCATCTCATCCCCGTGGAGTTTACATCTCCATCCCCCAGGGGAATCAGGTTGTCCTATAGGCTCCAGAAATTTCTGTCTTGCCAGAGAAATGCCTTTCCCTGCTTTTTTCCCCGACGGATGACAAAGAGCAGAGACAAACTGGCTTCCAGTTTCCTCTTAAGAGTGGGATGTGACCCTTCAGCTTCAGCCTGCCACTCAAAAAAAATAAAATCTCTTGTTCTCAATAAATCCTATCAGAATTACTTTTCATGTGTCTCCTGGTCACTGCTTCTGGGAATACTGAGGAGGGACATGTTCAGAGGTCCTGCACGGTCCTTGGTGGGCACAAGGCTCTCCTGGCCATCCCCACTAACTGCTGTCTGCATGTTTCAGGGACAACCTCCTCTGGATACCTGTCTGTGGAAGGACCATCGTGCAGCAATGACACTCAGTCCTTGTCCGGCCACCCGGCGTGGCACGGGGGGGCTGGACATCGGAATGCTGCCCCTTTCCTTGATGCCAGCCATGCTTCTCCTCCTCCTCCTCCTCCTCAGCCCCACCGGTGAGCTCCGCGTTGGGTGGTGGGAGGGATTTGGAGCACTCACGATCTCGCTCCGGCCCTCAGATTTGTGGGCAAGTTTTCTCCATGGTGTCCCCAACAGCACTGAGTGTGCGCAGGGACGGAGGGAGCACATTCAGCTCTTACCTCTCACCGTGACTGATGTGTGATGGAAAGATCAGCACCCAGGGCAGCAGGGGAATGGGAAAGGCAGCTGCCAGCACAAAGCCCCAGAGCAGACAGCACTAATGGGAAGATGCTGATGGCCAAAGGATACTCCTGGGGTTGCTCCCCAGGACCCATGGGACTGATCCTGCCAAAGCGATGGGTGGAATAAACACCCATATCCCCTTAGGACAACAGTCCCTGCTCACTCCTGGCAGGTACTGCCCGGACAAGCTGGGAAGCATTTTAATCGAACGGAGAAAAGCCATACCCGCTCTGAAATCGAGAGTCTGCACGAGTGCTGAGACAGCGCGGTTATCCGGGTGTGACTGTATCCCTGTAATTACAGTCAGGAGATGGGTAACACATTCCTGCCTCAACAAACCCGCGCCACGGCACAGCCAGACAGAAAACTGGGAATTCAGGTGTAGTCACGCACCCTAATTGAGTTAAATCAGGTTTCGTCTTCTCACTCCCTCAGCTGGAGATTCCCGCCCTCCCTGCGCCCACACTCGAGGTGTGGGGACCCTGCGGGGACCCTGCTGGCTCTGCTGCTGTCCCCGGCACCGTCTCCTGGTTCTCTTCATTAATGGGCACAGATTAGTCGCTAAAGAAGGCCGATTTGTCCTACCATTTGGTGATTTTGTTCAGCACCAGTGTTTACTCAAGCACTTTCCCTTTTTGTTTTGGCTTTGTGAAGCTGGATCAGAGAAACATGGAGGGCTCTCTCTCTTCTCAAAAAAATACAGTCTTCCCCTAGTTCCTCATTATGGTAGGCATACCAGACATATTTCTTTCAGATCTCTCCTGACTTTGCTGGAAGATGCTCTTAAATGAATATTTCAGAGCTTTGATTTTGACTTAAAGGGAGATGAATATTTATCAATGTCTTTTTATCCACTGCTTTTTCGGCACTGGAGTGGACTAGGTGTTAAAAATCAATTCAAACCAAGATGAAACACTCTTCCTAGAAACCCTCACATCTCCACATTTTTGGTGCAGAGGTGAGCTGAGTAATCTCTCTCCCGTTTTTCAGCCCACAGGGCTGCCATATCCTTCCCTGTTCTCTCCTTCAGAGCCTCTCTGCTCCCTTGGACTTGCCAGTGTAATCCCCACTTCTTGCTGGCATCGCAGCATCCCTTTCCAACCTGCCTGGTCCAGCTGGGAAGGGCAGGAATGCCCGACCACGGCTGGAGCTCCCCGGTTGCTGATGTTCGTCCCAGCTGCGGGCAGCATCCCTGCTAACTCACGGATACATCTAGACAGTTGCCTTATTCTCGTTTCTCTTGGGGCTTCTAGGTCTTTCTTTGACAGCCCTGTTTTCTAGCTGACTTAATGGTCTCCCAGGCAACGTCCTAGCAAGGAAAAGGGAGGTGGGTTCATCTGCTCGACTGTCCCCCCAGGCTCACGCTGCCTCTCACGGCGGTGACATCCGCCTCCAGAGCAGCTGGGATTGACCTTCACGTCACTGCTCGTAGGCTGAGTGTGAAGCAGGACAGGGCTGGTCCAAGGCAGGGTGAGGAAAAGAGGTGACAGAGCCACCACGGGCGTTGATCAGCCCTTGGGTGCTGTAATTAGCACGGAGGCATCGTGGAATCGCGGAATGGTTTGGGTTGGAAGCAATCTTAAAGCTCACCACGTTCCAAACTGCCTGCCATGGGCAGGGGCGCCTTCCACTAGATTTGGAAGGATTTTGGAAGGTGTCACCCGTGGGAAAGGGCTCTGCAGCCACAGCCTAAAGCCAGAGGTGCCTCAGATGCCTGAGGAATCTGTGCTGGGCTCTGGCATCTGCCAAGAGCTTGTGAAGTCCCAGGACACGCACAGGGGCAGCTTATGGGATGTCCATGTGGCCCAGACACTCATCCACATCCACTGTCCCTTCTCTTCTCCCTTGCAGGCACCACCTCTGAGCCTGAGCTGTTGCAAATCCCAGGTGAGATTTTTCTCTTAAAGTCACTTTTCTTCAGGAAGTTTTGTAGTTGAAAAATTAATTTTTTGGTAAAAAAAGGGGGGGGAGGGATTTGGGGGGAATTTCAAAAAGGAAGCATATGAGTTTGGAACAAAAGCAGCAGGAAGAAGCTAGACTCCTTTTACAGAAAGAAAATAGAGTTTCTTTATTATCCTTATTCTGCTTATTATCCTGAGAGGGGAATTTTGCCACCTCCTGCTGAGTCCCTGTCCATGTGCCATGCGTCACACACAAGCAAATGATTTCCTTGACATGGCAGGCCAGGGGCACTTCCATTCCTGCTCCCTGCCACCAGCAGCTTGAGGCATCATCCCCATCCCACCTGCTCCCACGTGGGACCAGCTCTGGATGCATCCACTGAGGCTAATAAGAGTTTGCTAATTGCATCTTGTCACTTGTCCCCCACTGAATGTCTACACATGGTGCCACACGTCTGCTTTCCCCTTGTCCTGTTGGGCTATTGCCCATCAGGAGGTGAGATAATGGGATGATCACAGAGTCACAGAACGGTTTGGGTTGGAAGAGACCTTAATTCCATCTAGTTCCAAGCCCTGTGACATGTGCAGAAACACCTTCCACTAAACCAGGCTGGTTAAAGCCCTGTCTAACCTGGCCTTGAAATTGGTGCATCTCACTCATGTATTGAGATATGTTGGGTCTCCATGTCCTCTGCTTCCAGCAGATGAAGGGAAGCCCATGTCCCACTGCCAGCTGTGCAGCACCAAGCCAACAGCTGCCTTGCAATACAGAGAAGGGTCACCAGTTTATTAAGGAGCAGGGATTTGGGATAGTTTTGCTCCCTGTGACACCCGTTGCGTGTTTGTCACCTCCTGGCCTGTTGCCTGCTGAGGGACCTCTCTGTGCCCATCCTCCCAGAGATACGGCTCTCCAACGGGCCCAGCCGGTGCCAGGGGCGTGTGGAGATCCTCTACAATGGCTCCTGGGGGACGGTCTGCGACGACGACTGGGACATTGTGGACGCCAACGTGGTGTGCCGCCAGCTGGGCTGTGGCCACGCCATCACTCTCCCGGCTGCCATGACCTTCGGCCAAGGGAGCGGGCCCATCTTCCTGGACAACGTGGACTGCAAGGGCTGGGAGGCAGCGCTGAGCGAGTGCTGGAGCCATGGCTGGGGCATCCACAACTGCTACCACTACGAGGACGTGGCTGTCGTGTGCAATGGTAGTTGAGGTTGGGTTCCTTTGGGGCAAGGAGAGCAGGGGGTTCCTGTGGGGGCTGCAGTTGCCTTGGTGGACGGCCAAGAGTCGTGTTTCAGGTTCCGTGCTTCTCATCCTGGGTCAGCCAGACCTCTTCTGCATCCTCCCTCCACCCTTCTCCTCAATCCAGGTCACCTCCCAGCTCCACATGCTGGTCCTCCATAAGGTGACCAGCCTGTTTTGTGTTCCTTGTCACTCCCAGCTCAGGGACTTTGCGAACTCTCCAGCATGATCCTTGAGGACAAAGCACATGCCCACCCACGCTCCTGCCTCTGAGTCAGTTGCTGCCCCACTGCTCTTTCCCCTTCTGACTTGTCTTTCTTTAAATTGCTGAGCTTTTCAGTAGGAAATGTTCCCAAAGGTGAGAAAAACAGTGGAAAAATGTTTGAACTTGGCAAGTGAAAGTGGAACAGCTCCATGTCGACCCCTATGTACCCCACACACGTTCCTCCTGTGTAGCTACTCAGGGTTTGCTCATCAGCCAGGCATTAGTGAGCAGTGAACATGAGGCTGTGCAGATCCAGAGCAGCTTCTCAGTGAATCCCTGTGTCCTCCAGAAGCAGGGCTTGCAAAAGGAGGGATGGAAAGGCAGGGCTGCTGGGTTGACTGGTAGGTTGGACCAGCAGCAATCAGAAAACAGAGGAAAAGGAATCGTGGCACTGCTGGAGAGAAGAGGTGGAAGGGGTGAAAAAGGAGGTGAGGGAGATGGGTCTGAGGGCAGAGGAGTGGCTTGAGCCATTGGCAGAGACCTCTTGGCAGGGCAGTGCAGCTGCAAACCCCTCTTTTTTTCCCTGGGCTAGTTTGGTACAAACCCTCCTGGCGTAGTAAGGTGGGAGGGATTCCTCCAGCTTCGGGGAGGAGCAGCAGCAGGTGCCACCTCTCTGCTTCCCTTTGCAGAGTTCTCACCCACGCAAGCCAGCGAAGGACCGACCACCAGGACCCTGACAGCCTCAGTACAGGATGGGGAAAGTAAGCTGCTCGACTGTTGCTTGCAGGGGGGACATCCTGGCTGAAGGCAATGTCACCCACTGTCACCTGCTGCCCCTCTGTGAAGCCCAAGCTGTGAGGGGGAGACCCCCAGGGGCCCCATCATCATGCTGGCCATAGCCAAACCCTATCCCAGAGCTTTCCAAGGCTCCCAAGCTGCGTTGCCCTAAAGCATCACCCTTTTCCTGCTCTTTCTCACTCGGTTTCTTTGCCATCACGGACACAGCCGGGTCCAGGCTCGGTGGCATGGCTGTGCCACGTGCAGGGGCACAGCATCCTTCTCACCACGTGCTGCCACCCTCCAGGTGACGGCAGCATCCGTCTGGTGAGCGGGCCCGACACCTGCCAGGGCCGGGTGGAGATCTTCTACCGTGGGAACTGGGGCACCGTCTGCGATGACGACTGGGGCCTGAGCGATGCCAGTGTGGTTTGCAAGCAGCTGGGCTGTGGGCAAGCCCTGGATTACAAGAGCAATGCCTACTTTGGCTATGGAACAGGACGCATCCTCTTGGACAACGTCAACTGCGATGGCAGCGAGCCCTTCCTCACCGCCTGCTACAGCCTCGGCTGGGGCATCCACAACTGCGGCCACCATGAGGATGCTGGGGTCATCTGTGCAGGTATCAGGGTGGGGAGAAACCCAGGGACATCCTGGTCTCCAAGGAGAAATGGCCTCGGGGAGATGCTGAGGTGCCCAAGGTTGGCCAGGGACTGGGCTTTGTGCTGTAGGAACATCCTTGCTCCTTATCCACCGTCATCCCAGTGCTCTGGAGCAGGATGCAGCACTGCACAGAGAGACTGGGGCATGGCCAGGGTGGTGATTTGCAGGGGAATTGCATCTGCCATCCTACTATTTCCCTCTGCCATTTCCCTGCTCTGCTGGCTGGAAAACAAGCTGCCCGTGTCCGGAAGGAGCAAGTGGCTGCCAGGGGCAGGGCACGATGCCAGACCCAGCCTGCCTCCCCTTCCCCTCCTGAAATGATGTATTTCTGCTATTCTCTGCTGATTACTGTTTATAATGTTAATAATCCCCCTGAATTCCCTCATTATCATGGTTAATGATGGGAGCAGTAAGTGCCAGCGCTTTCCCTTTCCCGCTATTAATGGACAAAGGGGCTGATGCAGGAGAAAACGGACAATTTTCTCAGGCTGGTCCTTTCCTCCCTAAACATCCCCATCCCCTCTGGCATCTCCCTTGAGTATGGACCTGATGGCACCACCATGCAATGCCCTTGCTCAGTGGGACAGGGGATAACAAAGCATAAAAGGTAATGAATCCTGGTTATAAACCTCCCACGTATACAGAGAAGGAAGATCCCATGTGGGACCCCACGGCTTGGGTTGGGGTGGAAAATCCCCGTTTCCAGCACATGGGCAGCAGGGATGTGCTGATGGACATGGCCTTTCCCCATCCCCACTGGCCTGGAGCGTTCCAGCCACAGAATCACAGAATCATAGAATCAATGAGGCTGGAAATGACCTCTGAGATCGAGTCCAGCCACCCTGGGTTTGCCTTGCCAGCACGTTCATGGCTGTGCAACTTCTTCCTACATGTCACCTCTGTGCCTCTGTGTCACTGCAGGGCTGGACACATCCACCATCACATCATTCACCACCTCAGTGGCCCTGGACTCCGAGGAGACACTCACAGCCACGGCCACAGGTAGGAGGTCAGCAGTCACTCAGCTGGGCTCTTGCTCAGGGGGGGCACCTGAGCCAGCTGTGACCCAGCACAGTCACCCTGCATTCCTGCCATGCGTGGGTGACACTCGGGAGGTGACATTACCCATGGCAGGAGCTTGCCATGGGGCATTGCTCTGGTGCTGGTGGTCACTGGCACCGACTGGAGGAGGGGCAGCGGGTGCTGGATCTGAACCCCCCTCCCCCCGTCAATGCCTTTGTGTCCCCACACTTGTCCCAGCAGTGACAGACGGCAGGGACCAGCCATCCCAGGCCACCGAGGTGGTCACCACCATGCTCCTGACTGTTGAGCAGGAAAGTAAGTGTGCAGCTACTGTTAGTCCTGCACAGGGCTCCCCATCCATGGGGGGGATCACCCCATATCCCCAGGGCTCACCCCACATCCTCAGGACTTACCCTATGTCCCCAGGGGCTCAACTGACATCCCCACACTTCACCCCATGCTCCCAAGGGCTCACAGAGGATGCTCCCACATTCCCAGGGGTTACCCCCCAAAAACCAGGGGCTCACCCCTTGCCCACAGGGTTTTGCCCCATATCCCTGGGGGGTTTCTCTCATATCCACATGTGTTACCCCATAATCCATGGGCCCACCCCATGCCCACAAGGTTTTGCCCCACATCCCCAGGGAGTTGCACCCATGTCCCCAGGAGTTACCCCATAACCCAGGGGGCTCACCCCATGCTCACAAGGTCTTGCTCCACACCCCCAGGGGGTTGCTCCCATGTCCCCGTGTATTACCCCATTACCCAGGCGCTCACTCCATGCCCTGAAGGTTTCACCCCACATCCCCAGGGATTACCCCATAACCCAATGACTCACCCTATTCCCACAGGGTTTTGCCCCACATCCCCAGGGGGTTGCACGCACATCCCCAGGGGTTACCTCATAACCCAGGGCCTCACCCCATGCCCACAGGGTTTTGCCCCACATCCCCAGGGGGTTGCACTCACATCCCCAGGGATTACCCCATAACCCAGTGACTCACTCCACGCCCTGAAGGTTTTGCCCCCCATTTCCAGGGGGTTGCACCCACATCCCCAGGCCTTACCCCATAACCCAGGGGGGCTCGCCCCATGCTCCCTGGGGACTCACCCCATACCCCTGGAGGGTCAGCAGGGGACATTGCACCTCCCTGCGGAGCCCCGGTCCCCCCACGGGCGTCGTGCCTGTGCCGGGGCCCCCACGCAGGTGGCGGCTTGCGGCTGGCGAACGGGAACGGGAGCTGCCGCGGGCGGGTGGAGGTGCGGCACCGCGGCACGTGGGGCACCGTCTGCGACGACGACTGGGACTTCCCCGACGCCCAGGTGGTGTGCCGGCAGCTGGGCTGCGGGGCCGCCCTCGCCGCCACCGTCCTCGGCTCCTTCGGCTACGGCAGCGGGCCGGTGCTGCTGGACAACGTGGGCTGCGGCGGCGGCGAGGCTCGTCTGGCCGACTGCTTCCACCTGGGCTGGGGGCAGCACAACTGCGGCCACCACGAGGATGCCGGGGTCATTTGCCGAGGTGAGGGTGGGGGGAAGAGCCTGGTGGGTGACCAGCTGGTGGCCAGGGGGGAGAGGGGGGTGTCTCCGGTGAAGACCAGCTCAGTGGAATGGGAAAACAATGAGATAGTGGGTGTAGGGAGGATTTCAGGCTGGTAGCAAGAATTGGGGTGTCCGAAATGGGGCGGTGGGTGATTGCGATTCCCCAGACCCTGGGTTTCCTCCTGCCCGTGGAGAAATAGCAGCAGAAGTGGTGCAGGTGATGATTGTGATGTGAGAATCACCTCTGGTCTCTGTGCACTTCCCTGGAAGCGCAGTGGCTGCATATCCCACCCCACATAACCCTGCATCTGTCCCCAGCCATCCCATGCTGCTGCTGGGGGGCTCTGACCCGACCCTGGGGGGCTTCCTGGCCATGGGGGACAGTAGTGGCAGTTGGTACCATGGGCACAAGTGTCCCCTGAGTCACTTTTCCCACCCCGTCCCCACTGCACCAGGTGCTGATGATGCTGGAGACCATTTCCAAGAAGCCACTGCTACAACCACCACGTTGGTCCCGACTCGTCCCACGGAGGGTAGGCACTGAGGTGTCACCTGGGGACCCTGTGCCAACCCTGGAGATGCTCCACACTGGCACAGGGTGGAAACAGAGGTGGCTCAGGCAGAGGCCCAAGCTTTGGCAGTGCCTGAAGCACCCACCTGGAGTAGCCTATAGGAGGGGGAAAATCTAGTGGCACCATTAAGTCGTGGCCTCTCCTGGTGCCCTCAAGGCTGGTTCAGGCAGAGGTGACAAACCTCAGGTGATGGATCATTGGGTGATGGAGCTTGGTGAGGAGAGGAGGTGATGGACCAAAGGGGCTGAGCCAGGAACAGAGATTATTGTCCGTTCCTTCAACCTGAACATCCACCACGATGCTCTGGGGCTCACAACCAGCTCTGATACTGGCAAGTGGCCACCCCGCTGTGCTCCTGGCTGTGCGGAGGCAGTGGGAGAGCTGAGCCTTGGAGAGACCGGGCTGTCCTGGGGCGGTGGAGAGGGGGATGCAGTGCTGGGCTGGGCACGGGAAGGGGCTGCCCTCAGCCCGTGCCCTCCGCAGGGTCCCTGCGCCTGGTGAACGGCAGCCACCGGTGCGAGGGGCGCGTGGAGATGTTCTACCTGTCCCAGTGGGGGACGGTGTGCGACGACGCCTGGGACCTGCGGGACGCCAAGGTGGTGTGCAGGCAGGTGGGCTGTGGGCACGCCATGGCAGCCTGGGGGGAGGCCCGGTACGGCCAGGGAACGGGCTACATTTTCCTCGACAACCTCAAGTGCAAGGGCCACGAGCCCTCGCTGCTGCGCTGCTCCCACATCCGCTGGGACGTCCACAACTGTGACCACTCCGAGGATGCCGGTGCTGTCTGTGACATCCTATGACTGCTGGGACCATCCTGCAGGTAAGGAGGGGACAGGGACACTGGAGAGAGCCTGTGGTGATGCCCACAGAGAGGGCTGAACCCCGACTGCTGGTCAGGGACACTCAGACTCTGCCTCAGTTTCCCCACTCACCCCACTGGTTGAGCCCCCTGTGGGTGTTTGAGCTCTGAGGATGGAAAGAGCTGGGTGAGGACCAGGCTCTCCTCAGCTCCTAAAATACTGGCTTAAGCTTTTCCCCCTCAAAATGCCCCTTGGAAAAACAAAATCACTTTAGGTATGAAATCCGGTTGGTTTCAGCCTCTTCTTTTAAGAGAGGAGGAGAGAAAAATGGACTTTCTGCTGTGAAAATTATCTTAGATTATACTCAGAAAATGTAAAAAGGGGGCTGAAATCTCACCAGGATGCTCTAGTGGCTCTGCAGTGAGTTGCTGCTGTTCTACAATTTGCTTTGCAACCCCTCCCAGAAAGTCCAATACCAGCTTTTTCTTCCCATTTTTGCATCAGAAATACTAATTCCTCCCTCATTTCCATGCAGCAGAAATGCAGGCATTGGATCTCACGCCATCTGCAATCTTATTTCCTCTATTTCTTCTGCAAACTCTGTGGGGTTTTAGGAGAGCTCCTATGAGATTTCCCTTCCTGGGGACCTTCAGCACAGACAGTCCCTGCCCAAAAAATCCCCTGGGGAGTGGGAAAGATGGGGCTCCTTGTAGCTTCCCCATCCTTCTCCATCCTGTGCCATCCAGACATGCTGGCTTTGCTGTCCCATAAGCTCTGTCATGCTCCATGCTCTGAGGTGCCCAGGGCAGGCAGGGAGCTGGCAGACAGGACACAAGCAGATGGAAAACCGTAGGGAAGACCCTAAATCCCTTCCCAGAGCAAGGAAAGGGACCCAGGAGCCCAGTCCCTGTCCAGTGCCATGTCTCTGGGGTAAAGCCTGTTTCCCTCCCAGCTCAGGTGGAAGGACCCAGCCTGCAGTACCAGTCGCCTTCACCACCAAGTGTTTGATTCCTAATGGGACATCAGGAAAATGATCTCTGTGTTCTCATGGATGGGGTGTAGTGGTGGGGGAAGGCCCATGCAGCAGCACAGAGCAGGTCCCGGCTGCTCCCTCTGCTGCACTCAATCCCCTGTGCAATTCTTTTGTTAATAATAGACTGTGCATATTCCTGGATTGGGTTTTTTGGTTTTCCCTTTTTTTCTTATATGTGTTTGGGTTTGTTTTGTGAATAAATAAAAGCCCTTTGGAAGTGCTCTGAGAGCTGACTTGTTTCCCTGTCACTTGCTCAAAACCCTGGGCAGGAGTAAATGGCTGGGAAGAGCAGGTCCTGTTCTCCTGGAGCTTCAGCCTGCGATCCAGCAAGCAAAGGGTTTCCAGCTGGGAGACACAGCAGTCGCCTCCCTTGTCTTCCAGCCTTTTCTCTTGCAGCCGGCTTGGAACGGGCTGGGATCCACAGGGATCCCCCCCAGACAATCTCCAGCGGAGCTGGACATCATCTCCATGAGAACAGGGACAGGCAGGATGGGAGCAGGGTACCAGAACAGGGAATGCCCCGGAGCTGGGTAGCAGCGTGGGGGATGCTCTGGAGCAGGATACCAGTGTGGGGGTGCACTGGAGCAGGGAACCAGCACAGGGAATAATGCTCTGGAGCAGGAAACCAGTGTGGGGGATGCTCTGAAGCAGGGTACCGAAACAGGGAATGCTTTGGATCAGGGAACCAGTGTGGGGGATGCTTTGGAGCAGCATACCAGCATGGGGGATGCTTTGGAGCAGGGTACCAGTGTGGGAGATGCTTTGGAGCAGGGAACCAGCACGGGGGATGTCGGTGGTACAAGAGCATCCTGCCATGGGACCACAGCCAGGCTGCAGCGGTTGCGTGGGAGCTGGGATAAGCCGAGGTTCCTGCCCAGCTCTTATCCTCTTGCCGACGTCGGCTGTTTCCCGATGCCCAGAGCAGCTGCAGTTCCACATCGGTCGATGCCATCGATTAGTTCCTCTCCCCATCCCTGGAGAGGGGATGGTGTGGGGGGTAGCAGGGAGGAGAGAATAAATATTTCAGCAGGTCCAGGCAAAAGCTGAGTTTATTTTGGGGCTGGGATTTATGGACTATTAGGAATAAGGAATGAGTCTGTGCTGGGGAGAGGAGACCCATTAATCCAGGCTGAAGGAGCACAAATGAGCAGGGGGAAATGGAGGAGGTTTTAATTACTTCGCCACGTTCTAGAATAATAATCCAACCTTTGACTGAGCACTGGTGTGGGGGTCAGGAGTTCTGCTCCCCAGAAACTGGGGCAGACAAGGGAACACTTGCAGTTAAATCTTCGCCAGCTGTGCTGGGAGGGATGGGGATCCCGCTCTGGGACCAGCGTAAGACCAGTACAAGGCAGTGGTATGGAGGATGCGCTGCTTGGAGAGGGTGCAGACAGCAGGGATGGCTGGAGGGGCCCGTGGGTGGGTGCCTGCTGGAGCAGCCCTGGCACCCACTGTGCCCTGTTAAGGCAATCCCATCTGTGCCTGTAACCGGAGGAGCTGGGCACCACCCGGCACAGGGTGAGTCAGTGCCCGAGGCAGCCCTGGCCCGGGGAGCATCCCTGGCTCTGCTGCGTCCAGCACCACCTGAGTGACCTTGGGCTCTGCTCTGTCCCCCCGGCTCTCGGTGCCCCCTCTGCTCTCCCTGCTGCCTCTGTATCCCCCCGTGTGCCTCAGTTTCCCTGGGCAGCACTGTGAG
Source organism: Acropternis orthonyx (assembly GCA_035583155.1). NCBI lineage: Eukaryota > Metazoa > Chordata > Aves > Passeriformes > Rhinocryptidae > Acropternis > Acropternis orthonyx. Next base: position 6,443,387 of record JAWWEU010000050.1, on the reverse strand, counting down.
GGTGACCCTGGCTCACCCCTTGGCACCCTTGGGGTGGTGCAGGGACCCAGCTGCCCTGGCGGGGGGGGGGGGGGGGCCCGGCAGTCCTGACTCTGGGGGTGCACCGAGGGGCAGATCTGCCCCCATCGGGGCAACCTGCCCCATCCCTTGCGGTCAGAGGCCCTGAGGATGTGGGCACCCACGTGGCAGTCATGCAGGGCAGGGACATCCTTGGACCACCTCCTCATCCGATGGAGCGGATGAGGACTCGGACTCCCCGCAGCATCCCTGCAGCAATGCAAGTCTTGCTCCCTCGGGATCACGGCCCGTGGTGCCCAAGGTCACGCAGCGGGACCGCGGTGGGGTGCAGGGGCTGTTCACCACCGCATCCCACTCCCGACAGCGTCCTCCTTCCCCGCTCCTGCCGCCGCGGCTCCCGCTGACGTCACCCGCCGGAGCCAGCAGCTATTTTGGGAACTGCAAAGTCACTGGCGCAATTAGTCGGCTGGCAAAGGCGGCGGGGGGGACCGGGGGGACGGCTGCTCCCCACGCCGAGCCGAGCCGAGCCGTGCCGTGCCGTGCCGGGGGGCTGCGAGCCCACGGCCCACGGGCAGGCTCCTGCAGCCTCCAGGGCTCCCCCCGCCAGGACAACCGGCCACGGCTGCAAATCCTCCCCATCCATCATCTCCTACTCCCTGCCTGCCATTTTTTTTTTTTTTTTTTTTTTTTAATATTTAATTTTACTTCTCTCCCCTGGCAGGAGCCACCCCACGTGGGCTGTTGAAATGCTGGCGAAAGCCAACTCGCTGCCGCCTCGCTGCCGTCGCTCCCGTTTGGAGAGAGGCAGGAGAGCAATGTGCTGGCAGCGGTGCTTCCCGTGGCGATGCCGCGGGTGGGAGAGGGGTCCGGCCATGCCTCGGGTGCTCTGTGCCAGCTGAGCCCTTGGTTTAATCCAGTTTGCATCCTCCTGGATGCAGCCACCAGCTACACAGTCCCAAATTCCCTGTTTTCTGCTATCCCAGGGATGGGGATGCGGGTGGGATGCTGTTACAGTGGAGGGACACCTGTCCCCCGGGCACAGCACAAACAGTGGGGTCCTGCCCTGCAGGTGACCTTGAGCCTGAAGATGCTGGGATGATTAGAGGGGACAACTGGGGTGCTCAGCCTCTCTCCCAAGTGCTGCTTGCTTTCTCTGCCCACCCTCCTCGCCTCCCGGTAACCTCCAGGGCATGGCCAGGGGGAACGGGCACAGAAATGCTGGGAGAAGCTGATGCTGGCAGGCCCTCAACACCCAAAATGTGGGGCTCAAAATATCGTTTTAAAAATCCCCAGGCTTTTCCATGTGACTCCACATTTCTTTCACTCCCATCCCCCAAGAAAAAAACACCCCAAATCCTTTCTACCAATGCCTGGAGAGGTGCCATAGCAGGAACTGGTGCTCAGCTCCCCAGATCCTGAGCTGGGGCTTTGGGGAGACCCACAGGGCCGGATCCAGCTGGATCCATAGCCAAGGTGGAGATGACGGGTGCTGGCATCTGACACCCTGCTCCACAACCCTCGGAGCCCCAGCTTGCCCCTGGAGGGGAAATCCCTGCCCGTGCTGGGTTCGGAGGAGCTGACAGAGGTCCTGGAGTGGGGATAGAGAGGGAGGAGTGGGACCGTGGGGAGGCTCTGGGGATGACAGGGGCAGTGGGAGGGCAGTGGCAAGGTGGGAAGCGTGTGTACCCTCCCCGGGCTGGAGGAAGAGGCCGTGGTGGTGGGGCTGGGAGCTGTGAGGCTGTGCTGAGTCACGCTGCAGAGCTGCGAGCAGGACTGCAGCAAGCGGCTCCGTGTGACGGCCCTGGCCCTCCCGCCTCCGGCTCCTCGCCTGCTCCTGCGGGGACGGGATGCTGATGTGGGGGTGATGCCCAGGCTGGGGGGATCCCACTGCACCCCAGGTCATGGCTGTGTCAGTGTTCCCCGCCCTTCTTGCACCTCCTCAACCCTCTGCCCTTTAAGAGAGATGGGGCAGCTCTGGAGTGGGGATCCTGGTGTCCTCGGGAAGGGATGGGGCTGTCCTTGGAGGATGAGTGTCCCCAGCTCCAGTGCAGGAGGGGTGTCCCCAGGTAGCTGTGGCATGGGGGACAGCAAGGCCAGACGGCCACTGACTGCCATCACAAACACAAAAAGGCACTTGGCAGCCACTGGGTGACTTTTCCCTGGCACCAGGGAGGTGGGAGATGAGTGGTCAGAGACACCCCCCAACTCCCACGAGACCCTCCCCCCCCAACTCCCACCCAGTGCCACCAACCCAGGACAGAGAGCTGAGCATCCAGCCCTGCACTGTGTGTCCCCTGTCACCGCACAGGAGAAAGGCTGAGGCAGGTTCTCACTGCAGAGGGAAACTGAGGCACGGGAAGCGCCCACAAGATTGGCCCCAGATGTTGCCACCTCTCAGGCTCAGAGCCTGGGAGAGCCCTTTCCCCACAGGACACTGGTGACCACCCTGCCTGGTGCTACCCACTGGCCCTGCAGAGCTCAGAGCTGCTTCTGGAGGCACTGAGAGAGCCAGGGCTTTTTTTAGGTGCTCCATAAGTGCCGTCTGGGCGGTATTTATATCGGCTCCTTAAATAAGAGCTGCCATCTGAGCACGACGCGCCTGCTTAATTATTAATGCCCCGCAGGGAAGCAGCATGCCTGCCAGGTCCCAGCCCACCTTCCTGCTGGGATCCTGCATCCTGGGTCCCCCCAGCTCCCCACCAGCACCCAGAGCAAGTTATCAGAACCCTGCCACCCCAGGGCACCCCAGCTTCCTATGGGAACATGCACCGTGTGGGAGCATCTTCCCAGGGGCTGGGAGGAAGGCCATGGGGAGATTTTCTGAGTGGAGGATGGTGTGGCATGGGCATTGCTGCAGGTCTCAGTGGGTGTTAGGGATAAGAGGAGGGTGGGATGGGAGCTTTCCCATCTCATCCCAGGCTTGAGATTGTTCCAGGGAAAACCATCCCTGGAAGCCCCGAGGGATAGGGGCAGCCCCGCTTCATGGCAGGGCTTATGCTAAACAGAACGGGAGGGCAGCTGCTGCAGCAGAATTAATTTGGGCTCAGAAAGTGCTTTGAAAGGCTGAGATGAAAGGCCAGGACTGGGTACAAAGTGCTGCGGCTCCGCAGACGGGGGGAAGGAGCTCCCCGCAAAGCATCCTCAGTCTGCCATCAGCCCCACCAGCCATGGCCCCTCCATCGCCTCCTGCCCCAGGTGAGGCAGCACCCTGGCTCTGGGGTGTTTGGGGGAAGGTTGGTGACCCCCCTGAGCTCACCCAGCTGTTGGTTTTGGGGTCTTTCCTTGGGTTTGGTGTGACCCCCCTGCTCTGGTGTGTGGCAGGGTGGAGGGTGCTGGGCTCGGACCGAGCTGGGAGGTTGAGATGGGCTGTGATGGGTTCAAGGGGAGAGGGGACACCCTTGGCCTGCTCTTGGGATGTCTCCCTTGCTGTGTCACACAGCCAGGCTCAGGGCAACAAGGTGGGAAAGGGGTCAGGGGGCCACAGCGCTGGGGTGCTGGGGACAGGCAGTCTGGCCCAGCAAAGGGTCAGGCAGGGAAGGGGACACTGAAGACAGAGGTTTCCTCAGCTTGTTTTTCACCAACATAACTGCAAGAGTCACAAAACTGCTTCCCTGGGCAGCCAGCACCTTCCTCAGTGTAACTCAAGCAGCAGAAACCCAGGCAGCAGGACTTGCGGTGAGCACCCAGGCAGGGAGCCCTGGGGCTGTGCAGGAGCCTGGGCAGCATCCTAGGGATGAGAGCCATCCCAGCCCAACATACTGGCCCAGGGGAATGCCACCTTGTGTCCCCTGTTCTGCCCAGCTTTGCCACCCACTGGCTGAAGACACGCAGGGCTCCAAGCACTGGGTCACTGTTGGTGTAAGGTGTGTCAGTGGCCCTGTGGTGACAACCCTTGGCGTAGGGACAGGCTGGGACACCTGCACCAAGCACCCCCCCCGTGGCATCCTCCTCACTCCAAGCAAGCACACATGGAGGGAAAGAGCACACGGGAAGGGACACGCAACCATTGCACTCCCACAGCAAGCGAGGGGTGAGGATTTCTGGATCCGTTTTCGGAGCAGTCAGCAGCCAAACCCAAGCAAACCTCCAAGTCACAGAGAATTTCCTGCCTTCCCTCGCGGTGTCATAAGGCATTGACAAGACGTAACAGGGAAAGGAAGAAAATGAGAAGAGAAAGACTCATCTTCCAGGCCACAGGAATTAACAAAGTGGCACATTTGAATGCGCCGAAGTATTTTTAATCCTGTAGGCAGAATTGAGGTTATTAGGTTTTTCTGGGACATCTGCAGAACAGACCCATATCCTTTGGGTCGTTGTGATTTCCTAACCCAGCGGCCACCCAGGGTCTAACCAAGGCGTGTCTGTAGGCACCTGAAAGAAGTGGGAGAAGGGAATTTAGTGATGTCCAACCAGGTGACACCTCCGGTTGCCTACCCGAAGCTTCTAACTCAGCCTATTCACCATCCAACCTTCACCCCACTGCTGCCCAGGCTGTAAAACAGAGGAATTAGTTGTGAGGGGTGCTGATGTATGCATGGGAGCCCCAAAAGGGGGCTGGATTCGCTGCAGATAAATATTACAGCCAGACTGCTATTCTGAAGAATTTACAGCGTTATGAATATCCTGTTCTGACCTGTGATGGGGAAGAAAATCATCTGCGTTAGGAAATGTATTTATGGCTCTGATGCTTTGACAGGAATAAATCACTATTTGCTCGTTTTGGGGCAAAAACAGGGTCACTGTAAATCGGCAGAGCTGGGCTGGCTGAGAACCTGCCAGGTTTATGGAAAATACTAGATAAGAGTAATAAGGTTTGTATGGAAAGGCAACAGTTTTTATTAGGGCTGTTGATATATTTGGAGAAAGCAGAGGATCTTTCAGGTGCACAAGTACCATTTTCAGGTCCAGGCTTGTGTTCAATATTGTCCACGAGAACCCAGGAATTGTACCCAAGGGATAATATTATTTATTTTCCAAGACAGAAGGTTGCATATATCCAACCCAAGTGTAGCAGGATCACTCCAAAGGGGATGAGCAGGGAATCTGCTCTGATCCATATGCAGAGATCTGATAGTGCTGCTTGGCTTGGGTGATGCCTCATTGCATTTCTAGGTACCTTCAGATTATTGATGGGAAATGACAACAATAGCTGAAAGAAAACAATTTGGGAACAAAACTCCTTTAATGTTCTCTTGCATTCTGCACTTTTTTACTCAAATTCTCTCCCAAAGCTGGCATCAGAGAGAAAACAACACAACCCCTCTGCAGAGCTCTCCAGAGATGATGGCGAGCACCCTCAGGAGAATGAATGAGCCTTTATCAGAGAAGAGGAATAAACTGCCCTTGTCCGTGGGAGCTCTGCTTGGGATGGCTGGGGCAGTAAACAAAAGCCAGGCACAAAGGCTGTTCTCACTCCAGAGCCACGTGCACTGTGGGGTGTGAGCCTGGGGATGAGAGCAAGGGAGACAGTGTCTGACTTTGTACAGGAAATTGAGAGGATCCGGGCGTATTTCTGGTTTTATTTATCAGAGGGGGGATTTCTTCTGCCCTCGGAAGCCATAAAGAAAGGAGGATTTTGTGTTGAAACAAACCCAGGCAACACAACTCTCTGTATTTTCTAAAGCAGTGCTAAACCCACAGAGAGATGGAGATCTCACCCCAAAAGGGTGTTGCTCGCCATCACAAAGCGCCAGCATTCCCAAACCAGTTTGTCCCCTCCCATGTGGGTGAGGCTGTGGCCATGAGCTTTGAACAGCCACAGCATTGCCCTGCGGACACTGGCACATCCTGGTGCCACCAAAAGGGCTCCTGTGAGGTTTCAGAAGGTAACCTCAGGGCGCGGGGATGGAACAGTGGGATGGCCGAGTCTTCTGAGATCATCCTCACACCTCCCAAAGCATCTGCATGGGGACAGTGGCATTGGGAAGGGCCAGGGACATGTGGCATGTGAAGGAGGATGGTGTTGGCCCATGCAGAGCTGTGCATGAGCAGTGCCTGGCTCTCTCCAGCCAGGATAAAGTGCTTCCATTGGGATCAGCACAGTGCCATTCATTAGACCCCTTTCCTTTCTCCCAGCACTGCAACATCCTCTCAGTGTTGCTTTATCCACAGGCTTGTTAGGAAAACAGGGTCCATTAACCCCCTTTCCTTCCTCCCAGTGCTGCAGCCTCCTCTCAGCATCACTTTATCCATAGGTCTTTTAGGAAAGCGGAATGTCTTACGGCTCAAAACAGGGCTCCTCACGCAGCAGGAGCCCTGCATGGCCAGAGCAGACACGTGTTTTTATCCCATGGGTTATTGATGAGCGAGTGCACTGCGTGCCCAAGCTGGCTGTCATCAATTATCCAGCGCTGCTCCCCAGTGGGAATGCTCTCCTCCATGTGTCAGGAGCCCAGCCTGTGGTGGGAGGCAGGGGTTTGTCCCAAGGTGTGTCACCACAGCTTGGCCCAGACCCCAGGCACAGGACCACCAGCAGCAGGGTCCCCACGAGGGGTGGTGCATGGCTGGGCTGTGAGTGGGACCAGGATGTCAGGGCGGTGAGTGGGTCAGGGCTTTGAGTGGGATCCAGTTGTGAGCGGGACCGGGCTGCGTGCGGACCTTGGTGGGTTGTGAGCAGGTCCAAGATGTGAGTAACTCTAGGCTGTGGGTGGATCTGGGTCGTGAATGAGACCAGGCTGTGAGTGGGGCCAGGCTGTGAGTGGGACTGGGCTGTGAGTGGGACTGGGATGTGAGTGGGACGGGGCTGTGAGTGGGACTGGGCTGTGAGTGGGACTGGGATGTGAGTGGGACTGGGCTGTGAGTGGGACTGGGCTGTGAGGGGGTCCAGGGTGTGAGTGTGACCAGGGTGTGAGTGGGTCTGGGCCATGAGTGTGACCACGCTGAGTGGGGCTGGGTCACGAGTGGGCACAGGCTGTGTGTGGCCTATGAGTGCGCCCACGCTGTGAGCGGGCCAGGGCTGTGACACGACCATGCTGTCAGCGCACCTGGGGGCTCTGAGGGGGCACGGTGGGCCCCGGCCGAGCGGCGGGTCCAGCCCATGCGGGACCCCACGCTGCGAGCGGGTCAGGGCTGCGATGCGACCAGGCTGCTTGTGCTCTCGGGACGTGGTCGGGGGCGGGGGGGGCTCACCCACG
>JAWWEU010000050.1:6410561-6434965 GCA_035583155.1 Acropternis orthonyx | reverse complement strand
GACCACCTCCCAGTCCCCCATCCCCTCTCTCCCCCCACACCAGGCCCTCAGTCTGCCCCACACGTCCTCTCCAGTGCCCCCCTCCCTGCCCCGCCCCGGCGTGGGGGGCCAGAGGAGCCGGCCCGGGGGTGCGGTGCTCCCTTGGGCGGGGGGGCGGGTGGGGGGTCACACCGGCTCGGGAGGCAGTGGGGTACCCAGCGGGGAGGGGGTGTGGGGGGGGTTGTGTGCACACCTCTCCCCGTTCATCCCTTCCCACGCGTGGTCGACGAGGCTGATGTGTGCCCCTGACCCCAAAGATCGGGAGCCCTTTCACTGCCAAAGCTCTTATTTTTACTGCTCTTGGTTGGAGATTTATGAATTGAGTCATGTTGTATTCATTTCACGCTCTTAAAATAAAGACTCTGCATATAGCAGGCTGATCTGATTTGTGACACTGAACGCTCCCCTTCAATACTGACATTTTGACAATATAAGAAGGGGAAAAAAAAAACATATCTCTGATCTGATCTTGCAAACAAAGCAATCGTGGGAGGCAGGATCAAGTCATTCCAGAAGATTCTGCATTTGTCATATTGCAGAGAGGCTAGACTGGGTGGAGGGAGGGAGGGGGTGCTTTAAAGGGGAAAACTGTTCTTTATGTTTGTCTTCTTAGTCAGGTCTGAACCTTTGCTGCGAGCTGGGGTGTCCTCCCCGGCTGATGAAAAGTGAATGCTGATCTGGGAATGTCGCAGTGTGCCATGGGTGCAGCTCTGTTTGCCCATATTGCACCATTTTGTCAATAACCTTGCATTTATCAAACAGACAAAACTGTCACAGCCCGAGCCCGGGGAGGGAGGAGATGTCTTATCAAGGAATGAAATACGGATAATCGGAATGAGATATTATCACATTAAACCAGCCGGGCTGTCCTTCTGCTGCACTGTGGCTTTTATACCGTTTTCTGATAGCGGCATCTATTCATTTTAAAGCAAAGCCTGCTGTGTGAGCAGATCCTACAGCTCATTTCCTATGGATAATACAGCCACCGTGACAAGGCCAGCAGGGATATGCCTGGGACACACAGCTGTGTGGCAGTGTGAATTTCCCTAACCTGCTTCCCCGGGCTGGGTGTTTGAACCCAAGGCGTTGCTACAGATCATATATACCATTTTTCCTGCTAGTCCTTACAGGCCCTGGTGAAACAGTAACCCGGGCTAATGCCGCTTATCAGCTGCCTTATAGTTTGGCCGTAAGGAAACGATTCCCAGCAGGAGCGCTGACGCCTCTCGTCACCAGCAAACAAAAGGCAGAGCTTTGTTCTTCATTCCTGCAGCCCAAAGCCCGGCACCGCCGGTCTGGCGGCGATGGGCATGTCCCAGCCGGTTATCCCTGTGCCACCCAGCCCCCAGCCCCGGTTGTTCGGGAGGCTGATGACCTCGCACTCATTTCCGTAGCAACGCCTAGTGATGTCATATGCCATGGTCCAAGCTGCAATGCACCCAGGCGGTAGCAGAGAGCATGCGGGCTGCGTCTAGCGAAGGTGATGCAGAGCCATCCTGCCCTCCAAACCTAGCCCTCTGCTCGCTTCCCTAGCTGAGAAATGAAGGGTGGCTCTCCTTTAAAATCTGCTGTGGGAATGGTGTGCATAAAAGAGGCTCGTTTTCCTGCAGCTTGATCTCATGGCTAGTGATGGGGTATCTGGGTGGGTTGTTCAGCCTCAGCCCTGCCTGCTTGGGAGCCTGTGCTGAATGCCTGTTTTAATGGTTTAACATGGAACTGGTGTGCTGGGGCTCTTGCTGTCTGCTGATTCATCCAGTAATGTCCTGGATCACAGTATTTTCTCTCAAATAATATTTTTATATAATAAGTTCTAGCTCCTTCCTTCCTGCAAGTGCCAGCTGCCAGTGCCTCTAATTGCTACCTGGAGTTGTGTGGCTGCTGTGGGAACAGGACTGCTCCTTCAGCCCCCAAAAGGGATGGGTTTCCTGTGGGGTCTCAGTAAAAACAGCAGATGGACCCCTTGCTTCCCAGAAGGTGATGCTGCACCCAGGAAGGGTGTGGGGCCAGGCCCATCGATCGAGGGTGTGGCTGCATGACCTTGGTCGTGTCCCTTGTCACCTCAGTGCTGTCTGGGGATACTGTCATCCCTGTAAAGGTGTTGGGGGGCAGGAAAGCTCCCTGCTGGTCCCCAGGATGGTGGCTGTGCCCACAGGTCAGTGGGCAGGCCTTGGCCTTGCTCAGCGGGGTTTCACTGCCTGCAGTGCCAGTGGTTGGAGAAAGATGCACTTTTGTCTGGTTCAGCTTCAGGAAGAGCTTTACTGTCTGACCCCATGCCAGGGCCGGGAATCAATATCCATTAGCTGGGGAGACTGGTGCTGCTGGAGGCTTTCCGGAGGTGGAGGCCTGCCAAGGCCCTGGCTGATGCTGCCTGGGGAGCAGAGCATGTGCTTCCCCATAGACCTTTAGGGTGGGAGGGGATGTGCAAGTGAACGAACAAGATGATTGCAATAACTTTTGCAGGAAATAAGTCGCCTTTGAGAAGTGGTGGGGGAAGGATTGTGGCATTGCACCTACATATGATGTAGGTGTGGGACCGTGTGGCGGAGTCCTGGAGGTCCCCTTTAAGGGGAACACCTGGCTGCTTGACTTTGGGGATCCATCCTCTGCAAAAGGGTTGTGGCTGTGCTGTATGTGAGGACCATCAACTCTGGTGGATGTAGAGGGGGAAACTTTGGAAATGCTCAAAAGCAAATGACTGCTCCAAGCTTTAGACACCACAACTTGGTGCAGTAAATGGCAGTTGTGGGTGGAGGATGGGGATTTGCAGACCTTCCCTGTCATGGGATATGTGGACTTCTGCCATGTTGATCACCAGCCAGGCAGGTTATCATCCCTCACATCCAGTGCCCAAGGTGGCGCAGATAGCTGATCTTCACACAGACAGCAGGCTTGCCCTTGGAAAAAGGGGTAGTAACACAAATCCATCCTATCTGGAGAGCCCCAGGGGAGCAGAGCAGGGATGATTAGCTGCTTCTGCTTTGCAGCATAGGCAGACAAAAGGGTGAGGTGGAAAGGCTTCTCCAGGAGGAGTGCTGGGCAGGCCATCTGTGATGGTGGGAGGGGGGCAAGGAGCACGAGCTGCTGTAGTAGCACTTCCCAGGGGGGCCGGAGAAGGCTTTGGAGAAACCATTTCCAGTGCCGAGGTGGATGTTGCAGTCATTAGATGTTGGCATCTAGTGACTGCATTGATGCTCTTGCCACTGCCCCTCATGCAGGCATCTTGAATGCTGCTCAGCCTTGTGGTGCCTCCTGCATCACTGGTGGGTTGCAGTAGTGGCAGGGATTTGTGACAGCACAATTCAGGAGCAGGGAGCAGGGCTTCCTTCCCAGAGGTCTGCAGGGTCAGGACAGGGTGGTGGCTGTCAGGAGCTCCAGTCATCCAACCTGGTAGCTGTTCATGGCTTGGATTGCCCCTGCCTAAATCAACCTTGGGACCTCACAGCAATAGCCCAGGTCACACATCTGCACCTAAATGTTGGACAGGTAGCAACATGCCCTGTACATGACTGCAGTGGGCAGCGCACACATTAACTGTATTAACTGGCCACTCTTCAGCAGCACAAGCTCTTAAAAATTCCTCTTTGATCTCCTATTAAGTCCTTATCTATGAGCTTTAAGAAGAGTCACTGACTTACGAGCTTTCTCTCTGTTGGCTGAGTGTAACAACCAGGTGTGGATTTGATTAAAAGTGTCTCTTCTTGAACTAAACAAAAGTAATATTGAGTGAGACTATGATGGAGAATGTAGCTGTTGAATCCTGTCTGGGTGCATGGAAACAGTAAAGCTCTTGGGCAAGGTTGCCAGTAGATCTGTGGGATGATGTCTTGCCATGAAAGTGCAAAAAGGTTGGTGAGAGTTGTCTTTTTCTTTTTTTTTTTTTAACATTTATTGCACTGCTTCTTGTGAGTAAAGATGGCTGGCTCACAGGAGATTCCATTTTTTGGTACACCAAATAAGCTTCATAATGCCCATGGATAAGCCCTATCTGCCCAACCTGTGTTCACCAGCTGATCCCAAAATTGCTCTGTGGAATAGACTAGGTGAACATTGATGATGTGAACTTGGATTTGCTAGAAGCTTCAGGAACAGCAGTTTAGGGGCAACCACAGAACTTCAGCTCCAAAAATGTTTTCTGGATTGAAAACTCTCCCTCTGGAGCATATACACTGTTCTTGGCCTGTCTCATCTGAACTGAATGATGTCTTTGACATCCTCTTAGAGGTTCTCATGGATCTGCTGGATGGTGCTTGCAGGAGCAATGAGAGCCATCCAAAAAACTGTGGTGTATCTGCTGGGTTTTGGTTTGTGATCAGGGGAAATGAGGAACGTGACTCTTCCTCACCTTCTATGTCTGGTAGAGTTGAGATGTTCCTTAATTTGAGGATTATCACCATATTTTTTCCTCTGCGCCATCTCTTCACTGTGTATTAATAAACCACTTCATTCTAAGCTGTTCTCTTGTGCCTGGGCTGGCAGCATAAGGGGCTGGTCAGGAATGTGCTCAGCTATTTGGAGCAGCTTCATGCCTAGTAAACCATGTACAAACAAATGTGCAGAATGTGTATGTATATATTTAGGAAAAATAAAGAATCCAAGCTTTTGCGTGTCCAACTGCCAGTGCCTGAGTAACCAGCTGTTTCTTGGGAGGTGGCTTTGTCTGAGCTCAGACACATCCTTGGATGAGGAGCGCTGCTGGACTTGTTGGTGCTGCACCTCTTCCTTGGCAGAGGTGAGTTGGGAGCTCAATTCCAGTCTGGCGGGGAAGAGCAAAGAGGACTGTCAGACCAGTTCAGACTAGAGCTGGCTGCTCCGTGTGACCCAGCCAGACACCAGCCTGGGACACAGAGGCAGGGATGGAAGCAGAGGCATTGCAAAATGCCTACCGTCTGACCCAAGGGAGCCTTTCCTCAGGTGGGTCGTTGCTTGGGGCATTTAGGACTCTGCCTTCTGCTTATCTGCCCTGTTCTATGTCCTGAGCTGTGACTGACAGCGAAATGTGAATGCATATTGGAGTAAGTGCCGGACAAAGCACAGTGGAACAGGATTTGCCTGGCTTCCCAAGCATTTCTCCACTGACAGTCTTGATAGGATACAGGCATCATCTTCCACCTCACTGTCACAAAGCTATGGTGCGGGTCTGAGGTAGCTGATGCACCGTTGTTGCTTCCAGGCATTCTACGCCTCAGTGCTCTGCAACTCAAGACAGCTTTTTCCAAAGCTAATGCTGTTACAAGTATTTTTGTGCTAACTGGTTTGAAGCCAGCTTAGACCTTTCTTCCTTCACTGGCGAGGCCTTTGTCGTTTCTTTCGGGAAGGCTGAAAGCCTTCAACAACCTCTTTTCTTTATGGGAAAGGTAACTAACCTAACTAGTCCTTAGCTGAGGTCTCACTCCCTCCTATTAGATTCACATGAATGCAGAGAAATGGCAACTGCCATTCAGTTCATGGCAACTGCCTTGTCTGAAAAGCAAAAATTGAGTGAAAAGAGTAGTATTCATGCTGTTAGTGATGGTCACCGCTGGAAAGTGATAGCTTGGAAACCAGCTAAAACAAAGGGAAGTAGCTGTGGGTTTGTACAGTGGCTTTGTCTTTCAACCTCTGAAACCTTGACTTGAGAAGCTGTTCAAGATTAATGGCTATGTCTGGTTTCATGCTGGTCGTGTTGAGATAAAACGTGCTGCCAGGCTCTGCCTGCCCTCCTGCCATGCAGCTTTTGGTCATTGCAGGTGGGGCGACTGTTCTTTCCCCATGGAGACAAAATGGCTTTGTGGGAATGCAGCCCATGGCTTGCAGTGCTGTCTGAAGGCGTTTACGCACAGGGAGTGGAGCACCCTGTGAGGCAGCACAGTGGTGAGGGGTGATGGCTGTGCACTGGCACTGCTGAGGTCCCTCCTGGTCTCTGCTGCTGTCACCTCCCACCTTCCCATGTCCCTCTGAGCAGCTCTGGGGGCCTTGGTCTGGAGCCAGGCAGGAAAGGGGAAGGATATGAACCCACAACCAGCTGGCTGTGTGGTTTGTGTGACTGGGTGGTGTGTCACCTCGGCCAGTCACAGACAGTGCTGCCACAGCCAGCTTTCTCTTGTTCCTTCCCCTGGCTGCTTGATCTAATGAGCAAAACCCTTCCTCCCATCCTAAAATGAAGGAAAATACAGCCAAAATTACTTTCATTCTACTCATTAGGCTTGACTGCTTGCTCCAGAGTCCAGATGTCAAGATACTGGATTCCTACCCGTGGCTCTGGGTGGGGAGCATGCCTGGGGGAGGAGCTCGGCAGCAGGATGGCTTTGTCCGGCATCTCTGAGTGCACAGTGACAGCCAGCCCAGGCTGCTGCATCTCTCCAGCCCCACTGGAGCTGGAGCCCTGGTAGCTGCTGGGGCTGGTGAACGCAAGGCTTGATCTTCACCCTGGCTGCAGTGCTGGTTTGCTTGGTGGGGTCTGGAAATGCTCAGATATGGTAAATTCTGGAAAATGGAGCTAAAATGATGAGGCAGCAGTACTCAGGCTGCAGGGAACACTGACAAGACTGTCTCTCAGAAGCAAAGCCTTTGTGTAGCTGGTGAAACAAAAGCCTTTGTATGCCTATTTAAGGGCAAACTTCCCCCAGTCTCAGGTTTTTCTGTGCTAACCCAGGTTTAGTCACAGCTTGGGCATGACCCAGCACATGCTCAATTAGATATTAAACAAACCTGATTTTTGGCCCCAAGTTACTGATCTAGTGACCAAGGGCAGTGCATTAGTTAATAGCAGTAGGAAAGTAACTAGACAACATGTCACTGATGGTGGCGTGAGATTCCCTTAAAGTGATCCCCAGATTGGAGATTAGAGTACTTAATGTTTTTCTTCTATAAAAGAGATGTTGGAATTGAGTCCGTCTTTGGTGTTTGAGGCAGCTGCACTTGGATGAGCCTGACTCTGAAGGGACTCCAAGTACAAACCATTCCTTAATTGTTTGCAAATTCCCTCTGATCTTGCTGGATGGGTTGGCTTGCTTGGGATGTATCTTTGCTTACGTACCAGGCAAAGCTACTTGGCATGGCAGTGTGCTTCTGATTCCTCTCTAAGAGGTTGAGCCTGGTTTCAGCAAGGCTCTAGAAAAACACCAGTGAGAAGACTCAGCTTCAGTGCTAATGAGGCTGCTGATGGACATGTTGTTTGGACAGCTGTGCTCAGGAGCATAAAGTTTATTAATAGTATATGGAGAAGCTGTTGCTGTGCTGTGTGCTAACAGACATGTTCGACAATTGCTGTAGGAGATCTCTGCTTGTAAAAGACTAATGCTTAGTATTCAGAAGTGAATGAGAACTTGGAAAAGATTAACAGCCTTTGATTTACACCCAGCTGGGGCAGGCATTGGAGCTTTGCCTGTTTATGCTGTTGGGCTTTGTTATGTGGGATGAATATTTCATTACCTTGAAGTTGGGAGCTTGGCTTCTTGCATTTGGTGGTGTCAAGACGTTGGCGCCCGAGGGCTACTGTCACCTGTGATGAACTGAGATCAAATCTGTGGTGGTAGTCCCTTGGGCTTCAAAAGAGGGCTGGGAGGAGATGGTTGGAGCCAGGCAAGGGTAATTGAACCCACAGTTGGATCTAGGATAGTAAAGTGACCCTCCTTGTAATTTAAATTTGCTGCAGTGCTCCAGAAAGCTGGCAGAGCAAAAACTTGACTTTTTTCTGTTCTGCAAGTTCATTTAAGAAATTAAATAAAATTGTCTTTGCTAGAGGTGTGTAAGATCAAGCCTGAAATCCCTGAAGCAGTGGGAGGGTAAAGTACATCTGGAGGGATAATCACCTTACTCTTGGAGGCAGAAATTAAGCCTGTCATGGAGCTGCCATGCTGGAGTCCACCTGGGTGTTCTGGGAAGTCTCTTGCTTAATCTAGTAAAACACATTTGAGACACCAAGGAACTGCTGGATCTGCAGACCAAGACACCTAGAGCAAAACTCTTGTGAGGGTGTTTTTTTTTTAATATTTCCACAGTCCTACCATGATGTGCGACAAGCAGATGTTCACAAAGTGTTTGGGGTTATGACAGAGAGGTTAAAAAGGTATGTGTTCACTGCAGGGAGTTTTGCATGGCTGCAGCTTCTCCCATTTCACCCTTTAGGGCAGGAGTGGCTCTGCTGTGCCAGCAGCCAGGAATTGCCCAGTTCCTCCTGCTCTAGCAGACCTTGGGAGCATACTCTCCCAGAAGCCAGAACTTGCTCTCTCAAGCTTTCCCGGGGTGTCCTGCCTGTGGCACATCATCCCTCCTTTCTCTACGTGGCTCAACTGAGTAGAGGTCACGAGTAGAGCATAATGCTGTCATTTTTTGAGCCCCTGATTAAGGACAAGTGCTGGCACTTGATTCTGCCAGGAGGATTTGATGATCTAGTGGCATGATTCTTTCTGCCTGGCAGTGGGGCTGGAGGTGAGCAGGAAAGCACTAAGATCTGAGCCAGATTAGTACTCTTAGAAGCTGTGAGGTAAATCTTTAAGCAGCTAATGCTCCCAGCAGCACTAAACACCCTCTTCTCATGAAACCTGGTGCATTTATCTAGTGTGTCCCTGCTTATGTGCTGGAGTCCCTGGAGTCTCTCTAGCTTTGGTTGGTTTTGCTGGAGGAAAAGAAAAAGTCTTCCTCTGCATTGACCAAGTCTAAAGACTGTAGAAATGACCAGTGGCCATCCCATGGATGGCTGCTTCAGCTCAAAAGCCACCTGAGGAATAATGCTTGTATAGAAACTTAAAAAAAGATCAAGTCTTTACTCAGAAGCTTCTCTGTAGAAGTTTTAAAGTGCTGCAAGTGCTCTTGAGGAGCCCTCCAACTCGCACCTGGAGAAGCTTAATGCAGCCCAGAAGAGCCCAGAGCAACCATGAATTGTCATTCTCCTTCCAAAGGGGTCAACAGATCAACTCTGAGCCTCTAAAACTTGGGCATGCTTCAGGGGCACATGCAAGCTCCCAAGTCAGTGGCGTGTGAAGCCAGACCATGCAAAGCACTGGTCGTCCACATGCTTTGCAGAAAGCTTGGAGAAGAGGCCTATCAGCAGGGAACAGAGCGGATAATCCGAGGCAGGAGAGCTCCCCAGGCTGCTGGGTGATGGAGAGGGGTCGTGTTGATCTTGGGCTGCTGCTGAGGTGCTCGCAGAAACGCAGCAGTGGGCAGATGACGCTTGCCAGCCTGCCATATCCTGGGGAAGGAATAGCTTGGCATCCCTTCTGTTGCTTTGTAGTTAGCAGGCAAAGGTGCTGGTATCCCATCTGCCGGAGACCGTGCGATGAGCCCTGAGTGACAGTCCTCTGAAATGCTGGGGCTGATGTGGTTGGACTTGCTCCTCTCTCCATCTGGTGGCTGGAAGGCACTAGGCCAACAGAGGTCAGTTATTTTTCCTGAGAGTTTTTATTAAGTACAAGGCAGGTAGTAGCAGCAAGACGGTAAAACACGTTGTTCTACAGCCAGGTTTCATCTTTTTTAATAGCCTGTCAGTAAGGCTAACAAGTATCAGGGTGTTAATAAGGAAGACAAGAAAACTTGAGCATAATTGCTTCCTGGCTCCAAAAGCACATGCTGCCTAGAGGAGCAGCTCCCATGCAATGCTAACTCCGAAATGGTTTGTAGCTCCGCATTTTACATGACCCTGGGAGGCCAGGATTGTTCCTTCCAGTTCTTTATTGGGATGTGTCTGGGCTGCTCTCTGTCAGCAATAGCCATGGCAGATTGCAGGGTCTAGGAATGTGCCTGGAAGGCAGGCGGATGCTCCCTTGTGATTGCCGTGTCTCAGAAGCTGCAGACGAAGTCGGTGAGGCAAATCAATGGCACCCAGGTGTTCTGCAGCAGGAGAAACCGGAGCCGGAGCCCGTTAGCCTGAGTGCTCGGACTGCAGTGCTGCAGATAAGGGCTGGTACATGAAATGCTGCTGCCAAACAGAATGGAGCAGCTCAGAGCTCTGCTGCTCTCACTGGTTTTCTCACCTTCAGCCTTTTATGTGCAGGAATGACCCGAGTAGTTGAAATTTGCTTTGTCTCCAGCTGAAATCCATCACGGCCACACTGAAACTGGAGTAGAAAGTCTGCAGGCTCCAAGGACTGATCAAACCCGAGTGCAGTGCGATGACATTCACCTTGGCTTAAGCAGTTGTTAAGCTACAGAGGCCAATGAAATAAATGAGCTCTTGGTTTTCATGTCTCCCAGTTTGAAGACTTTGTCTTGGGTGGTTCAAAGTCGCCTTAAGTAATAAAGGCTGCAGAGTGGGATGAAAGCCACTGTTAACTGTAGGAACATGCAGAAATCCTAATCAGTGTCTGGGGTGCCTGAGTAGCCTCTGAGATCCAGTTGGGCTACAAGCAGCAAATAGCCTCTGCAGACACTGGTCCTTGATGCATTGAGAGCAATTTGAACTGTGGCAGAATCATTCCATGTGCCGTCAGCCACTGTGGTGTGATGGGAGCTGGCCCTGCCAGCTTTAAAAAGGGGAACTAACGAGTGATTATTCATAGTGAAACAGTCAAAGGAGAAGGGAGTGGGGAACTTGGTCTGCCCACAGTCTGGGTGTGCTTGTCTGGGATGTGAGGAAGAGTTCAACCTACAGCCCAAAATCCCCCTAAAACACAAGGACAGTGGAAGGGGCCAGGAAGGAGAGAAGCAGTTAGGGTGTGACTTCCACTTATGAAGTATGACATGGGGGCGAGGGCTGGGCAACAGGGGAAAAGAACCCAAACCAATCTGGCAAGATTTTAGATTTAGGTCTAGTTTAACACACGCCTACTTTGCCAAAGTAGGACAGTGCTCAAGAAAAGCATCTTTCTGGGTGCTGTGATGGTGTCGTAGGACAGCTCGCTCTGGAGCACACGGGGGGAGGCTGTTCTTGACAAGGTTGTGCAACATTGAGTTGTGACTGTCATCAAGACACAGGGTAATGGTATCATTTCAACGTGCAGCCATTTCTCCAGAAGTTAGAGCAAGCCGGGGACAGAAAAACCAGGTGGTCTCTCTGACATGTCTTTCCAAAATGACAGCGCTCAGGCTGCTGAAAGTGGGCTTGTCACAGAATCATTAAGGTTGGAAAAGACCTCCAAGATCACAGTCCAACCTTTAACCAATCGCCACCTTGTCAACTAGACCAGAGCGCTAAGTGCCACATCCAGTTATTTCCTGAACCCCTCCAGAGATGGTGATTCCACCACCTACGTGGGCAGCCCATTCCAATGCCTGACAACCCTTTCAGTGAAGAAATTCTGCCTGATGTCCAGTCTGAACCTCCCCTGGCACAATCTGTGTCCTCTTGTCCTTGCAGGTGGGTGTTGGAGTCCCACTATGAGACAGCAGCTAGAGATAAGGGGGAAGGTGGTGTGGCTGCAGGTATCATGAGTATTTATCTGCTGCTTGAGCCTGAAGGGCTTGTGTGCTGGTAGCTCCCATTGCTGGTGGCTTCAAATAAAGCAAGAATTTCAGTGGTGGGACCTGACCAGAACATTGTTTCAAAAGCACAGTTGCGTTTTAAAAAATGGAACAGAAAGGGGACCTTCAGGCCTGACCTCAGAGTGACTGGTGAGTTCCATGTGAAGCAAAACAAGGCACTTGCTGGGGTTTGTGTGGAGAGATAACAGACTTAATTACATGGTGCAGGAGCTGTAGGTACAAGAGAGGAAACACAGGTGCTGGGAGGGAGGTGGATGTTGTGTATCCTGGTGGGAGAGGAGCTCTGGTGATCTCTAAAAGCTGTTGTCAGTGAACAGTTTGAGCTCCTCATGATAGTCTGTCTCTCTCCAGGAAGCCTTGGCCCCTTTGTAGGTGTGTGATGTCTTCAGGGACTTGGGATCATAAAAGCAAGTGTTGATGATTATAACATGGGCTGAACTGTCAGATGTTGATGGTATTCCCCAAGGAAGCATCTCTGGTTCTGCTCAGCTTGCTGTGCTGTTTGCTTTAAGATAAGACATCAAAGCTAGGCAGGAGCCATAAATGGGTGGGCACTTAATTATCAAACTGAGTGAGAAGTGTGTAAGATAAACAGGTAGAACTCGGTTCTGTGGTGGATCTCCATGGCAGCCGCTGAAGGGTCCTCAAAAATGACGATTTCATGATGTACTCAGACCTACTGATGCAAGGTGAGGAGTGGAGGATGGGAGTTCTGGAATAAGCCCTGTAAGCAAACTAACCTGCTGCTGTCTGGAGCAGGCCTTCCCTGTGGGTGTCACAAAAGCCTGCTAATTAAGATGCTTCTGGAAAGAAGGTGCAGTAGGACCAACCCTCAGAGTTCACATACCTTGACATTAGGGGCAGGTAAAGCTGTGCTTGCTCCCTGGCTTCTCTGCATGACACTGAGCCTTCCCTGGCTGCAACGTGATCCGGGCATGCCTGGAGCCTGCCAGGTTTTGGGCAGAGCGCTGAGTCAGAGCTCCAGCTGTAGTGGAGAAATCGGGAAAGCCTTCTACGAGATGGTGCCGCCTCTGCAGTGCTTTGTTGCAAATGAGAGGGCTCAGATTTGTACAAACCTCTGGGCTCCCAATCAGCAGAGGTATTAAACATCCCATAGTGTTCGCCCGACGGGAACTGTCGGAGTTTCCCTGTGGCTTTAGGGCACCTGAGTCTTGCTGGTGCAGACACTGTGCCATCAAAGGCTGCAGGAACTGGTGAGACTGGAACTGGCAGTGTCCTCAAGCTTGGTGGTGGAACGTGCCTCCCAGCCAAAGCAGGCAGTGTGGACTGCTCCGTGCCAAGCTCCCTGCACTCCCTGGCCAGCTGTCCTTGTGCAGTGTGTGTAAGGTCAGGCTCCTGGCATGCGCGTTTTCCTTTTTCTTTTCCTTTTTTCCAGAATAGCTAAAAAACTCCTCTATCAAGTTTCCAGCATGTGGATTAGCTCTTTGTGCTTGGCTGTTTATGCCACATCCAGGACTTGACTCCATTTCAGCCGCATGCATCTCCTGCCCTCTTCCCCAGTCTCCAGGGGCACAGGGGTGAGATGAGGCTGGGCAGTTACTGAGATTTGGGAAGCAAGTTCTACTGTTAGCCAGGAAAGTAACACTTCAAACTGACTGAGCTGCCCAGAGAGCAGGTAGACCCTCCAGCCAGAGGCTCATGGCTTTGTGGCTTTGTGTTCCTGCCAAGCCCTCCTAATGCCAAACTGAGATTTTCCTTTGGCTATTTGAAGTCTCTGACTCTATGTAACAGTGCTGGGAATGGCATCATGGGACCTGATCAGGGTACTGCCCTTCTTGGGGGAGGTGAGACCTCTCCAGGGTCTGAGTTAAAAGGGGGAAGGGTTCTGCCCTCCAAAACAGCTTGTAACCTGACTGCTGCAGTGTGATCCGGGCCTGATGCAGGATATTGCTGTATTGATTTACATCAGAGGTGTTCAGTGCAATGCTACAAATTCAGTATATTGGAGCCTGCTGTTTAGCCTATGGCTTGATTGAATTGACTTTATGTTGGTCTCCTGCAGTGTAAGAAAAAAATCATCTGGGAGGTTGCAGAAGCTCCAAGCAGACCAAGGGCAGGGATGTACTCAAAGGCAGCTGAACCTGCGATACATCTTTTCTACCTTCCACTGACTCTGATAAGGCAGCTAGTAGGGCAGCTAAGTGTACCCTGCTGTCCAATATCTTGTGTCCTGGGCATCTTGCATTTTCTCCCTGCTGGGAATACAAGTGCCAGATGGTTTTCTGCTCTTCCTCCCTCGGCTCAGTTGCAAACTGAAACGTGTGGGACTGCAGCCTCTTCCCTTCGCTCTCCTAGTGCTGAGGGATGTGATCCCTGTCCCCACCCGTGTTACACCTTGGCCACATCTCTGCAGTGCTCCTTCCTGGGAGCCTGGGTACCACTAGAAAGCAGTGAAATGGTTAACAAGGCTCCCTTCCTGCTTTTACAAGTTCCCTGTGAGCTCCCTGGGGGAATCTGCTGTCTCCACAGGTGTACCTCCCATCTGTCAGCCAGTTTGTTGAAAGGATTTTGACAGGCAACTTTCCTCCGTAATCCTTAATAGCTTCGAATTTAAAATGTTTATGGCAAAGCTAATCCCACGAAACTCCCTGTAGTTTTAATAAATCTGTCCTCCAGCAAGACTCTTCTGGTGAGAGGAGGTAAATCTGCTTCTTCCTGCAGTGATATGTATCTGCAGACGTGGCTGTGGGGCAGCTTTAAATCACCTGCTTGGTCCTCACTTAAAAACTGGTATCTCTGCTCAGGGAGCACCTCACTAAAAGCAAGATTTCGCGTAATTATCGACATCCACAACTCCTGTCAGGATGCAAAACTGTTGGAATCAGTGAATCTCTTGTATGGCTGTTGATGCTGGACACTCCATTTACAGCTGAAAGGCAAGAGAATAACTCAGGCTGGAATGTCTGGACGTTTCTAGTCCCAAATCCCTCACTCAAAGCAGGGCAACTGCTTTGAGACCCCAAGTAACCTGATCGAGCTTTGAATATCTCCTAGGACAGACAATCCGTAAGGTCTGGGGCAGGGGGACACCTTCATTGTGTGTCTTCCAAAGATGGCTTTAACCTCACAGAATCTTTAATGTATGTTTGTGCAGGTGTCACTCAGGGGCAAGAATGAAGGGAGTCATTCTGCAAAAATGCAGATCTCTAGAGACCTCTGCCCTCGGAGCACCAGGCAGGCTGGAGGCAACGTTTAAGTGACTTGCCAGGGGCACTTCAGCATGTTGTGGTCGGGCCCCAGTGTGGGAAGCAGCATATCCCAGGGATCCCAGGGTTGTGTGGTTAAACAGCTGTTGTAGCCTGGGTAGGAGAGGGGGAGTGAGGGTTAGTCTGACACCGGGAGCTGCCGGATGGCCCGGGTGTCGCTGCCCTGCTTACCTTGGGTGGGAACGCTGGGAGCTGCCTTGGCACCCTGCCCCGTGCTCCTTGTCCTGTGCCCCTGGAGACTGCTCATAGTCACAGGAGATCCTGCCCTTGTTAACATGACACCCATTTGCCCTGTCCCTCGGCCACCCTCTACCCTTGAGCAGAAACAGTTGTGCTGGTTTGCACAGTAAGACCCTCTTCCATACAGAAAAGGGCTGTTTGCTGTCCCCCTGCCAGGCTGTAGAGCATCCTGTGGAGAAGCACAGATCCACACGTCAGCAGGGGCGGGAGGGGAGGCTCTTCTTGCTGCCTCTGCCTGGAGGAAAGGAGTAGAGGGAGTCCAGATCAGAGACCAAAGACTCTGCTTCCTGTGGGGGAAATTGAAGCTTAGCTGTAGCCTGGTTTTGGGAGGAGGCATCAGCCAGAGTATGGCTGAAGGGCTGCAGGAGGAGGGGATGTTGCTGGAATGAGCAGGTCAATAGGGTGTGAGCAAGTGTGAGTCATTCCAGGCCATCCGAGAGAAGTCCTGGGCTGGGCCATCCTCCACCTTCCAGCAGGAGCCCTTGGGCTCCTCATCCCCACCATAAACATGGTTATCTGGGTCCACAGCAAACCTTGTCCTTACAGATCCTTGTGAGAGTGACTCAGTATTTGCAGAAGCCTTTTGAATCCAAACCATTACCTAATCCGTGAGTGGCCTGAGGAAGCTCCCAGGCTCCTGCTCTGCTGGCTGGCTTCCCAGGTGGCTGTGCCCAAGGTGTGCATGTGTGGGGTAGTGTGCTCCCAGGGGATGGGGACAACAGCCATACCCCAGCTCAAAGTGCCGCTTGGCAGCTGTAACCATCCCAGTGGAGCGGCTGTGTGGAGCTGCCGTGGCGTCCTGGCTGCTCCAGGGGTGCAGAGACCCACACACGGGGCTCAGAATGGAGTCAAGGGGCATGTGAGCCCTTCCTGCCTGTGAAGCAGGGCCATGAGGCTCTTGGCCAGAGGTGCTGCCTGAGTGGCTCCACTCCAGTGCCACGGGAGCTGGAATGGGGTTATTGCAATACCAAATGTGGTGCTTCCCAGGTGACTGACATCACTGTGCTCATTGTCTCCATAATCCCTCTGTTGCTGCAACACGTAAGGCAGGTGATGCTGTGCATTAACACTGTTAACCTCAATGAGGAAAATCCCAGGTGGGAAGAACATACCCTTGCCATGTGAGCTCTTAAGTCCTTATCTGTGCAGATGCCTGAGGCAGCTGTGATTGTACCATCTGTACATTCTTCGGGCATCTCAGAAACATGGCCTGTGCTCGTGGGAAGTGAAAAAGATGAACATGGTGTTAATCCATGTGGCTAGCTCATAACCCTGGACCACCTTCTCCCTCTTGCTTTGCCTGTCCCTCTCACCACATCACAAAGCCCGACTCTCATCCCACAGATGAAAGGCATCTCTTTCCCAGAAGATTTTTCTCATTCTGGAAAATGCTGATGGACAATACCTCACTATAAACCCACTCCCCCTTTTCATGGGGAACTGAACCACGGAGTGATTTCCCAGCTGTCTCCCACTGGGCTGGGAGCAGATGCTGGATGACAGAGCAGGACTTTTGAAGCCAGCTGCCTCCTCCTGCAGAGATGCATGAGAACACCCAAACACTTGATTGGGAATAGCAGGGAACTGGGGCTTAACCCAAGTGTCTCTCTTGTCTCTCCCTCTCTCTCTCCATGCAGGTGACGGAACTGAATGAGCCCCTGTCCAACGAAGAGAGGA
Source organism: Acropternis orthonyx (assembly GCA_035583155.1). Lineage (NCBI taxonomy): Eukaryota > Metazoa > Chordata > Aves > Passeriformes > Rhinocryptidae > Acropternis > Acropternis orthonyx. Next base: position 6,418,382 of record JAWWEU010000050.1, on the reverse strand, counting down.
ACCTGTTGTCTGTGGCCTACAAGAACGTGGTGGGGGCACGGCGCTCCTCCTGGCGAGTAATTAGCAGCATTGAGCAGAAGACCTCTGCCGATGGGAACGAGAAGAAGATCGAGATGGTCCGTGCCTACCGCGAGAAGATCGAGAAGGAACTGGAAGCAGTGTGCCAGGATGTGCTGAGCCTGCTGGACAACTACCTGATCAAGAACTGCAGCGAGACACAGTACGAGAGCAAAGTCTTCTACCTGAAGATGAAAGGGGACTATTACCGCTACCTGGCCGAGGTGGCCACCGGCGAGAAGAGGGCGACCGTGGTGGAGTCCTCGGAGAAGGCCTATAGCGAAGCCCATGAGATCAGCAAGGAGCACATGCAGCCCACCCACCCCATCCGGCTCGGGCTGGCCCTTAACTACTCGGTTTTCTACTACGAGATCCAGAACGCGCCGGAGCAGGCCTGTCACCTGGCCAAGACGGCCTTCGACGACGCCATTGCCGAGCTGGACACCCTCAACGAGGACTCCTACAAGGACTCAACGCTCATCATGCAGCTCCTCCGCGACAACCTAACGCTCTGGACGAGCGATCAGCAAGACGACGACGGCGGAGAAGGCAACAACTAGACCCCCCCGATGGACTGGCAGCCGCACGCTGATGCTAACTACTGCAGTCTTTATTTTTTTCCCACGAGTGGGGGGGGGTCAGGGGTGGGGGAGGGAAAGGGAGGGGACACCTTCCCAGGGAGGCCCCCCACAACCTGTCTTTGATTGCCTCGTTGACATTTTTGCCAAAACACCACTAGTGGAAGTCAGGCTGGCTGTGCTGGTATGGAATAGCAGCCTCACTGGCATATGGACTGTTCTGTAGATTATTAATACAAGTGGAGCTGTCTTTAATTTAACTTTATTGCTAGAAATAAAAAGGGTTTTAAGACGAATTTGCGTGGATGGAATGGCCCTCGTTTTTAAGGAAAGCAACGCAAAAACATTGAAAAAAACAACAAAAAAACCCCCCAACAACAATGAAAAAAAAAAAAAAAAACCAGAAAAAAAAAGGGAGTTCTGTGGTTCCAGTAAGGCTTCATGCGTTTGTTTCTGCAGTGCAGGTGCCGTGTGTCCCCACCACGTCACGGGGCGTCTCTCTGCAGCGCTCTGCCTGCCAGGGCACAGCTTCAAATCCCCAAATTGAGAAGGAATTAAAAAATAAAACCAACAAAAGTAAAGAATTAGGGGCTTGCAAAGCCCTGGGATTTAGGCCATCCGATCTTTTTCCTTTTTTTGGTTTTTTTTTTGGTTTTTTTTTCCTTTTTTTTTTTTTTAGGTTCAGATATTTATTAGGGTAGCTTGCAGTATTAACACTAAATTGCTGTTTACAGTATTTCTACATTACAGCCATATGACATCAAGCCTTTGATTGTCTGTTTTTCTTTCTTTTGCTAGTTCTTTTGGCTTGCCTTCCTGAGCAGTCCTCGCCTGTGGACTGGCTTTAGCTATTCTGTGTCGCCCAAGGCAAGAAGATCGCCCGCCCGAGGAACATCAAAGCTGCTCTAGTTTTTTGGTCAACAGCTTAACAGGTGCTTGGCTAGCGGCTGTTTCAACTATTTTAAGTCCACAGCAAAAGGTTTAAGAACTTAATTAGACAAGGGGGAAGTGTTTAAACTTTAAAAACAAAAAAAAAAAGCCACTTAAATAAAAAATAATGATAATAAAAAAAATTAAAAAAAAAAAAGAGCATTCAGGTCTGTATGTCATGTACTGTGTTTGGTATTTCAAAAGACCATCCTGATTTAAGGTGCCACAGCTGCTTCCTCAGGGATTGCACTGCCATTTCACTCTGCCTGACTTTCTCCCACTGTACCATGAGGTTTGTCAGCAGATCTCCAGCACCCAGGCTCCCTTGTTTGTCACCAGGGAAGCCAGGTGCGTTTTCCTTTCTCCTGGGGAAGCTTGTGGTGTAATGAGTGAACTTCAGGAGCTTAGAAACTAATTTGGTAGAGAAATTCCTCAAGGGAAGAGCTGCAATCATAGACATTTTCTATCTGCCATCGGGAGCCCAGGAACTTAGTTCTCTTAGCAAAATCTTTTCCGAGTCTGTTTGATCCGGCTGGGGGTGGGAGACGGGGCATCTGAGTTGCTTAGCAGGTACTATTTACCCCACTTTGAGTAAGTTTGGCTTTAATTTTGATTTTTTCCGTGGTTGTTGGAGGTTCACTGCTGTTCTCTGGCTCGCAGAGCGCCGCGCCCTGCGGCGCTTCGCCCGGCGCTGCGCAGCGAGCGGAAAGCGCGCTCCTGCTTTCATTCTTTCCTGCTGCTGTGATTTTGGAAACAGGCTTTCACTGTCCCCTTCGAGAGTCAGCCCGACACAGCGGCGTGGTGTGGCACACACGGCTCCTGCTGCCGGGGTGTGCCGGGCCCGGGGACGCGGCTCCGGCTCCCCGCTGTCCCAGAGCCGCGCAGCGAGCGGGGCCGAGGGCCCCCGGACACAGCCCCGGTGGTGCTGGAATAGCTTTTTCCAGCCGGGATTCATCCACCCAAAGTCAGGCCCAGGCGCATTGCAGGGATTTGGGGTGCAGCGTCCCGCGGCGAGGGGCCCACGGCGCCGGTGCGTGCCGGGACCGGGAGATGCTTTAGGCTTCTTGCCTCCCTCTCATCGCCCCCCGTGTCTCGTGAGCAGTGTTGTCCCAGCTGTACGATTTGGAAGTGATTTACTGGAATTACAAAACCTATCCTTTTTTTTTTTTTCTGTTTTTTTTTTTTTTAATTAGTACTCTATTTTGGCTTTTGCTCTGGCTGCTTTAGGAAACTTACGCAGGAGAGATGGCACAAGAGGGCTAAAAACGGAGTGGGGGTCAGGGACTTGATTTTTAAGCAGCTTGAATGGTTTCTTTCATTTTTTAAGAGATGCACTTGCCTATGATACTGTCTCTCCAGTGAAATGATTACTGCTCCATTACTCTATTGATACAATATTGTGCATGCTAGTGTTGTATTTCTATACAGTAGCTTGAAATTTATTAACTTATACTGTAGATGTTATGTATTCCTATGACAAAATAGTCTTCAAAAATTTTCTAAAGTTTTTTAATTTATTTTTCTTTCCTTTTTTTTTTTTTTCGGGGGTAAAGTTTGCTCTACCAAATAGTGATCGTAACAAACTGATCTGTTATGGATGTTGCTATAGTGACATGCAATTATATATGATTTTGTTTTTAAAAAGGAAAAAAAAAAAAGCAAAAGAAAACACCAGTGTTAGCTTAATCTTAATGTCTGGTGTTCGTCATGGTGAAATTATAACTATTACAGTGTAGGAGAACAATGACTGTGTTCTTTGAATGAGCCTTTGTTTGTGCTTTTTGTCATGTTATGCAGTGAACTATTTTTAAGGTCTAATCAGTGATTATTTTTCCAACTCCGTGTTTCTGTAAGGAATTATTTCACACACGGACCATTCTTAGCAGTTTTTCCTCAGTGATGGAATATCATGAATGTGAGTCATTATGTAGCCGTCGTACATTGAGCAAATAAACTTACAGATCTGACGTCAGCGCTGCTTAATTGTTATCGCCTGTGTCGAGTTTCTGGGGGGCTCCGTGGGATGGGGGGGCTCTGGAGCAGCCTGGTGTGTGATCCCAGGGGCCACCTCCCTTCCCATCCCGACGGGTTAAAGTGTTCACCAGCTCCTTCCTGGAGGGCCATCCCGGGCAGCGGGAGCCGTGGAGAGGGTTCCTGGATGCTCCCGTGGGCGCAGGGGAGGGTGTGTGGGAGCCTCCCCACCTCCCTCCCTCCCTTCCCTGATGGTTTTCCGCTCTCGGAGCCACACGCGCGGTGACTCACCCTGTAAAAATACTCCCCTCCCCGGGAAACTATAAACAGAAAATGCGCCCTGACTCGGGCGCCCTGCGAGGGATCCGGGGGAGCCGGATGGGAACGACCCCCGGGGGATGGCGAAGGGGGGCTGGGGGGCTCGCCGAGCATCCTCACACAGAGAGGGACACCCCCCAGCCCCACCCCTGGCGCTCTGACAGCCTCCTCTCCACCGCTGGAGTGGCTTTTTGGGAAGCGAGAGCCACTGTGTCTTGGCCACGGGAGAGGGGAGGGGGCTGGGGATGCTGCTCGGGGGGATTCTTCCCCAGGAGACACGCCTGGGCTGGAAAAGCCTTGCATTCACACACACACACACACACACAGAGGGGGCCCCAAGCACATGGGTGACCCCTGGCAGCAGGAACTTGTGCCTTGAGACCTGCCAAAGTGGCCACACCTGAGACTGCTGGGGATGGGGGGGAAGGGGCTCAGGGGGCACGTGGAGCCCCCCGAGCTCAGAGAGGGGCCTCGTGGCTGCAGGATTCCTCCCAGGTCACTGTCTGCCTCCGGGATGACTCAGGGGGGATTAGTGGGATTTGTTGGAGTGGGAACACTGAAGCCCTAGGCCTGACCTCGGCCATGTAGGGCCAGTCCTGCCCAGAGGCAGGGGGGGCACGGGGGGCACGAGGCCAGCTGGGGTTGAGTGGCACCAGGACCACGATCCCTTTCCCAGTCCAACCCCCCAGTATGGCTGTGGCCCCTGAGCTGAACCCCCCAGCTGGCCCCTCACCACAATGGGATGGATGGAAAGGGGTGCACTGGGTGGCAGGGCTGGGGCTCAAGGGGCTGCATTGCTGGGGTTTGGGGGGTCTGCAACCAGAGCTTCTGCCCATGAAGCCCCTGTTTGCCCTCTGGCCCCCTATGACCCGGAGAGAGGGGGGGGGGGTGCTTGTTTTTCAAGGATGCAGCATCCCAGGAGGGTGACACTGGGGTGTGCAGACCCAAAATATTGCTAAAATATGGCATGCTGAGAGCCAGAGTGGTGGAGACCAGGGAGGGTGAGACCCAGGGTGCTGAGATTTGGCATTTGAGAGACCTGGGATGTAGGAGACCCAGGCTGTGGAAAACTGGGAGGTTGGAGACATGACATGGGGAGCCTGGAAATTTCTGAGACCCAAGATGTAAAGTCCTGGGGTGGTGGAGACTGGGATGTGGAGAGCTGAGATGCAGGAGACCTGGATTTGGGATATCCAGGATAGGGAGACTCGGGATGTGAAGACCCCAGGAGCTGAGCAGGGCTCGGTGACCCCCCCACTGGCCCCAGGCAGCCCCGTCCCAGTGCTCTGGTCCCAGTGCCCGCAGTGCAGCTCCCACCGGGCACAGCCGTGGTGCCAGGGCTCAGACACAGGGAGAGGTTTCTTTCACCAGTTTTTATTCTGGGTGATTCTGTCGGTTCCTTCACATTTATTCAAGGCACTCGGTGACGGGGCGAGTACAAAATCAACAGTAAAAAGGGGGGGTGGGTGTGAGGGGACAACGGGGGGGGTTGGGGACAGTGGTGGCTTCTCCTCTTCCTCCTGCTTGGTGCCTCCTACTTCTTGGCTGGTTCCTTGGCTTGGCTCTCGACGGTGACAGGGATGGTGATTTCGGCAGACTGGATGGCGGGTTTGGGCAGAGGGGCCTCCACCGTGAGCATTCCATCAGGGGACAGCGAGGATCGCACGGCCGTGGCTTCAACACCGGGGGGAAGGCTGTGGGAGGAGAGGGGGGGTCAGGGCTGCAGCGCCCCCTGCCCCACCTACATCCCCCAGCAACGTGACAGCCCCAAATTGCTGCTTCCCCCACTCCCAGTTGGGGCGAGCGGCATTCCCAGTTTGGCCAGTGAGCACTGAAGGGGGTGGGTGGGTAAACAAAAGGTCCCCACAGACATCGAGGGGCTGCCAGGATCCTATCCCTCCTCCTTCTCGGTACTTACGTGTATTTGCGGGTGAAGCACCTGGAGATGAAGCCGTGCTCATCCTGCTTCTCCTCGTGTTTGCCTGGAGGGAAACAAAACCCCAGGATGGTTGGAAAGGAAACACCCAGCTGGGTGGGCAGCCTTCCTGCCCCATCCTGACATTGCCCAGCACCAGGGAGGGTCTGACTCTGCCCATTCCAGGTTTTCTTGCCTTAATATCAACCTGGAGAAACTGGGGGGGACCAGGGGCAGTGAGACCCCTCCAGGAGCATCCTCCAAATTCAAGTGGAGCAAAGTGCAGTGCCAGGGGTCTGGTGGTGGCCAAAGGGACCCCCCTACCCACACATCCTGGTGGGGCTGGAGACTGAGCACCCTCCTCTTCCTAGGACTGCACCTTGAATCTCTCTGGCTTGGGAAACTTCCCCCATTCCGTGCAGACCATCCTCACCCATAGGAAGCACATCCTGGCCTTGTGCCACAGGTCTGGGCTTTGTCACGGCATTCCTGGCTGAGCTGCCCAAGGCTCTGTGGGGGAGCGCAGGGGCTGTGGGGCTGTGACACGTCACCCCCCGGCTCCCTCTGTGGCTCACAGCCAGGGGGTCCCTCCGTGTGTCTTGGCTGGGTCAGCAGCAAGGGGTCAGTGTATGGAGCTGGGGGGGTCTCTGTACCCTGTGGTGTGTGAATGCACCCCAAGGCTCAGCTGTAGTGCTGGGCCTTCCTCTGCACTTTGATATTCCCTTTCTCTTCCCCTTTCCCCTTCTCATTCCTTTTTCCTTCTCTCCTCTCCTCTCCTCTCCTCTCCTCTCCTCTCCTCTCCTCTCCTCTCCTCTCCTCTCCTCTCCATCTCCCCTCTCCCCTCTCCCCTCTCCTCTCCTCATAGTCTTTTTGCTTTTCCTTCCCTCTCTTCCCTATTTATTCCACCCTGCTTTGTCTTTCCACCCTTTTCCCCCCAGCAAGCTCCTGTGCAGCTGCCTCATCCCGACACCCTTGTGACACCCCAGCAACCCACCGGTGATCTCCACGATGTTATCCTTGGTCTTGACCACCAGCTCCTCGGGTGCGAAGTGGTTGACGTCCAAGGTGACCTTCCAGCTGTCGGCGGTCTGGCGGATCTCGGAGATGCCGCTGCTGAGCTGGCGGCTGAGCGCGGTGCCGAAGGGCGAGCCAGGGGCCGGCATCAGCGCGCTCTCCCGGGGCAGCAGGCGGAAATATCCCGGCCAGGCGCTGCCGCTCGGCCACTTGTACCAATCCTCGGGGATGTGGGGCATCCCGAAGGACTGGTCGAAGAGGCGGCTGCCATGGTACCAGTCGCGGAAGGGGTCCCAGCTGGGGCTGCGCAGGAAGGTGAAAGGGACGCGGCGCTCGGCCATGGCGTGTGGGGCTGCCGGGGGGGCGGCTGCCTGTGGCTTATGAAGAGGCCTGGGGGTTATTTTTAGCCGGGAGGCTCAGCTGGCTATTAATGGAAATCGCAGCAGCCCCGGGGAAGGGACGAGAAACTTTGGCGGGGTTGGGTCGGCCACACGCAGCCGCAGTGGGTGGGAGGCACGGGGAGTGGGCTGGCAGCCTCCAGGGTCCCCCCTGCCAAGGAGGCGTCCATGCGCCTTTCATCGCGAGGGGTTTGGCTGGTTGGGAGTGATGGATGACCCTTGGAGCTGCTCCCGGCCTCTTCCCGTCTGCCTGCCCGTAAAACAATCCCTGGGATGTGCTGTCCCTGTGGCAGTGTGGGGGGGGAGCTGGGGCCGAGCCAGTGCCTCGGGAATGGCGGGATGAGTCAGTGGAGGAGGCCGTTCGTGGCCCTGCACTGCGTCACCCGCCAGCCAGAAGGTTCTGGAGCCCCCCAGCCCCTGGTCACTCACCAGCCAGAAGGTTCTGGAGCCCCCCCAGCCCCTGGTCACTCACCAGCCTGAAGGTTCTGGAGCCCCCCAGCCCCTGGTCACTCACCAGCCAGAAGGTTCTGGAGCCCCCCCAGCCCCTGGTCACTCACCAGCCTGAAGGTTCTGGAGCCCCCCAGCCCCTGGTCACTCACCAGCCAGAAGGTTCTGGAGCCCCCCCAGCCCCTGGTCACTC
>JAWWEU010000050.1:6379917-6410461 GCA_035583155.1 Acropternis orthonyx | reverse complement strand
CGATCGAGCCCCTGGTCACTCACCAGCCAGAAGGTTCTGGAGCCCCGCCAGCCCCTGGTCACTCACCAGCCAGAAGGTTCTGGAGCCCCCCCAGCCCCTCTGTGGCCCCAGGGCTTGGCACTGTAGTGGGGAACCCCCAGCACCAAGTTGGCGTGAGGCTACTCCAGCCCCCCAGGGTGGGGATCCCTGAGGGTCCCAGGGCTGGTGAGTCTCATGGGGGGCCAATCGAACCAGTAGGGGTTGTTGGGGGCTTACAGGATCTGATGGGGCCAGTGGGGAGTAGGAGGGCTGATAGTTCTTAGGAGGCTGGAGGGGGCAGAGGGACTGGAGGGGACCAGAGTGGCTGGAGGGGCAGCACCCTCTCAGCTTGGGAGGAGGTGGCTCCCTCCCTCCATCATTTGCCCTCATGTCCAAATGAGTCTCTCCACACACCTGGCTTCCAGGTAGGGATTCCCATCTGGGGCCAGATCCCAAGCTCCCATCCCAGGGAAGGGTTGTTTCCCAGCCCAGCGAGCCTGGCAGCTCTGGGACCCCATCACCTCTGCCCTGTCCTTTCTTTGGAAAAGCCAGGAGACAGGGAAAGAGCTGAGCCCTGAAGCTCAGCGCAGGGATGTGAGACCCCAGGGAGTAAGGAATGTCGGGGGGATGCTGCAGAGGAGAACTGGGAGTGTCCTTTGTCTGGGGCAGTGCCCATCGCATCCCACTGGAATGGCAGCGCATGGGAAGGGGCTGTTTGGGGCTGGGGGCTTTATCCTGCGGGGTCTGGGAGGAGCTGGGGGGGGGGAGCCAGCGAAGGAGGGGGGCACTGCAGAGGGGAAGGATGCAGGCAAATGGGAGGGATGCAGGGAAATGGAGGGGATGCAAGGAGGGATGCAGAGGAAGATGCAGAGAGGGATGCTGGGAAACGGGAGGGATGGAAGGGATGCAGGCAGGAATGCAGGGGGGGATGCAGGCAGGAATGCAGGGGGGGATGCAGGCAGGAATGCAGGGGGGGATGCAGGGAGGAATGGGAGGGATCAGGAGAGGGATGCAATGGATGAGAAGGCTGCAGGCAAATGGGAGAGATGGAGGGAGGGATGCCGGGAAATGCGGGAGATGGGAGGGATGCAGTCAGGAATGCAGGAGGGGATGCAGGGAGGGATGCAGATGGGATGGATGGGAGGCTGCAGGCAAATGGGAGGGATGCAGGGAAGGATGCAGGGAGCCAGGAGAACTGCGGGGAGACGGGAAGGATGCAAGGGGAGAGGTTCCCAGAGCGTTTCCCCCACCCCAGAGCAGAATGCTCAGGTGGATCAGACACACAACTGGTGCCCAGCGCTGCTCCACACGGAGCCAGAGGGAAGAGCCAGCCAAGAGTGGCTGGAGACGGCAGGCAGGGGGAGAAGAGGAGAATGGGTCTGCGGGGAGCTGGACAGACAAATCCTGCATGGAGGGAGCAGGATAACCCCGCTGTGCTCCCCCAGGAAAGAAACCTCTCGGTGCCCAGCAGAGTCATTTACAATATATACTGTATATTTATTATAATTGCACCAGCTCACGGCATCTACAGCTGTACTCACAACCCAAAGAGAGAGCGCACGCGCGACAGGAAAATACTGAAGTATTTCTACAGAGTATTTGTTCCAGTTGGCTCCCTCCGCGGCAGGAGACAGAGACTGTAAAAGAGGAAGACTGGAAATTTTCCCTGATGTGCTGGCTTTGTCCGCGGCGCCGCTGCAGTCGGGTCTCGGGTTTTTGGGAGCCGCGGCCCCGGGGGCTGAAGGGCTGGGGCTGCGGCCACTGGTAAAATAACCCCCTCCCGCCGGTAGCTTGGGTTCCCATGTTCTCAGGGAACATCCCCCCTATCCCAGTGGGAGCTTCCCCGCAGGGCGTTGGTGGGGACGGGGCTGGGGGTGCCCGGGGGCTGCTGCGGCAGCAGATGGAATGGGTGGGATGGTTTTTGGAGCGCGCGGCTCAGGAGTTCACAAGGATGCTGAGGGAACTCCTGTCCTCCAATCTCCCAGGTCCAGGAGGAGCAGGACCCTTTGTCTCCTCCTCCTCCTCTTGCCATGGCCACATCCAGAGCTGCTGCCCTGCCCGGGGCTGGCACCTGGGGGCAAGTCCCCTCCTTATCTGCTCACCCCATTTCTAACAGCTCTGCTTGTCTGGGCACCGCAGAGGGTGGCTGGTGTCTTTGCCAGCCGGTGGGTTGGATACCCAAGGGCTGGCACCCATCATGGCCAGGCTCCTGGGATCTCTCTCCACGGGCTGGTGAACCCTCAGCCTGCAGCTGAGCCTGGTTCCTCGACGTGCCAGGTTTGGGAGACGATCCCACCGTGTCCCTCCCCTCCCAGCTCTGCCCTCCCGGGACCTCCAGTTCATCAGGCCACGGCTAACAAGGCTGTCGCATCGCAGCTGAGCGGGAGTCCAAAGGATGCCCCAGTCCCGGCTGGCGGCAAACCGGTGCCAAGCGGGACGGCCAAAGCCCGGCTTTTCATCCGGGGGCAGCAGGTTAATCCGGGCAGCTGCTCTCCCACCCAGGAAGGCTCAGCCCCATTGTCCAGCTCCAGCCGTCCGGAAAACGCAGGGCCACCAGGATTAAACACCCATCGCCCCGGGGGGCAGGACTGTCCTTGACGCCTGGGAGGGCTATTTTTTTGGGGAAATCAGCAAAGTCCTGCACAAGCAGGGCTGTGGGCCAGGGCAGGGACCCTCCTGCCTCTCTCTTTCCATAATGCAGTTTTAAAAGCAGCCGCTCAGCCCCAGAGCAGGAAGGGGGGACTGGGGGCTGCGAGCTCAGAGGTGGGGTCCACCATGCCGAAGCCAGAGGATGGCTGGTTGCACCCCCAGAGATGGAAAATTCCCTGCCCAGCCCTAGGCCTCCTCCCACTCTCCTCCTGGGGGTGACAACTTGGTGTCCCCCCCAAAACTGGGTGGGATGGATGGGTGCCAGGGCCGGTCTCTGAGCTGGGATGAGCAGCATTAACACACAGGGGTGGCCCCACCTGGAACTCCCCTCTTGAAAGGAGACCTGTGGGTGCTGCTGGCTTTGTTCATCCATGGCTCAGCATGTGCTCAGGTCTAGGGGAACCCCAAAATATTTCGTGGTGCTCCCAACCCCCAGGACACTGTGGGGACACCTCCAATTAGGAAAAGCAGGAGCTCACCTTCAGCTGGCATCACACCTTCCAGCTGAGCCTGCCACCCCACCCCTCCCTCCCCGGGATATTCTTGTGCTAAAAAACAGTCAAACCAACCCAAAAAAAAAGCACAGGGAGGGGTCCCGGAGGGCCCCAAGCCACCCCCCACTCACTCTTCCCAAGGTCTCTGCTGAGCATTTGTTCCCTCGCTCTGTGCTCGCCCACCCCACCCCAGCCCATCCCGGCACTCGCAGAAATAAGAAGATATCCTCCCCTTCCCCATCCCGCCCCCCAAAACACCCCGGAGCCGGGGTGGGGGGAACTGCCCCTTCCAAGGACGATGCAAGGAGTTTCCGTCCGCGCTTTCCCCCGCCGCCAGGTCCATCCTTAGCATCCCCCGGCTCTTTTCCACCTCCCCGGTGGTCCCGTCCCTCCTGGGGGCGCAGGAGGCATGGAGGGGGCAGAGCTGGGGTGTCGGGGGGGGCTGCGGCCGGGTGCCGGGGTGGGGGGGCTCAGAAGCCGGCGCTCTCCGAGCTGCTGCGGCTGTTGTAGCTGGGGCTGCGGCTGGGGCTGCGGGAGCGGCTGGGGGGGCTGCGAGTCCGGCTGCGGCTGCGGCTGGAGCTGTAGCTGTCGTAGCTGCGGCTGCGGCTCCGGCTGTACGAGTAGGTGCTCAGCGAGCTGGAGGACGAGGGGCTGGGCCGGTAGTAGGGGATGGGACGCTTGCGAGCACTGCAAATGGAAAAAAGGAAACCGAGTGAGGCCCTCGGCGGCAGGTCGGGGAGGGGGGTCCAGCACTGGACCCCCGGCAGGGCTAAGCATCCACCCAGGGAAGCCAAAGCATCCCCGCGACCGGGCTCAGACCGGCTGCGGGGTGTCAGGATGAGGCCACCCGGCATCACCTCCCCCTCCATCCATCCCCTTCCTCCGCCCCAGCCCCACCCCCCTCCCCGGGGTGTTAGTCCTGGATTAGGCAGCGTCGAGGGCAGAAAGTGAGCAGGTTAATGTGGCTTTTGTGTTTCCCAGACACCAAAGATTGAAAGCTGCTGAAAAAAGAGACGTTCGGGATTAGCGGGAGGCGAGCTGGGGCCCGCCGGCGCCGGAACGTGAGGAGGGACACGGGAAGCACGGGGAGACTGGGGATGGGGGGCGCGGGAGGGCAGCGACATCAGGAGTCAGCCCCTTGCCCCCATCTCCCGGCCTGGTGTTAGTGGGACCAGAGAGCCACAGGCACGGCCCGAAGGCAGCTGGGTGCCGAGGGCATCCTAAGGTGTGAGGAGACAGAGAAGGATCCGGGAGGAAGAGGAGGAGGAAGAGGAGAAGGAGGAGGAGGAAGGGGGGAGGTTACCCTGGGAGCCAGGCTGGCGGCGATGCTCTCCGAGAGGGACCTTGGGATGAAATGGAAAAGGAGAGGTTGGCATCACTGAGGTAGGACCATGTGGTGGTGGTGGGGGGGGTGAGGGTGATAGGAACTGGGGACAGGACAGGAGGGCAAGGAAAAGCCCTGGGGCTTCTGGCTGGGCTATGGGACAGCCAGCGGGGCTCGGGGGTGTGGTTCCCTTTGCTGCCCTGTCCCCACAGCATCCTCTAGGCCTCATAGAACTGTCTCTGCTCCTCCTGAACCCCAGGCAGATTTGGGTCTGCCATCTCCATCCATCCCAGTGATGGTGACAGGGATGGGGGGAACACTCCGCACGGTGAGTGCAGGCTGTGTCCTCCAGCTGAGCCCTGCCATCTCCCTGGGGACATCCTGGCAAAGCCAGGATGGATCAGGAGGGATGGAAAACCAGACAGTGGCACCCAGGCTGAGAAACCTTCCTCCGGACTGGGAGCAGCTTTCCCAGCCCATGCTCTTTCCAGGGCATCCACTGGGGAGAGCTGCAGGGAGCCCTAACCCGTGGGCTCTGTAGTATTCCTCCTGTTCTTCTTCCTGTCCTTCCTCCTGACAACTCCAGTCCAGCCCAGGCCAAGCAAAATCCCTCCCACAGTGAGGCAGAGCTGATTTCTGAAAATCCAGCCCCCTGATCTCCCAGCTGATAGCAGGAGAGACAAATAGGTCAGGAAGGAGGTAATCTCGGCTCGGCACGGCCCCGCTGCCAGTGCTGCATGTTAACGAGGTGCTACATATGCACACAGTGTTTCGTCTGGCACGAAATACTGCCTGTCTTACAGCTTGGGATCCTGAGGCAATAGGATCCCAAGAAGGAGCAACTGGCTTTTGAAGGGCAGGGGAGAGATGTTATTGCAGACGTGCATCTTGCTGGAATATGCACAGGCAGATTAAAATTAATTCCTGTTTTCATGCCTCAAAATAGGAAGAGATCAGAAGGTCATAGTATTGGAGGCAGTCTGGTTATCCAGCTGTCTGGGCCAGCTGATTCCCTCGGTCACCCCCAGGGTTATCTATCCATCCTCAGAGCTGCTCATCCTTTTGTCCATCTGTCCACCCATCCATCTGTCTGTACGTCTGTCCATCCACCCACCCATTCATCCATCCACTTGTACATCTCTCTGTCCATCCATCCATCCACCCATCCACCCACCTATCCACCCAGCCACCCACCCACCCATTCATCCATCCACTTGTACATCTCTCTGTTCATCCATCCATCCATCCATCCACCCACCCATTCATCCATCTACCTGCCCATCTATCCATCTCTCTATCCATCCATCTATCTATCTATCTATCTATCTATCTATCTATCTATCTATCTATCTATCTATCTATCTATCTATCTATCTATCTATCTTCTCTCTCTCTCTCTCATCTATCTATGTATCTATGTATCTATCTATCTATCCATCCATCCATCCATCCATTCACCCAGCCATTCATCATTCATCTGTCCATCCTACCCATCTGTCACCTGTCCCTTCCCCCTCCCACACACACTTCAGGCCAGGCTGATGGCAGAGCTCAGCCCCGGGGTGTGCCAGCGGACACGGCAGAGCTTTTGCCGCGTGCCTGGACCCACCTTGTGATCCTCCTGGGCTCCATAAAGCTGGGAGAGTCACGTCTCCTCTTCCTGATGGGGGAGTAGCTCCTGGAGCGGCGCCGGGCACGGGCGGGGTCGGGATCACCGTGACGTGTTCGGGGCTCGTTGTCCTTCTCTCTACAGCCCGAGGAGGAGGAGGAGAGTCAGAGTTGGGTCCCGGGTGGGATCCAGGGACACCCTGTGACAGCAGCTCCCTCTGGGGGCTCACTCCCACCTGGGCCTGAGACCCCTCCCCACAGCCCAGGAGAGCCGGGACCACCCTGAGCCACGGATGCTCCCTGAGCCCACTGACGGCACCCGTGGGGTCCCCTGTGCTGAAGCGCCCCCCCGGGCCTGACCTGCTGGCCGGTTTTTTTGGCGAGGGTGATCGGGAGCGGCTGCGTCCAGCTCTCTTCTCCCGGGAGCGGGAGCGGGACTTGGAGAGGGAGCCGCTGGAGCTCCAGGAGCTGCTGCGCTGGCCGGGGCTGGGCGACGGGCTCTTCCTCCGCTCCGAGGCGTGCCGGGAGTGCTTGGTCGATGACTCCGAGCTGCTGTTGGGCCGGCCCCGGTGGTGCCTTTCCTTCACCCTGGGAAGGCAGATCCCAGCACCACCTCACATCTCATCCCGGCTGGCAGGGTGTCCCCAGAGGAGCCAGACACCCCAGGTTCCCATAGGGAACAACAGGCACACCTACATGACACCAGTTTTTGGGCGGGCTACGTCTCTGATTATAAATCATGGGGCACTCAGGCACCTGGGATCCTGAATCCTGTGGGATGCTGTGATCCCACACAGCCATCCAGGCACTGCCCTTCAAGCTGGGACAAACCCTTGTAGGGATGATCCTTCCCACAGAGAGCTGGCACTGGCCCACTGTGGCTCTTCCCTATCTCTGTTCCTGTCCCTATCCCATTCCCATCATCATCCCATGTCTGTCCCCATTCCTGTCCCCATCCCTGTCCCCATTCCCACTCCATGTCCCCATCCCCACTCCCATCGCCATCCACATGCCCCATCCCCATCCCTTGAGGATTCCAACCCAGCCCTGGTCCCCAGAGCTTTGCCTGGATGGACTCAAGGTTCCCCGATGGGGCCGCACCCCAGACATCCCAGACCAGCTCCCATACCCCATCAGGGACGACACAACCCCACCCGGGGGTTCTTCCCTTACTTCTTCCCGTGGGCGCCGTGGTTCCTGTCGGGGCCGGCCGGCGGGTGGTAGGGGTGGGATCCCGCCGAGCCCTCCGAGTCGCTGCTGTAGCCGGCGGGGCTGAGCGGGGCCGGCGGGGGCTCCCGGGGGGCCGGGGGCCGCCCCTTGCTCTGGCCGCGGTGTCGGAGCGGCGGAGAGGCGCTGCGGGAGCGATGCCGGTGGCCGTGCTTGCCCCGCTCCGGCGTGGGCGACCGGGGGCTGCGGGCACCGTGTCGGGCCCCCCGGGCGCGGGGGGACGGCGGGTCCGTCCTGCCGTGAGCCCTCGGAGAGGGGGACGCCGAGGCCGGCCTCTGGCAAAGGGGGGGAGAGAGAGAGAGAGAGAGAGAGAGGAGGAGGGAAAGGAGGAAGGGGGGAAAGAAGAGAAGAAAGAAGGAGAAAGGGGATTTTAACGGGGGGCGCCGGGCCGGGGGCGCAGATCACAACGTCAATGCACATCGCATAAGGCAGGCTACACAGACGCTACTCTGCACCTTCCTCTCGCCCTCAACAACGTGGGTCATGCAAACCTCCGCATGCAAAACGCCAAAAAAATATAACTCAAATCGTAATAAAAACCCAAAGGAAGGGGGGGGGGGGGGGGGGAGGAAAATAAATAAATCCAAGAAACCCCCACGTCGTCGGGGAGGGAGAGCTTGAAGGTAAAGAAACAACCCCGCCCCAAAAAAACACCTGGAGAGGGGATAAAGCAAACCCTGGTGCCCGCCCGCCCCGACCGAGAAACGGGGAGGGAAAAGGGGTTAGAACCCAAACGAAGGGAGGAAAATGGGGGGGGGGGGAGGGGGGAGAAAAAAATGAGAGGAGGGAAGTGGGGCAGTGGGACAGAGTAAATCAGACTGAGCCGAGGGGAAGGGGTCAAACCAAAGAGGGCTGGAGGTGATGGGGTCTGCTCACACAGAGGCATGCACATATATAAAGATATATGTTCCGATACGTGTAGTTTCTATCGATAGTACGGCTTTTGGCTTAAAACAAATCGAGAAACGAGGAAAAAACGGCACAGAGCGACAATGGAGGGCAAGGCAGGGGAGGGGGCCAGGGATGAGAAGGCAAAAAAGAAACCAACAAAAAGAAAGAAGAAAAACCATCCAAATCAAATCAAATTTTTTTTAAAAAAATTAATAAATAAAAAACAAAGCAAAACTTCACAAATGTCCTCGTTACTGAGATAAACGAATGTCTCTGAGCTCTTCCTGGGACACGCATTGAGCTGTTAGCTGTGACTCTGCAGGGAACTGCTAAGTTCTCATCAGCACTCAACACAGACTTTGCTTTCTGCTTCCTTTTTTTTTTTTAAATTTTTTTTCCATTATATGCTTTTTTTTTTTTTTAAGTCCCTCTTGGTTAACATCCACTTACCAAAAAAGTGGCATTTCCTCCTTTAGTAGGTAAGGTATGAAGAGAAGGGAAAAGCGGGGCAATATAAGTGCATCATTAGATTCACAAAAATGCAAGAGAGAAAGAAAGAGCGAGAGAAGGAGGAGAGACAGAGACAGAGCCAGAGAGAGGAGAAATAAAACAAACCAACTCACTTCTCCTACAAGGAGGGGAAACCCTGGGCCACTGCCATGGCCAAGCCCCGAGCCGGGCTCTCACCAGGAGCTGAGTGGGTTTTGCCCAACCCCGGGGCTCCCAAATATCCGAGCTCCTCCAAGCCACAAATGCTGCCTGGGTGTTTTCCCCATCTTTGCAAACACCACTAGACCAAAAAGACGGGAAACAGCTTCTGCAACACAAGCCCTGACCAAGCTGGCAAAGCCCTGGCTTTGGGGTTTCCTTTCCCTGGCCACAGCCCAACACCAGGTCCCTGAGTATCCCTGGAGGGGTGAATCCTGCACAGGGAGTCCAGACGTGGAGATTGAAGTGGTGCCAGGATTGTGCCACCGCACCCACGGCTGCTGACCCCAGTTCTTTGCCACCCCCATGCCCCAAATACATCCGGTCACTGAATCCTTGAGGATGAGGTTCTCTCTACCTGCCCCACTGTGTCCTAAACACCACTTTGCTCCCCCAAAAACAAACAGGAAGGGCAAAGGGGTGGCATTCTGGGGAGCACCACGAAGATGCTGCAAAATGGTCACAAGACCATTGCACCCCTGAGCATGCCAGACCACTCCAAGCCCCACCTCCTTATTCCCATGGATAAGCCAACCCCTCCAGCCACAGACCAGCAAGCTGGAGCCAAAATGGGGGGATTTGAGTATTTTAGTAAAAATCTGTTGCTATTGCAATGGCTACAGTGAGGAGGGAGGGGGAATAGGGGCTTCAGCTGAGCCCATTCCAAGTCCCATGTCCCAGGAGAGGAAAATCAAAGCAGAGAAATGAAGTAGAAGAAGAGGAAGATGAAGAGAGTAATAAAGGGGTTTCCTCTTTTCCAGGGCAGGTTTTTGATGCCAGTTGGCCATGCTGTGGGATGTGGGGCTCTCACCCAAACCCTGCAGTCTCCTGTCCAGGCGTGCAGGAAGGCAAAGAAGGTAAAAGCATCCCAAATAAACCCAAATCGGCAAAGACCCAGTCTAAAAGGGAAAATACACCCTAGGCACTTCTGGGGATGGGATATCCAGGGCTGGGACACTGTTCCCTGCTCTCTGGACCTGCCTCTCCAGAGATGAAGATTTCAACCTTATCCCATTACAGTCTCACAGTATTTTGCCTTAGTTGCTCTTTTCCCCCCCCATCATGACCCACAGAGAGACTAAACCCCCACGTCTCCCCGAATTTCTCATTTCTTGCCCCAACCATTCAACCCAAAATCCCCTGTGCCCACTCCCACCCGTGGCCACTGCCCCTGTTTCTCCCTAATTACGTTTGCCTTTGTTAGCGGGCCACTAGAGGGGGAACTCAAAGGGAGCAGCAGTGCTCGGCCCCTGAATGGAAACGAACACAAAGTCAGAGGGCTGAAAGACACAGAAATGCATTCTACCAACAGCACGAGGAGACGGGGAAGAGAAAAGGGGGGAAGAAAGAAAAAAATATTACGTGGACAGGGCAAAAAAAAAAAGATATATAAAGAACGTAAGAGAAGAGCATGACTTTGCAGCTAACTGGGGAAAACCATACAAATAATAATAATAATTTAAAAAAAATTTATATATAGCCACCACCAAAAAGAGACAAAATGAAAGAGAGACAGAGAAGGAGAGCCAGAAAGAAAGAGAAAGAAAGTCAGAAAGAAAGAGAAAATAACATTAAATCAAGCTACGGTGCTTTTCAACAGGCTCATCTGCAGAAGTGAACGTGCAGAGGTGGACGAAATACCTACCTTTGGAATTGGCAGTGACAGGAATGCAATAATAAAAAAAGAAAACAATAATCTCCACATTTGGAGGGCAGAATGGGAAAAAGACAAGGACTCTTTAGTACGGCGATCCAGACCCCTCGGCTAATCCCGTTTGCTTTGCTTAGAGTTTTTTTAAATTATTTTTAAAATTGGTCTCTTTAGCTTTTTTTTTTTTTTTTTTTTGGTTGGTTGGTTGGTTGGTTTTTGTTGTTGCTTTTGTTAATTTTCGTTTGTTTTTCAATGGCAAGGCTGTGGCCGGCCGCCGAGCTGGGTGGCCACGGGGGAGTTGCTGGCTGGTGTCTGCAACCCGGCTGCAGTTCAGTCTTAAAAAGTCACTCTATAACATGGCAAAGTCCCGGATAACATGCAGGGAAGGCGATGGATGGCGGTGGGACACAGCGAGGGATGTTGGGTTGTGTTGGCCCAAAGAAAACCGGAGAGAAAGAGGGGCTGGAGGGTGCGTGTGGGCAAGGAGGAGGAGGAGGAGAGACCCGGGAGGAAGGCTGGGAAGGCAGCAGGGATGGATGGAGACAGGACTGGGTATTTAAAAGGGAAGGTAACACGGTGCAGTGCCCCGGGGCATCCCCTGCTCCCGGTGGCTCTGGAGGTGCTGGGAGGGGGATACAGCTCACCTGGGGGATGGGCTGAGCCCGGAGTTTTTGGGGGTCTGTAGGAGATGGGGAGAGGGCTGGGTACCAAGGATGCTCAGCACCCATCCTGCCAGGATGCAGGATATGGGTGCCTGCGTGTGGGATGATCGCGGGGCGCTGGGATAACCCAACACCCAGCAGCCTCCTCCTGCAACTGGGGGAGGAAAACCAGCCCCACGGCAGCAGGATCCAGCCGAGGACATGGGACAGTAGCCAATTTGAGGAGGAAAACGGCAGTTCGCTCCATGAGATGGAAACGAGCCCACTCCCTTTGCAGTGTAGGGCTGCTGGGTTCCCTTCCCTTTTAAATTCCTTGTTCAAAATATAGAAAATGGAAATACAATGTTCAGCGGTCGTAAATATTTAGAAAACACATCTGGGTTTTGGTTGTTTTTTTTTTTTTTTTTTCTTCTCCACATTAACACACACAAAAGCAAAAAATTCTAGAACAACACGACGACGGGGGGGGGGGAATAAAAATAAGAGAAATATATATCGTTTGCATTTCTGTACATCACAAGGGAAAAGAAAAGAAATCATGAGAAAGGAAACTAAAACAAGGGGGCGGGAAAAAAAAGCACGTTTCATTGCCCTTCCCTCCCCCTCGTCCCTGCTTCTGCTGAGCAAGAAATGGAAGTGTATATTACCGTTTGGGTTTTTTTCAAATGGGAGGCTAAAGAAAAACACAGATGGGATTAAAAAGAAAAAAAAATAAAAAATAGAAACCAGAGAGAGAAAGAAGAGAGAGAGAGAGAGAGAGAGAGAGAGAAAGAGAGAAAGTTGTTGGAGAAAAGTCCCGCTGGTGCCGGGGAGCCAAGGGAGCTCGTCGGCCTGGGCGATGCTGGGGGGTGGGCAGGGGGAGAGCAGGGCGAGCCGGGCGCCTGGGGGGCTCCCGAACCCACCCCCCCCCCCCATACCCCAGCCAAAACCACAGGAAAGAAGAAAGCAGAGAGGTGCTCCAAGAGATGGGCAGGGTGCTGGGTGCTGCTGGGGCGTGCTGGGCTGGGGACAGTGAAGGGGGTGTGGATATGGGGTAGGGGTCTCCTGGCCCCATTTTCCAGGGTGCTCCTGGCCCTGCAGGTGTTGGGGTGTCAGCACTGGGTGCTGCCAGCCTGGCAGTGTCCCCGCAGCACCTCGCCATTGGGAATGAAGTCCCCTGAGGTGAGTGGGGACCTGTGTGCCCCCCATTAGTGGCATTGTGCAGCATGCTGCCTTCACCGTGGTCTGCTTCCAGCCCCCCTTTAGCCAAAACAGGCTCCTTGTCATCCCAGCACTGGTTAAACTGGGATTGGACCCCTGGTCCCACAGGGTTAGGGCTTTTTCCACTTAGCGTGGGAGCAGCCACCCAGGTTTCATTGGGACCCCCAGCACAATGAGGCAGAACCAGAGACACTTAACTCCGATGTCACCTGCCACAGAGACCTCGGAAGTCCTAAAATCTGAGCATCCAGCACCAAATCCCCTTTGAAACCTACCCTGGCCAGACTGGGCTTTGGGGTCCTGAGCACTGGTGCTGGCCCCTTGGCACTGGGGAGGGTGTGGGCTGGTGGGGAAGCGAATTTTCCAGCTTTGCCCATTTCTTGGCTGTCTGGGCTCAATCCCAGGCAGGTGCTGAGCCCAGTGGTGACCCTGGCAGTGTCGCTGGCCTGCCAAGCTATCGTCTCGGGGGTGACATCTGCAGGGTGATGTGTGGCTTTGGGGGAGGAATGATCTGCTGGCTGCCCTGATCCTTGCCCGGAGATGACGGGCTGGCTCCTCCAGGGAGACCGTGCACCCAGGGCAGGGTTGGTGAGTGCATCTCCCCCGTGTGCCCCGGCCGGACAGGGCGGGGAGCCGAGCGAGTGGGGAAGGAGCAGAGAGGAGAGCAGGGGGGCAAGTCCTGTGGAGGGAGGAGGGGAGAGAAGCCAAGAGTGATCCAAGAAAAGCCTACGTACATCCGAGGGCTCCGGGAGCGGGGCGCCGTGGCTGTGGCGGCCGTTCTGGGCGCTGCCCTTGTGCCCGTTCTGGTGCGGCGAGGCCGAGCGGTGGGGAGAGGGTGAGGACGGGCTGCGGCTGGAGCGGGCGCTGCTGCCCTTGGGACCATCCTGCCGGCGCTTGGGGCTCAGCCTGCGGGGCACCGCACCGTGAGCCGACGGCACCCCCGCCCCCGAGCCGGGCATCGCCCTCCGCCCGGCCCGGCAAAGCAGCCCGGGATGAGATGTCGGGGCAGGCTTTGCCCAGAAACGGGGTGAGAATTGGTGTTTTGTGCTTTCTCTAGTTAAAAATTGAAACCCCGCCTGGGAACCAAGCCCTCCAGAGGTGCTGCAGCACCACGCTGCTCCCCTCTGTCCCCCGAAGAGTCCTCATCCCTGGGACACCTCTGCCACCCACCTCCTGCCCTCCATCCCCAAGGGTCCCCATCCCTGGGACACCTCTGCCACCCGCCTCCTGCCCTCCATCCCCAAGGGTCCCCATCCCTGGGACACCTCTGCCACCCGCCTCCTGCCCTCCAGCACATCAGGGTGCCCACCACACAGACATCTCTGTCCCTGCTCTCTAGCCCACATCGAGGAGGCTGGAGGGGTGTTGGTCGTGGGCTGCCCCGGGCTGTCCCTACCTGCCGGGGGATTTGGAGCCGCTGTCGTCGGAGGAGAGCGAGGCGCTGTGGGAGCTGCAGGAGCTGCGCCGGTGCGAGCGCCAGGCCGGGGACTCGCTGCGGGACCTGCGGAGAGGGCGGCCGGGGGCCGAGGGGGAGGCTGAGCCGCGGCGGGGGGCACGCAGGGGGGCACAGCATCCCGCTCCCCTCGCCATCCCTGCCCCTCACCTCTTGCGCTCTTTGTTTTTCTCTTTCCTTTTATTCTTGGGGCTTCGAGACCTGCGGGAAGAGCCGAAAGCTGCAGACGTGGGAGCAGGGGCAGCACCTGGGGGTGGCTTCCCCAGCCCACCCAGAGGCACCAAGGCTGCAGAAGGAACGAGGGAAGGACCTTCCTGGTCTGGGACTGGGGTCCATTGAGATTCAAAGCGCAGCTGGGATCCCAGATGGCTTTAGGGGGACCGTGGGGTCAGGTGCTGGTTGGTGAGGGAGGCAGGAGGGAGTGGCATTGGGAAGGGGGGGGGACTGGTTCTGCTCATCATCCTCGGGGCTTGGGCCCACTGTCACCCCTACACTTGCCTTGTCCTACCTCAGTCCTCTCTGAGACCCTCTGCCCTCCCAGTCACCCTTTGTCTGTTTTTCACCTCTTTCACCCTAGAATGGTAGTGCTGGCAGAAGGCATCTGCAGAGCAGGACAACAGCCAGGGTTTGTCCTGGCCATGGCTGCCTGGAATCCCCCTTTCTCCTCTGGGAGACATTCAGGGCCATATGGGACCCCACCGTCACCCAGAGTGGCCCTCTCTCATACCCAGGGGTGGAGGACACCCAGCAGGTGTCCATGGACATGGACAGAGGGGAAGGGGACAGCAGGAAGGCAGGGAACAGGGAGTCTCTGAAGGGGGAAGCTGACAGCCAGTGCTGGTGGCAGTAGGGTGGCTCCCAGCAATCATCTCTCTTACCTGTGTCTTCTCTTCTTCCGTGACCCTGACTCAGACCTGAGGGATGAAGAGGAGGCAGAGATAAAGGAGACACACTGAGCTGGTCAGTGGGGAGCAAAGGCTGGGCAGCCCCAGGGGATGGGGACAAGGACAGGGGTGTGGCCCCAAGATGGGCTGCTGGATGGGGCAGGCGAAAGTGGCTGTAAAGGAAGTGATGGCCCCATGAAGACTCATCAGCATCCATCCCTATACATGCCTCAGTCCCACCTCAGCCCAAGGGCCTAGGCAGTCACCAAACAGCCCCACTGTCCCCAGCCATGTCCCCAGCCTGCCATGGTGTCCATCCTACCTGTCACGTCTGTGTTTCTTTCCAGTCTTCTTTTTCTTTTCCTTGCGGATGGGTGAAGAGCTGTCACAGCTGGGGGGGAAGTGGGTGCCCTTGAGGGGGGAGCAAGGGACTCCCCAGTCCCACCCCCATGGCCCAGGGAAGTCCCACCCCCACCATCCCCCATCCCCCTGCTTCCCCTGGACCACTCCACGGGATGCATGGACATTGCATGGAAGTTAGTTCCTGGGGCACTTGGGGTGGGTGACAGAAAGGGAGTTTTGGCAGAAGGGCTCTGGCTGCCGGAATGCCCAAATCCTGCTGTGTCTCATTGCCACCTCGTGGGCTCCACAGCCTCCAGCAGGAGAGAAGGTGACCAATTCCCACTGGGATTTCAGAGGGAGACAATGGTTTGTGAAGGCCAGCCCATGCCCAGTGGACTTGCAGTCCCAACAGGGACCCCACAGCCCACTCAGCCCAGTGAACACTCACCTGCGCTCTGAGCCAGGTTTCCTCTTTTTGCTGCCATGGGAAAGGCAGAGAAAAAAAGGACATTAGAGGCAGCATTTGCCCAGGCAGCCAGTGCTAACGGAGAAGAGGACCAGAGGGCAGATGGAGCCAGACCCTCCACAGAGCCAAATCCTGCCCGGCGTTCTGCCCTACAGCAGCCAGCTGCTTCCTAACACGGACCAGGCAAGGTCCCACCAGTGCATGCAGTGGGTATGT
This sequence comes from Acropternis orthonyx, assembly GCA_035583155.1. NCBI lineage: Eukaryota > Metazoa > Chordata > Aves > Passeriformes > Rhinocryptidae > Acropternis > Acropternis orthonyx. The sequence continues at coordinate 6,394,668 of JAWWEU010000050.1, read as the reverse complement.
GCACACGTGTTCATGTTGCAGTATCAGCACATGCAGACGCATTGCACCTCTTCAGGGTGCTTGTTTGGAGGTGCACTGACCACCAAAGTGAGGGGACTTGCCCCATGAGAGCCTGGGGAAAGGCTGAACTGGGAGGAGAGCTGTCCCCCTGGCAGAGGGAACAGCGCAGGGACAGCCGGGGACTCACCGGCTCCGGCGGTGACCCGATTTCTTCTTCTTTTTCTTCTTGGGTGGAGGAGAGGTAGAGCTGCTCGAGCGTCTTTTCAGCCTGTGGGAGACAGCAGACAGAGTTGGGGGAAGAAGGGACAGGACGGGAACCCCGTGCACGCCCAGTCCCCAAATCCCCGCGGACCTGTACTCGCGGTGGCCGCTGCCGTCTCGGTAGCACTCGGCCGAGCAGTCGCACTGCAGCAGGCAGCCCTCGCCGTAGTCGGGATACTCCACCGCGTACTCCTCCCCGTCCGCCCCGTGGTGGTTTTCTATCACGCTGCCAAAGGAGGAAGGGCAGGATTAACTCGGGAATCCCCATTCCCTGTCTTCCACCGGCTGGGGGGAAGCCTGGGGCAGCCCCAATCCAGCTACAGTGGCTGGGAGACATCGCCTCCACCACAGCATCCCCCAGGGACCTTAGCCCTGTCCCTTGAGGTCCACACACAGCAAAGCCCCGTGGTGGGGGTCTTCTTGGGGTTTTCCTGGGTCTCCAGTCCCTGCAGAGATCCCCACCCACAGGGTCCCAGCCCCAGCATCATTTGGAGCCCCTTTTGTCATTGCCCAAGTGCTGGGGCTGAGCGGGAGGCTGGATCAGCCCAGGTGGGTGGTGGGGTTGGATAAGGGTAAGAGGAGCTGTCAGGAGACTTGGGAATTCAGGAGGGAGCTGTCCAGGATAATCTGGGCTATGAGGCCAGTGCCCCACTGCTCAGCACAGCAGGTTCAGGCAGCTGATGGTTGATGTCCCCACTGAAGCAGGTGGGAGGGGGTTGGGGGACATCATGCCTTGAGCCATCAGGGTCTCCTCTCCCTCCTGAGTGACTTCGTCAGCATTAATTCTCCCCACTGTCATGGAAACCAGCGTGAGGTTGCCATTGACTACCGGGGCTGTGGGCAGGGCTTGGCAGAAGCCTGGCAGCTGGACTAAGAGGGTCCCTGGAGTCCCTGCTCAACCTGTTCCTGCTGTCTCCACCTCTCTGGTCCAGCTCTGCCATCAGCCCCAGGAGCAGCATCAAACCCCACAGGGAACCTCTCCTTTGCTCTTGGGGCAGCTAGGACATCTCACCCAGGGAGGGTCGTGGCCATCCAGATGCTCTGGAGGGAACCATAATGGATAGGGCTGTGCCTGAAGGGTGCCTGGCACTACACCAGCCCAGGTATTTGCTTCCCAAGGGAGACTTGCCCCCAGAAACCTGATGTGGGCTGCTCCACCCTTCCCATCCTGAAGGTGTGCAGCCAGGGATGCTGCTGGAGAAGTGCAGCCCCTGCGGCATCGGTCCCTTGGCAGCCTGGACAATGCCTGACCAAAGGGATGCTCCCAGCCCCTGACCGCAGATCTGAGAGCAGCATGTGTTGGCATCCTTGGCCACAGGCAGGCCATGGGCTGTTTAACCCAATTAAAAACGTCTTGAACCGAAACTGCACCCAAGGCACCCTCCTCCTAATCACAGATGATCGCTCAAGCAGGTCTCGGGCTCCCCTCTCCACCACAGCCATGGCTTTCTGGGTTCTCCCCAAGTGACTCCTGCTTTGGCCATGCCCCAAGGGCAGGAACTGCCTTTCAACCACCCACCCAACCATGGAAAGGGGGAGAAAGGAGGCAAAGAGAGAAGCGAGCGGGGATAATTCCCTGTGTGTCTCTGCTCTGCAAGCAGGCAGTGCTCCATGCCAGAGCCTGCTGCCAGCATCTCACCCATTAGCTGTGCTCAGCGGCTCAAGACCAGCTTGTGCTGCTCCAATTATCCCTCCCTGCCTGACACACACTTGCCTTTGTCTGTAATCCCACCAGCCTGTCCATCAAGCAGTTCTCCCTGGGGACTGGGCTGTATCACCGGGCTGTGCACATGAAGACAGGAACTGGGAGAGTGCAGAGAGCAAAGCCAGGGACTCAGGTGGTCATGGCTTTGCTCAGTGCCTCAGTCTCCCCTGGGATGTTATGCAGATGATGCTGAGCTCTCACATCATCTTTGAAGCGAGGCCAGCTGGTTCAGACTCACAGCCTGGGCAGACAATGACTGAGCTGTAAAGGCCCAGAGAGGTGCTGGAGCTGGACCAGCCCACGAGATGTTCTGCTGAGTGCTCTCCCAGCCATCACAAGGGTTGAGGCTCCTTATCTAAAGCTTATTTAACTCCCTTTTCCAGCTTCTTGATCTAGCACAAACCTTTGGCACCCAGAACATCCTCCTGCTGCTTGAAGAGCCACCTCCTTTGGACTCGGCTCCTACGAGCCTCCTTCAAGTGCCTCCGGCTTTGCTCTTCTCCGAGCAATCCTTTGCTGTGAGACTGCTCCTTCCAGCTCAGCACTATTATTTATAGCCCTGGGGCTAATCTTTAATGATTACCCTTCGTTTTGCAAAACCAAGCCTGTAAAGGTGACAGCCAGGGCCGCCTGGGTAACCTTAATGCAGCTTCAGCATCCCCATGTGCTCATTACAGTGCCAGCCCTAATGAGCCTGCCAGGAAGATGCCCTAGAGATGACTCCTTCCCCCACCAGCAAAGGCCACTTGTTAACACCTTGGGCTTCATCCTCTGTGACCTGGGCAGGTTGGTTTTCCCCATACATTGTTTTTTCCTGCCTGGAGAAGGACCTTGAAGGTTTCACACTGCCCCATCCCAGGCAGGGCACAGCCAAGCTGTGTCCCTGTGTCTGTCCCGGCCTGGCATGCCACCAGATCCGTGTGAGGAAGGCCCTCCTGCCACCACGGCTTCCCTGCCTCCCCCCTGCCCTGATTTCCTGACCCTAATGAAGCATTAATATTCAGTGAACCTGCACTGTCTATTCCTGTCCCAAGTGACCTGGTTTCCAGGCTGATGGATGGTGCATGCCAGGCCAGCCACGCTGCCTGGGCCATTAAGCATCACGCAGATAAATCATCATCGAGCCGGGGCGGACCCTGGTGAGGCTGGGGACAGTCCTGTGTGGGGCAGGAGGAGCAACTGGTACGTTTCCAGCAGCAGCTGGGCTGCTTTGGACACCAAACCTGAGCTCCAAGGCCCATCCCAGGGCAGATGGAGGCCCCTGGGACCAGACAGCATGAGGGGTGATTAGAAGGCAGAATAACAGGGCAAAAGCTCCTTGGAGAAGATTCTTCCATGGGGCTCCCTGGGGTCACACCAGCCTGATGGAGACACAGGCTCTAGGTGTGCCCAGAGAAGGCTCAACCCTGCCTGTCCAGCCTGGGCCCCTTGCAACAGAAATTATTATCACTGTAACCAATTATTATTACTGATAACACTCATATTTCTAGGGTTACAGAACAGCAGCCAACCTGCTGAGCCATTGCCACCCAGGAGAGACCTCTCTGTGGATGAGGGACAGGCAGGACACACAGATGGGCCGCCTGGGAGCTGCCTCACTTACATTTGGCGCCCATGCTGGTCCTCCCTGGTGAGCACACCTTCCTTCTCCATCAGCATCTGCCGAAAGGTCCCCACTTTCTGCCGGATCTCCTCTTCCGAGTACCTGGATGGGCAAAGACACGGTCAGGGCTGCCATGGCTGAAGGGTGGGTTCCCCATGGACCTGCTGGCATCCTCCCTTCCTCTGACACTTGGGAGCGACACGTGGCCCAAAGGATTGGTCAGAAGGAGAGGTGCCATGGTGACAGGCATCAGGGCCTCGGAAAGAGCAGGACCTCTGCTTGGCCCCCTGCCACCACCTTCTATGCCTTCCTGTCTCCTGGCTGCCCCTCCCAGAGGTGCTTGGCAGAGGAAGGGACAACAGAAAGGGGTAAAAGAAGAGGATGACCATGAGGCTGCCATTTCCCATCACTGCTCCAGGCTTTGGGGCACATCCCAGTGATTCTGGGGTTCACTCCCAGCATCTCCATCCCATCCTAGGTCTCCCTTCCTCATCCCCAGCTGCACTGGGGCCCCGGCAGCCAAGCCAGCTCTGCGCTAACGCCGAACGCTGACTCAGGCCACTGCAGGGTTATTAACGAGAGGCACTAATCACTTTGTCCCTGGCATCTGAGAACAGTCGTGGCAAACCACAGCACTCCAGCCATCCTCGAGGTGTCCTCGGGAAGGGACAGGTGACAGTTCTGGGCAGGTGGTCCTGTGCTGCATTCCGTGGTTGCACAAGGGCACCTGAGTGTCCTTCTTCACTTAAAACATTCCAGCCTCTTCAATTAAAACCATCCAAATGGAGGGATGTAGTGGAGAGATCCACGATGCTCTTGGCATCATCCCTGGGGCAGGGCAGAGAGAGAGGGACCCCACATAACCACCATGCTGCCACACTGGGAGGGAAAGGGTCAGGCTCTGTGTGGACCTGTTCTTACCCAGAGCCTCTACAGGGGCTCTTGTGGCCCACCCTCCCCATCACATCCCATCAGCATTGCTGCTACAAGCCCAGAAAACTGGGTGTCACAGCCTGGCTGAGCCCTCTGGTCCCCAAGGCTGGCACCTCACAGAGCCCGTGCTGGGGACAGTAATGCCCCTCACAGTGCTGGGGATGTCCCTGAGTGCCTTGGGTGCAGAGGGGCACGTGGCGTCACCCACCTGCCCTGCAGTACCCATGAAGGGGAACAGCGAGGAGAATTAATATTAAACAAGCTCATTTGCACTGAAAGGCTCTCATTAGTTCCCCAGCTGGACTCCACGCAGAGGGAGGGCTGCTAACAGGGCATGGAAGCAGCCTGACTGCTTCCCCTCACCTTGTACCTGGGCATGGGGGGGGGGCCCAGAAACAGGGCAGCACCCCCAGATGCTGCTCTGTCCCATTCCCCGGATGGCAGTGCACACAACTGGGCAGGGTGTGGCCACCCAGCAAGGACAGAGATGCCCATCCCGGCCATCCCACGGGCATCAGCCAACCCACGGCAGCAGGAAGATGTCTGCCTGAGATGAGCATTTGCTGCAGCATATTAAGAGTGTGGCTGATGCTCTCAGAGAGGGGACATGAGGCCAAACAGGAGGTGACAGATGGGCCACCATGGCTGGGCTGTTAGCAAATCTGCAGGGGGAGGCCAGGGCAAGGAACTCCCCAGCACCTCAGTGCCTTCTCCAGTCCTTTCCTCCTGCATTCCCCTGGTACTGCTTATAACCCCAGTGAAAGGGGTTTGCTTTTGCATTTCACATATAGAATGGGTTTGGGAAAGAAAGAAAAATTGCTGACACTTCTTTTCTGGACAAGGAATCCAGTCTGCAGGCAGGGAATAATGGTGCAGACAGCCTGGAGTGAGCTACAGCACAGGCAGGAGGAGCCATCCACCTTTAAGGAAACAAGGGAGTGCTTAAATCCCTGCAAAACCCCCTCACGTCCTTTGGAGGGGCCCTGCCCTTGCCAACAACTCCCCCAAGGCCACGCTCAGGATGTGGCCCCAGCCCAGAGAGAAACCTCAGGAGTGCAAAGTGCTTCCCGTGGAACCCTCCCAGAGAACCCCTGTGCAGAGGGGAAGAGCAGGCAGAGGATTAACCAGGTTGACCGAGATTATTACTGTAATTATATTATCATTTTGCGTATCGCCATCATCGTCGTTATTAATAGCCTTAATAACAGCAAAGCAATTATAGTAATAACAACAATACCAGTTGCAGGGTTGCCATTACCCACTGCAGTAACGATACGACTAGTAGTAAGATCCCTAGTAAGGCGCAGGAACACGACAGGAGGTTCTGGGCTCCCCAAAGAGCCAGGTCAGCCTTATTTATTTCCATAATGACAAATTAGGCACAATCATTATTCCAGTCTGTGTGAGACAATTTAATTCTAGGTCACGCTTGCACTCTTAATGAAAGCCTTGGCGAAGCCTTCCCTCAATCCATTTTCCTTCTCCCCAGCTGATATCAGTCCTCATCTACCCACGTGTGCCAAAGAATTTGCTCCATCCATCAGGTTTTAGTGAGTTGTCAGAGGGATCAGGATGTTTGGCTGGTGCCAGAACTGTGGGACAGCTGGAAGCACTGCCATGGGCCCATGGGAGTCTCCTTGCTGGCCACCCAGCCTCTTCTGCCGACCAAGGCAAGGATGTTCTCCATTCCCTTGGGTATTCTCCCAGCCCTTTGCTTCCCAAGGGAAGAGGCTGGGGAGAAGCTTGTGGTGCCTGGCCATGGCATTGGCAGGATGGGAGGGGTCCTGCCACTCCAAAACTAAAGGGAGAAGGAAGGCAGGACAAACCAAAGCACCAAAAGAGCCTTGCCTGGGACTAAACCCCAGCTCTCCTTCATCTCTCCAGCACAAGAGGCAGAGACAGATCATTGCCCATCCCAGGCATGTGGAGCACAGGGGTGATGGCACTGACAACTTGTGAGATCATGAGTAACTTTGCTCCTCCTTCCTGCCTCGGCTTTCCCTGCATGACAAGCTGGGAGCCCAGATTTCCAAGCAGAGGGGCCAGCATGAGCCTCCAACATGTGTGTGTGGGTGAACTCCTAGTCCTGCGTTCCTTGGAGGCATTTTCCTCCATGCACCAACCCACCAATGCACCCCAAAGCTGTTTGATTCACTCAAATGTGGATTTAATTCCAAATGGGCACATTTGCCACATCAAGGTATTTTTAAAAAAGGGGAAGCACAAGATGCAAACAGGTCAAAAGGATCCCATTCCCAATCCCTTGCCACTCACCCCTGCTCCTCCATCATCTCCTGCAGCTCCATGCACTTCAGCTCCACCCGCCGCTTACGCTCATGGTCCAGGATTTCCCTGTGAGCCTTCTTCACCATGCTGGGCTCCACCAGACGCACCTCTTCCTCACCCTTGTGCCATGTTCCTGAGGCACCAGGCTGGGAGAAACCATTGGAGGTCTCCTGGGGCGAAGGCACGTCAGCCCCATTGTTGTAGAGAGCCATGATCGCCTGGGAGGGAGAGAAAGAGTCAGGGGTCAGTCCCTGCCCTGGTTCCCCTTTCACCCCACAACAGCAAAGAGACCCCAGCAGGACCTGAAGGCAAAATTTGTCTTGAAAGCAGGTTGATGGGGACAGTGACTGGGAGATCTTCCTGCACCTTGCCTCGGTTTCCTCATCCGCAAAGCAAGGCTGGGGTTACTCCCATCACTGTGCCAAGAGGAAAGAGTGGAGGATGCACTGCCAGCCTTTATGGGAAAAACCTGGCAAAGTGTGGATCCCAGGATTATACATCAGGACGGGCAGGCAAGGGTCCCTCCGAGCTCCACAGACCCGCTGCCAGCCAGTGTGGGTGTGGAGCAGGGACAGGCATCCATCCTCACAGCCCTCTGTGGACACCCCAGGCACTGTCCCCACTCAGCAGAGGAATGGACACAAATGGCTCAGATATCCCCTTGCATTCCCCAGCTGCACTGGCTGGTTCAGATGCAGCCATGGGACATCTTGATGTCTGGCCCAGCCAGCAAACACCAGTTGCTGCCCTTGGGCCATGGCCTGGCACCCTCCTCTACGGCCTGGTGATGGCTGCAGGAGAACATGAGGATCCCCACCAGCTTCTGCCTGCCTGCCTTCTCCCTGCTCCTTCACCTTCACGTGTCTTTGCCTCCTCCTTCCGCCACCACAGTCAATGTGTCCTCACTTGGCTCCAAAAATAACCCCCTGGAAGAGGACAACCGTTCCCGAACAGCACTGCCGTGCCAAGGCTCCCGCTGATGCTCCCTGAGCCTGGGGCAGGAGATGCTCCCAAATCTCCTGGATCAACCAGACACAACCCTGTCTCAGCACCCTCAGGCCATGGGCGCATGGCTGAGCACCCATTCCTCACTCTCCTTGTCCTGCCATGCCCCAGCTCCCCTGCCCAGCACTCCAGTCCTCTTCCCAGCATGGGATGCTCCCACTGGAAATCTGCTGCTTTAATTAGCAGCGTGGCCAGGCTACAGAGGCACCACCTGGGCTTTACTGGGGGCTCCCACAAACCTTCTCCTGCAAAGTCTACAAAAAGAGAAATGATCAGGAGTGAAGGCAGAGCATCCTGCCTGGCCCTCCAAGCTGGATTTGGGCTTGGAGATGCAGGCTTTGCCAGCAGCCACTTCTCTGGGGTGTTTCTATCCCAGGGATCCTGCTGGAGAGGCTTTTCCAAGGTTGGGTGTTTGCCTGCCCATTGTCTCCTATGTGGGAAGCAGCCAACCCTTGGGTGGCTGACATGCACTGCCCAAGAAGGATGGGAAGGAGGGATCCCTCAGCCCAGCACAGGTATGAAGGCAGGACAGATGGACTATGAACTGATCCACACCATTCTGAGCCCAGGGAGGGCTCACTGCTCCTGCTGTGCCATTCCAGCAGGATGCCAGGCTGTTCAGAGCTTTCCATGGACATACTAGGTGGGACAGAGCCAGGGTGGAACACAGATTGCCCTCGAGGGCCTTTGAGGGTGTTTCTCTGTTGTTTGAGGAGAGAAAAAGCCTCAGAGCCCTTCCCTGGGTGGTGGGCGTCTCCCACCCCGTGGCATCCCCAAGGGACATCCCTGGCTCTCCTTCTGCCATTGGCTGCCCCACACAGTCATTTATCTCCTGACAAGCCTGCCCAGGGAGGACAGCAGCTGAGTGCTTAATTACAAGGCTTTTTTTCTTTTTGTTTTTCCCCATCACTACCATACAGAGGGAGCCAGCAGCCTTTATTTCTGCAGAGGCACGGGGGAGATCCTGCTGGTGCAGCAGGAGCCAGCCTGGGCTCTGCAATCCCTGGATGCTTGTCCCTGTTAGAGCAACTGGAGGCTCCCTTTTAGTCCCCCCTTGCCTGTAGCACCCACATTTTGAGTCCCATGACACTCCACAACAAGGAGCTGCTCTGCTCAGTCCTCGCTGCTCGCAGGAGACTCCTGATCCCAAACTCCATAAGCCAGGGTGGCCTCGGGCCAGAGGAGGGAGAGATGCTGCAGAAAAACCCAGCCTGGGGGCTCCTCTTCCTCTTTCTTCCATCAGGACATGAAGGCAAAAACCGAGAAGGAAATTAAGGAATGGGGGGAGGTCCCCACTGAGAAACCTTCCCCCCAGAGGGGCTCAGGGAAGGAGATGAGGAAGGAGAGGATGCTTTTCGCAGCAGGCTCTGCTTGCTTTTCCCCAGTGGGAATTAATTTTATCCTGAGCCCAGCAGTGGATAAATTCATTGCTGAGAAACCTTGAGCGCATGTGGGATATAGAGCTGAGCAGGTAGATGGAGGTAAACCAGCAGCTGGATGGGTGTCTCTGGGAGAGGGCTGCATGGTGGAGGAAGTATGCAGATCTGCTGGAAAATGCTCCCTGTCTATGTAAAAAGGATGTGGCTGGAGAATTCCCCCTTGCAGCTGGGGCCAGGAAGGTGAGCCAGACTGGGGATGGACATGGCACTGCATCCTGGTGCCTCCTCAGCTGTGAGCAATATCCACTGTGGGAGCCGACACCAGCCCCCTGCCTCAGACACAGCACGGGCAGGAAACAAAGGGAATGGAAAAACCACCCACAGCCCCCCCCAGCTCTCAACAGGAGCCATAGGCAAAGACCATGGGTGGCAAACAGGGTAAGTCCTATACCTCTGGGGACAATGGGGACAAGACACCACGACAGAGGGAGCCCATGTCCCCCAGGCTAGGTCTGTGCCCTCCCTGTCCCCAAAGGAGAACCCCAGTGATGCCCTGCACCCGCAAGGGACAGCTCAGGGACACAGAGTGGCCATCACCACCACAACCTCGATCCATCTGCCACCACATGGGGACCACCCCGCTCTGCCAGACCCAAACCTGGCACCAGCACGGCCCTGCCCAAATGGCAGCGGTTTCCTGCCTGGCTCGGCGCTACCCCGATAATGAAGATGATGGTTAAATATTTCATTATCTGCAGTAATTACCCACAAAACATCAATCATTGGCAGCCGCTGCCCGGCTGCCTCGCCCAGAGGGAGAGGAAGCATCTTGGGGCGAGCACTGTGTCTCCATGGACTCCTACATGCTGAAGGATATAGCTGGGGACAGTCACTGGCATCCATTCCAACCTCCCAAATTCCCTTACTGCCACCCAGGAGGGCCCAAACCCCCTGGCACCCTGGGCAGGAGCTGCTACAGAAACTCCTGAGCAAATCCCTTTCTTCCCATATTAACAAGCCATTCAACCCACATGTTTTGGGATCCTGATCCTACTCCCACGTGCCACCTTGGGCCTTGGGGAGGTCAAACCAGTTTTTTAGCTTACAGGTGCTTCCTGCTGCCTGGATTGGAGCTTTTGGAAATGTTCAGTGATGTCCTGTCCTCAGTGCTCATCCTCCATCCCTCTCCCCATCCCTTTCCTCCTCATCATCCCCAGACATTCCCATCCCTCAACCTCCATCTCCATGTTCATTTTCCATCCTCCTCCTCATCCTCCACCACCATTCTCCACCCCCATCCAATGCCAGGGACCATCCCACATGCCAGGGGTCTCTCCCTCCCAACCCAGCCATGCTGAATCACATCCAGGGTGTGGAGGACCTGGGCACCTTCAGTGCCAGCTTGGAGGCTGCCAGGACAGACAAAGGACAGACCCAGAGCACTGTGACCCTGTCACACAGCCAGAGGACAGGTCCTGCCACTGAGGAGTGCAAGGCCCAGCCTCGCCATCCTGCCAGGATTTGGGGCTGCTGGTTTCCATCCAAGTTGTGACTGAGCTCCCTCCCTGCGGACTGGGACCCCCAGGCACCTGGTGGGGGTGGCCCTGAGCCGTGATTGCCCCCATGTCCCGACCCTTGGGCTGCCCCACATGGGCTTTGTCCAGCTCAGGCATTCAGGAGCTCCAGCCAGAAGCGAAAGAAGAAAACAAGCGAAAATAAAAAAGTGTGTTATTTCACCGAACTGCTTCAGCCCTTTCATTTCCCAGCCCACAACAAGTCCCTTCCCAGCCGACTCTGCTCACATCCCGCCGTGGGCCCTGCTCAGCCCCCCGGCCATGCCCACAGCCCCCCGGCGCTGAGGCAGCAGCCGCCGCAGGGCCCTGCCGCTGTAATGCGGATGGAGCCGCTTTCCCACGAGGAGCAGGGCTGGCGGCGGGGGGCCGGCGGTGACTGGAGGCTTTCCCGGGTGCCTGGATGCTCTCCCGGCATCTCTCCCTCGGCGGGGAAAGGCAGCAGAGGTCCCTGGGCATCCTCCCCCCGCGCCCTCCCCGTGCCTCGGCGCTAATTAAAGCCGCCTCCGGCCGGTGCTCCATTAATTCTCGCCACATCCAGCTGCACCAGGCAGGGAGACCGTGAGCACCCGCGTGCCGGGATGCGGGCACGGGATGCGGGCACGGGATGCGGGCGGCGAGCCCAGGACGGCGGCTCCCTGGACCACTCGCGCACTGAGTGTGCCAGAGCTCGGTCTCAGCAAGCCAGGGACAGCCCAGAGGAGGTGAGGACCCCTCCGGCTGCTCCAGAGAGGGCGAGAGGGGTGGTCCCCGTGGCTCCCCCTGCTTGCCAGGACTTCGTCAGGACACACCACCACCGACCGAAATCATAACCCTGCACCCGAATCAATTACAGCCCCATCCCAGGCTGCTGCTCCCTGCCCGTGCAGTGGGGACAGCTGGGAGAAGGTCTTTTTTTCAGGACATAAAACATGCCAGAACACCACAGCCAGGCAGTCGGCCTCCTCTAAACACCCGGCTGGAATTACAAGGAGGAAAAGTCCGGAGCTGCTGCCATTAATTGGGCTGACCTTCTCCGGAGCTGCCTTCCAGTGCCAAAAACCATGAGTCAGACCTTCAAGAATGAGGAAAAAAGGCAAATCTGGCTTTAAAAGTGCAGCCAATCTGGGGCTTGTTAGCGCTGCCCTCCAGCCCCAAACCACAGGGATCCTGCCCATGGGAAGGGGCAGCAGGAAGGGGTTGGTGACAGTTGGTCTCAGCACCTCCATCCCTCTTTCTCCGAGCCGAAAGCATCCTTCCCTATGGCTGCCCAACCAAAATTTGACACCTCACAGACTTTAAAGCAATTAATAAAGAATATATGGATGCTGCCTGGGGGGTCAGGAGCTGCGGCTGCTTTTACATACCTACGTCTCTACAGATATATATATATATATATATTTTAAAATAGATGAGGAGGCTGGTGGAGAAGCTAAACGGTTGCTAAGCAACCGAGCTCCTTCCTGGCTTGGGGATGTAGGGATGGGGGAGCCAGGGGTGGGAACTGGTCCCACACTGGACAAGCACCAGGCAGGGAGGTGAGCACATAGATCCATCAACTCCCCGGGAGATGCTCCAGAGTAAAGGGCACGATAGAAGGTGAGGAGCTGGAATTTAGTCCTGTCCACAAAACAGCAAACCCCCCCCACAACCCAAACCTCTTGGGCTCCCAGGGGAGGCCAAACAAGCTTCGTTCTCAGCTCTGGCTGGAGGAGAGCTGATGGGAAAGGGGACCAGCCCCAGGACCCCTGCAGTGAGCCCATTCCCGAACCAGGGATGAGGGAAAGGAGGAGCACATCCACGTGACGGCAGCAATCCCCTCATGCTGAGTGGAGAGGCAGCTGGTCCAGGTGATGGGTACCCCTGTGGGACCCTCCACTCCCATGCCCCTTCAGCCACGCTTTCCTCATCCCCTTGGGGATGCCTTGACAGACCTTTCCCAAACCAGGGGTGATTAGATGGAGAAGGGGAACAGCCACCCCCCAGGTTTTGCATGCTTGGGGCCATTTGCTTTGCTGAGCAAGGAGTCAGGAGGAGGTACAGGGAGCTCCGAGGCCCATCACCACTCTGAGGAGGGGGGGGAGTAATAAAACTACTACGAATAAAAGCAATTATTGAGCACATGGAGGTGCAGGGGGATGACTGTCACAATGAGGTCACCTTTCCCAATGGGGACACAATCCCGGGGAACAACCCCTGGGGCTGAATGCTGCAGGTATGGGGAGGGGTCATGGCCAGTGCAGGGGGAGCATCCAGCTGGGAATCCCCCTCACCATCCCCCCCCCCCCGCCCCCCCATGGCTCGCTGGGTGGTTGTGTAACGGGAGGAGCTATTCCGGGGTTTGAGGACATTATATAAGCCACGGGCCACCTGGCCAGGGAAAACGGGAGCTGGGAGACAGGAGGAGGAGGAGGAAGGGCTTTGGGGACTGGGGACCCTCACATCGGCCAGACCCCCAGCAGCCAGGACTAAATCTGAACCCCACAAGTATCCCCCGTCAAGAGATGTGGGGCGGGCACCCTCTGCTCCCCCTTCCTGGGCAGCCCCCAGGACCTGCTGCCACACATCCACCCACGACTGGATCTGGCCCCTAGGGCTTGAGACCCTTTGTCCAGGGGGAAAGTATCACTTTCTTGGCACCGGGGACAAAACCAAGCAAGAGCCCTGTGCTCCTTTGCCTTCCTGGCAAAGTCCTTTCTCACCATTCCCAGCAGTGACCAAGGATCAAAGGCTCCCTTAAAATCTGCCTGACTTCTGGCTCCAAAAGCCCCTGCCTCACCCTCCCATGAGTTGCCAAGATGAGTCCTGGGGCAGGGGAAGGCAAGTGGGATGCAGGGGTGGTTCAGAGGGAATTCAGGGAGGAGGCATGTGAGACGCAGGGGGTGGCATTGTGTGAGGACATGCTGGCAGAGGGGGACAGAGCAATGCTGACATGTTGGGACACAAGCACCATGAGCTCCTGTCCCCAAAATACCCCCCCCCCCACTAGGGGTGTCTCTGTGCTCCTGCCAGAGATGAATCCACATGCCAGGACAGGGAGAACAGCCAGGACACAACCACCTGCACCCTCGGAGAAGCTCCTTGACATTTGTCATCAACCTGAGACACCCCCAAATGCTACCAGCTCCCAGGTGACTCCCCTGCAGCAGCAGGAGCGCAGGCAAGACAAGACAATTCCAACCTGAAATCTCGCTCGAGAGGGGATGAAGGAATCTGTGACCCCTGAAAGCCCCCTGTTCCCTCTGATGCCTCACCACCAGCCCCCCTCAGGGCACAGCCTGGCCATCCCTAGGGACAAACCTCCCCGTCCTGGGAAGGAGAAGCACCAAACGCTCCCAAAAGACAAGTGGCTGTGCTGCTGCTGGGGTTCCCCGCTGCCAAGCCTTGCCCCTCTCCTTCCCCCACGCAACACCCGCAAGAGTTTGAAATCTCATCAGCCAAACCCTTCCCAGCACAGCCTGGGGGTCCACGCAGCATAGAGAGGGGTTTCAGGGCTGTTGTCTCAGCCTCACCTCCCGCCTGCACCCCACAAGACACCAGCATCTGCTGGGGGCTCAGCACCGTCCCATCCTTCCCAGGCAAAATCCCCCTGCTGAGGGGATGACACCGTCCCCATCCCAGCCTGTCATCCCCACAGCATGAAGGAGAGGGACATGGGTGCCCCATAGCCACCACCCCGGGGGAGCGCCTGACACATCCACATCCCTGGAGGGACCTCCCGTGCCCCCCAAAAAGCGTCTCCTCTCCAGACTCCTCTCCCCACCCCGCACCCCTCAGGAGCATCACAGGCCGCGGGGGGACCCCCCGGGCGCCTCCCTCCCCAGCTGCACCCCTTACCCACCCCTTCCACCCTCTCCCCCTTGGGGACCCGCAATTCCCAGCCCCCTCAGGAGCAGCGCACCCCAAACCCCCATCCCCCGGGGGGTCCCCACGCCCCTGGCTAGCACCACCGCATGGGTGGGGGGGGGATCCCTGTCCCCACACTTCACCAGCGTGCCCACCCCCGTGCCCAGCGGCGTGTCCCCCCCC